>JAKOGI010000007.1:2130000-2652762 GCA_029747015.1 Carnegiea gigantea
AATATGTAAACAAGAACAGTGCAACATAACTTGTGAGCAAATAGAATTAATTGCCAACACTAGTGGAGGTGACATCAGACATGCTATTGCAACTTTGCATTACTTATGCCTGAAGCAGGAGAAAAAGATGGGTATATCTTCTAACAAATGCAGCAATAATTCAGAGGCTAAAGCTAGTAATCCCGGTCAAAAGGATTGTAGATATTCTTTACCAGTAGGCAGGGATCTAACCCTGTCTCTTTTTCATGCCCTTGGCAAGTTTTTGCATAACAAAAGGGAGACCGAGCCTTCCATGGAATCTGGTAAGTATGATTACCAGCTAAAGCTTTTGATGTTTTGCCCATTATTATTTACAATGCAGTGACTAATTGATGTATCGACCGAGGCATTTGACTTCATGCATGCAGATTTTGTTTATTTTTATATTTAGCTCATGTTCTTTTACTGTTTTCTGTGGTTTTCCTTCTTTTTTTTTGGGGGGGGGGGCGGTGTGGTTATGTGGATGTGCATTTGAGAGATTAGTGATTTGTGAATAATCAGCTGAGAAGTCCCTTTGACATATTGCATGATTTGAGTTCTCAAACATTTTCCTCTGGCTATAGAATGAAAATCTGCCTGCATCCTTGCTTAAGAATGACAATTCTTGCTGTATATCAGTGGATTGGTTTTTCATTGACATTAAATCTTAACTTCTGTTGGTCACTTGTGGCTGGGTGCTTATCCTTTCCTCTTTTGTTCTACTTGTTTATATTTAAGGGCTCTCTTGACATTGTTTGATATTCTGGTTCAAGTTGCATAATCTACACTGTCTTAGATTCAACTCAGATTTCAAGGGCTCTTTACATTTAGGGCTCCATTGATATCCTTCCATAGAAAATAGCAGGAAAAAGAAATGGTATTATTATTTTTTATTTTCTTTTTTTTTTTTGGTTTTTGGCTAATCAACTTATATGCTAGGTTAAATTTCTTTGATTTGTCTTCTATGATCCATAGATGATGATGGATTTCATTTAAGAGAAAGATTCAGAAGATTGCCATTGAAGATGGATGCTCCAGAGAAGGTTCTTTGTCAAGCATATGGTCAAGCAAGGCCGGTAGCTGAGTTTCTGCATGAAAATGGTTAGCTTTGGGTTCAAGTGCTTCTTCAATTAGCGGTTATTTCAATTATGCGTCGAATATTCTTCTGCATAAATGTACATGAGAGAATTTAATTCATCGTGGAAAATGTATAAGTATGAGTGTTTAACTTGTACGGTTGTACCTAATTCAAACTTCAATAATTACCTAGGTATCCTCAAGCCGATAAGACCTAATTTTATGGTACCTTTAGTGGTTGAAGAATTGTATAATCACAAATTTTTGCTGTTTGGTTTGCAGTTCTAGATTTCCTTAGTCAGGATGCAATTGACGATGCATGGGCCGTGGCATCTTATTTAAGTGATGCTGACTGTCTTCTTTCTGCTGTTCGTCGAACATTTGCTAGAAATTATGAAGCAGAGAATGTTGTGCAGTCAGCTGCTGCTTCAGTAGCTGTCCGCGGGGTGCTTTTTGGAAATGCTCATCCTTCATCTTCCAGGTGTGACATTCGTCATGTATTGGTTATTACCAAGCTTTCTGCAAACAATCATGTACACATATCCAATCTCTTTTATCAATAACCCTTTTGATTGTAGGTGGCATTCTATACGCCGTCCAATACTTTGGCAGGCCGAGCAGTCAGCCGGGCGCAATATGGTGAGTCTGACATGCCATGGTCCACTTCTTTCTGTCTTCTATGTCATGGTCATCGTCGTCTTCTTCTTCTTCTTTTCTCTAATTGAAAAGTTATTAACTTATTATGTTGTCTACTCTTGGTCTGGCGTTTATTGTGTTTTAAAAATAAAATTCTGCATCTTATTATATGGTCTGAGCGTGCCTTGCCCATAACTTTGCTAAGTCGGTGGATGTCAGTGGAGGCAATATCTATGTCTATCTTTCTCAACACAGACCATGGACTTGGATTTGATGGTAATTCTGAATGGTTCTCCAGTTCTTATTGCCAATGCTATCATTTTTGAGTTGTTTGTCCAAAATTCGAATTAAAATCCAAGGCCATACCTCGAGAGTCCTGACTATGTATGATTGTGGACTCCAATGTGGTAGCGCTGCCCCTCAAGTGCACAAATTACAGAGGGGCTGGTTTAGCTATAGTACCAGACTAAACCAGCCCCTGGATTTAAAAACTGTTGACTGCCTACCAATCTAGAAAGTATAGAGTGGACAGTTAAGATAAGCAGTTTGCTTTGATCATTGACCGCGAATTTCACCAAACCATTATTAGGCCGTCTTCACTTGGGTGTTATGGTGCTCAAATATTTGTCTGATAATGTCATTGGTGGATTTATTTCACCTTCTCTGATGGTCGCATCTTCAAAGTACCACTCACTACGCTCCTTGTATGAGCCTGCCTCTATTTCATAGCAGTTGAAATGTGGTCCTTAAAACTTATACTACTTCAAAAATTACAGAAATATCGTATTGCTGCTTCCTAATCTGATTACCTACGTACCTTCATATTTTCATTGCAGCGTGAGTTGGAGAGGCAAAGGTTTGATCACTATAATGGCCAAAGCTTGGCCAGTGTGTCTGATGTCTGCATTGAATATAGACCGGCACTTAAATGGCTCGGATATCGAGCAACTTTGAGTTCTGAGCATTGTGGTACGCACAGCAGCTTAATACTGGGTGAAGGGCTGGAAAATGGGGAGCTTGATGAGATCAGTTCTCTAGAGCAAGGTCAGTGCACTGATGATGAAATTGAAGACTGGTAGTAGCGATTGATTTATAATCACGTTCTGGGGATCATTAACAGAGAACCAGGTTCTTGAATCAGAGTACCAGGTTTTCCAGTTTTTGACGTCTTACATCAAAGAATGCACTGGGTGAAAGCTTCTTCTCTCATTTTTTTCGGTTTTCCCCCTGATTTAGTCAGGGGTGCAGCCAGAAATCCCAAAGCGCTGCAAATCTCCTCGAACAAGGAGTGAGATTATGGAGTAAAATTATGCTCCTGTTCTGTATATAGCAAAATTTTAGATTGATATGATGGCGGGCCTTGTAGGGGTGGCATTTTTGGTGTCTATTGTAATGCAGCTTCATGCCCCCCTTGGAGCTCCTCTTGGTGAACTAACGATTCTCACGTCCCTTCCCTGCGGTTCATAGAAGACAGAAATGTGCAAATGTCTGTAAATCAAGGCATATATTCGATTTGCTTGAATTGTTTGTTCTCTCGATACTTTCATTTTATATTAGTAGTAGTAGTAGTAGTTTGTAGCTCTTATTCTTTTTCTAAAAGATCGTAAGAAGCAGGAAATAGATATACTAAACAATTAGCCATGGTCAATGAGACTTTCTGTGGGCTCAAGGATAATGAACGAGAAAGATCATTCAACTGTGTCTAATTTAGAGGGTGTCTCACCATCGAAGTATGATAATCCTTCCATAAGGAAGTGTTATAACCTCTTGACTAAAAGGCATGTATTTGCATTTTAGCTCATAGTATTTGGTCATTTCATCATTTGGTCTCATCTAAGTACATTGGAGGTTTATGTGCAAACATTCAACTTTTTTTGTAGAATGTTTTTGCAAGTAAATTATATTTAAAAAAAAATATCAAGTCTATGGTGTTACCATAATTACAATTTTGGACTCCAGTATGGCTCGTACATGGTATGACACTAGGCTTACCACTTACTTATTAGTAGTCGTTACCATAATCATCTCATTTTTGTAGGGTTTGAAAGTGTAAATATATAGATTGTAATTCTCAACTACTAAAGACTAATTCTAAAATATCATCCGGACAATTCACTTGTGTGAACTGTGAAAATTGTTTCATTCAAGAGAATTATAAACTATGAAGGTTACATCCAATACATGCAAAGGAAACCGTTCTTACGAAAATATGTAAATTATCTTCTTAAAAATTCTTGTTTTTGACAAATATAAGGGAAATCAACATATAACTATACATTCAAGGAAAATACATGAATGTCAATAATCCAATAAAATTCTTTAAGTTATATCAGGATATAAAATCCACCAAACAGAATTCTCAATATATACAGATCAGTATTCTTTCCCGGGGGGGGGGGGGGGGGGGAAGAAAAAAGATTAGTATGTTTCCCAGAAAAACAAAAATAATAAGCTTAGTCTAATAATTGCTTTTTTTTTTTTTTTTGGTTTCCACGATTAGTATAGTTGTTGATTTATATGGGACAGGGAGAGAGGAATCAGAGAATGCACATTGATTCACCTATTAAATGCAAAAATATGAAGAAAAAAATAATATACTTTCACCCTAAAAACCTGACCTAACCCTTTTACCCCTCTCTCTAGAGTTTTTTTTTTCTTTTCTAAAATTTTTCCTGCAAAAATAAAAGAATTAGATGAAGACAAGGAGCTCTGTTACCCTATAACCTCTGAGGTTGCCAGCCGAATCAGAACAACCAAATCTACAGGTTGGTATAATTTTTAAAAATATATTTCGCT
The DNA here is from genome assembly GCA_029747015.1 of Carnegiea gigantea. Taxonomy (NCBI): domain Eukaryota; kingdom Viridiplantae; phylum Streptophyta; class Magnoliopsida; order Caryophyllales; family Cactaceae; genus Carnegiea; species Carnegiea gigantea. The sequence continues at coordinate 2,134,528 of JAKOGI010000007.1, forward strand.
GTTTGAAAACTGGGTTTCATTTTTGTGCTCTGATTAATTAGTTAATTAATTCATTAGATGACAATTTTGAAAATTGACAACGAAAGACGCGAAATTTCATAATGGGCAATCGTTTTCATAATGGCCGCTTTCTGGGTTTTATCTCTTCTGCGAATGTCAGCGATTGCGACCGTACAATTTTTGTCGGACAAATTTTATTGTTTTTTGTGGGTATTTTACTCTGCTGCTGGAAGGAATAACTTAAACTTCATAATAATTGTGATCATTGGGTATCAGCCAATCTGAGATTCTGGGATTCTTGATGATAATCTCCATAGATAAATACATGAAAATTGAATTGTGGATGAAACAGTGGGTGATCAAGCTGAAATGTATTGCTTTAAGTTTCTTGAAAGTGTTCCCCCCCCCCCCCCAAATCTGGCGGTTCTAATTGATTTTTTGATATCTGGGTTCTTCTTTCTTTTGATGGAACCTCATGGGAGTGAACTGGTTTATCTAGTTGCCATCTATTGTCACAGATAAAGTCCATGGTTACAACTAACAATCACAGTAGATGACCTAGTATGGGGATGCCCGTGTATTCAACTAGTAAAGTTTTTGGGAGTTACTTCTAGATGCTTAGGTTCGAATCCTACCTTTTCGTCTTTGCGCTTCATTGACAAAAAAAAGCGGGGGCAGTGTGAGATGCCTTGATCTCATAATGCTATTCAGAGATTCATTTTAAACTTGATGAATATGGAGGTTTTGGGTAGTCAAACTGGACTCTGTGAAAATGATTGATTGGTGTTCGCTAAAGTTTTTTGCCCCACAAATTTGGTTGAAACTGTAGATGTCTGGCCCTGCTAGTCGGTCAGGGAGGCCGCAGCTTGTGCAACACGAGCAACAAGCAAGGGCAAAGTGGACGACATCCCTTACTAAGGCGCTTGTGGATCTGGTGGTTGACCATCTTGAACAGAAGAACAATCAGAAGACTTATGTAGGGAACAAATGGAAGTATATATGTGATGAGTTTTATAACAGAACTGGCTTGAAATGGGATAAAGAACAATTGAAATATCGGTGTGCTGTGTTGAAGAAGCTGTATGGTACTGTGAAATCACTTCTTGAGCAAGGTGACTTTACTTGGGATGAAAAGACTGGTGCTATTACAGCGACAGATGAAGTGTGGGACAGTTACATCAAGGTATTATTTCTTTCTTTCACCTCTCTGGTGAATCTTTCTCATTTCTTATCTTGGATGTTACTTTAATAAATAGTTTACCTATATGTGATAGCAATTTATCAATATGTGTTTGCCATTGAAACCCCAAGAAAAGTATCAATCTTTGCAAGTGTGATGAAATATCAGCTTTTATAACCTGTATCATGGTTATGGTCCCAGCGAGACTTCAGGTGATTTTTTTTTTTTTTTTGGGGGGGGGGGGGTGCTGAAGAAAGATACATAAGGGAGCGATGAATTTTTTTTGTTGGTCCGATCTATAGTCCCAGCTCTACTAAATAATGTGCAGGCGAAATATTGATCATTGAGGCAGAGTTCTCCAAATTTGCAATTGAGTTGGTGTGTTCAGAGTATTTCAACCCTGTAAATATTTTCTTACAGTGTATTGAACCTAAAGCGGTGCTTCATCAGGTCACCCTCTCTTTCCAGGATGAATTCCCCCCATGTGGCTATGAATCTATTTAAAGGTGAAGACAGACATTGTTTGGTAATCGCTATGGTTATACCACGAATACCTGATCTTATAAACACCACCTGATAAGGAGTTTGCTTTGATCAACTAAATGCCAATCTGAATCACTGCTGTTGTTACATCTCGAAATGAAATGTTCATACAGTCAACTTCCTTCCTAACATATATAGATGGAATTGATTCCCCCCCCCCCTGTTTGTGTTTGTTTTGTCAAAGTATTATTCATGGACAGACTGAAGCAAAATGCAACTTTTCATTTCATAAATCGGACTGACATGCAGGAACATCCAGATGCTGATACACTGAGAAGCGCAGGTTGTCCAATTTACAAACAACTGCGCAGAATATTCTCAGACAAATCAGGGAGAAACGAAAATGCAAATGGGTCAACTGAAAAAGCAGGATTAGCAGACCATACAAGCAACTTAACCGAGGACATTTCTACAGAATCAGAGGAAGTAGCTGATGTGGCTAATGAACAAGAGAAGTCTCAATGTGTGGATCCCAGTCCCACGACTAACACGGGGTCCCGAAAGAGAGGAAGAAAGGGAATTGAGGACATGCTAGCAGATGCTATTTTGGAGATGGCATCAGCATCGAAGATGAGGGCCGAAGCAATTAGGCAATGCAGTCAGAGATACTCTGTGTCAAAGTGTGTAAATGCTTTAGATGAGCTGCAGGGCATTGATGAGACAGTCTACTTTGCTGCTCTCGATCTGTTCAATGACCCTATTGCTAGGGAGATCTTCCTCTCTCTAAAAGTTGATAAGCGGTTCATGTGGTTGCAGGGTAAGTGCAGACTTCTCCCCAGTTCTTAAGGCACGTCAGTTTGTCGATGTATATAAGGATATACCACTGGATCCTGCACAAATATACGACGGATTAGGGCAACTTCACCTTCTTGGATGAGTTTTGATCTCAGTGATATAGATATTCATAGTTTTTCTGTTGTTGAGCTCTTAGTTTTGTTGAAAATCCTAGTTAGATTAGGGATTCAAGGTTTTGAAGTGCAAAACTCTTTTGATTAGAGCTTAGTTTTCTCTCCAGACCATTTTGAATAAAGGTTTCCCGCCTTTGTTCTCATTATGGTAGTTAGTTGATTATATGTGACATTGGTCTCCGCACAGTCCGATGCTATTTCAGTCCATCTGTCCATGCAGAAACATATTAATTTCCCCCGTTTTTGTTGCCTTTTTCTCGAAATTTTTAAACAATGAAATTCCTCTTGACAGTAAGAAATCATAGTTCAGCATTAGCCCCACATGTAACAGTATGGAGACTTTTCCCCCATTCCTATGTTTTTTAGGTGGTGATGGGTTCTAAAATTTTTGTTAACTTTTCTTTTTCTTAATGTCTACCTTCATTCCTCCTTTTTCAGTTTCACTTTAGAAGGAATAATTGGACAGATCTAAAAAAGAAGGCACTACTCAAGGGCATACATCATGAAAACTATTCACAAGATGAAACAGACATGATACTAGAAAAGCTCTATTTATAAATTAACTAATCTCCATAGGCCATACAGACGCAATGGCAAAGCTGACAGATTCCCTGCACTATACTCTACACAGTTGATGATCTTGCATTTCCATGAAACATCAGCTTCCAAGACAGATCTCTCACCGATACTTCGTCCTAAAACACTAATAATTAAGTTTAAACGCCCCAAGCCGGCTTTTTAAGCCATCATTAACCTCTTAACGTCATGCGAGTCCTGATCCATATTCTTGGCCTGGTTATATACTGACTCAAATCCATGCATGCACACGCTTGAGAACCCTGTGATTGCCTGAAAGACATGGGGTAGCCCCATTTGCATGTTGTTTAGCGTCATGGCTCGAGTCATGCTTGTTGCTTTCTCATGTTTGCTTTTCTCTTCCTCTGCCTTGTTCTTCAACATTTCCACTTTTGCTCGTTTTTCCCCAACAGGGTTTCGCCCATTTCTAGTTCCAGAACTATCGGGCATTGAATATGGGCCGTACTTCCCCTCTAGGGACCGTAGCTCAGCTGCTTTCCTCTCGAGCTCCTTGTTAGCAGCCTCTGACTTCTTCTTCTGCTTGTGCTCCTCAGCTTGTTGCACCACGATGGCATGAATTACGGTTAATAAGCTCTTGATGCCTTCTGAGGGCACTTTGTCGGGGGCATGATCAATGGCTAATTGCCATTCTTCACAGAGGGAGTAAATAGTGGAGTCTTGGATTGACCTCATTAAAGGGTTCTTGTTGAACTGGAAAAGGCTGAGCCTAAGCCACCCGGTTAGGGAGCGAATGTAGTCCCTTTGAGCTTTGACTAAGTTGCAGAAGGATTGATGCCATTGTTGTAGCTCCATCTCAAGCTGTAACGTCGATTGGCGATGAATCTCAGAGGTGGGTTCAGTGGAGGGGACGGTGTTGAGGAACTTGAGTTGATCAACTATGTGCATCTGGACTTGGTGACACTCGTACATACTTCTCCACATGCACATGAACCTGCAAATTGAGTGAAAAATGCTTAAACCATGGGGAGACTTAACAGATCTGTGACAGCTTGCTTTACATATGGTCGAGCACAGATTCTACCCTTGACAAAATTGACCTATAATGAAATAAGGCAAGATGATTTGACTCGAACCCAAATTGACCCGAACTAAAGAATCGACTGCCAAATATTTGGGGGAGGGGTGAGATAATGCATGAACTTACTGAATCCAAGTACAATATAAAACATAGGGTGAAATAAATTAGTTCAGTAGTTAATTCTGAGACAATACAAAAGAGACTAGACAACAACATCATTTATGAAGCATGTGCAAAAGTCAGTGGTACATGTTTCTCTAAGGAATATAGAATTATTACATCCGTTACAGTTCATCAGTCTGAAGTTATTATCAAAAGGAGCCTAGCATTGCAGTAAAGATCTGATATCTGTGAATTTTTAATTTTGGATCAACCCATGCTCCTACAATCCTACTTTATGGAGAGAGTGCCCTAATATAAGGCCAGAAAGTTGTAGTTTTGCTTCTTGTCCTTTTCATAAATGGAATGGAACCCCACATGAACCATAGACAGACTCATTGACATCCACTGTAACACATCATCTCCAAGACTATCAACTTGATCTCATGATCTTGCAATTTCAAAGATCTAATCTTTTATAAAGATGCTAGCTAGCTGAACTACTACCAGAAGTTTTTAGTGATGTTACTTAGGATTGGCGTTCAAAACCTGGCTATAGTTCCCTTTAAATTGTTTGAAAAAGAAATTGTTTTCTCCGCATTTTTTGGATCATTAGTTGAGCAAAGCCGGAAAAAAAAACTATAAATTGCAAATCACAAAAATGGTTCAATATATTATTCTAAATTCTTGTGTTAATAAAGACCCCGGGGCGGCTAAAGGGAACCCGGGTCTGGCTGGAGGCGGCGGGGTATTGAGAGGGCACCGTGGAGATGGATCAAGGGTTTTGCGGTTAACTTTGGCTACTGTTCTTCAGTAAAAGCGAAACTGAAAGCGCTGTTACAAGGCCTACGGCTAGCTAGGGATTGTGGTGCTAGGAGACTTATGATACACATGGATTCATTGATGGTGTCCCAAAAGGTGAAAGACTCAGTTTCGACTTCCCAACCTTACTTCTACCTGTGGAAAGAATGTCAAGCCCTCCTTCTTAACCCAGAATGGCAGATGCGTTGGATCATTGTTACCGCGAAGCTAACACAATGGCAGATTACCTGGCTAACATGGGAGTTGAACAAGTATCCCCATTAGCAGTCTTTGAAAGTCCACCTAATGCTATTATGTCGTGTTTAGCTCAAGATTGTAGGGGGGTTTCTTGGACCTGTATGATACGAAATTAGCAATAATATGTTAGGGGCGTAGCCCCTTGTTTAACACCAAAAACCCCTCAACCAAAAAAAAAAAAAAACCTTTCTTCTTTCTTCGGGTTTTTGGTCATTAAACGAAAATGAAACTTGTAAAAAGCAGTCAAATTGCAGATCTCTGTTCAGCAGAGGGAATCCGTGAGAATGTACTGCAGCAATTATCACATATCTTTTTCTGACCTTGAAAATTTTCCACAGTTGGTACACAAAAGAACCCCCAAACCCAGTTGTGTATGACCTTAAAAACAAAACATAATTTTTTGTAATTTAAAAAAAAGACATTTGGCATCAAGCCTTTGAATTTAACCCTTAAACATTAGTCACCATGAATTCAAGTCTGAGACAATGAAGTCAAAACCACGAACTCATGAATCAAAATGCTAAATGCTAATGTCCTAGAGTGCCTTAGATAAGACTGTCTCAACCATAACACTCGTGAGATGGGGCACGCATGTTATTGTTGCACTTCAGAACTAGCGAAAAGAGACTAGTCTCTCACAAGAAGACTTCCTGCGCAATTGTACAAGTCATGTATGAGGAACTTAACACACCAACTACCATCGGGAGGCATTTGTTAGATACCTCCACCAAAATTGACGAGTTTTAGGTGTTTATAGGAGTTTCGATAACGTGGGCATCGTTTGTACTTTCTTAGGTCACTTTTTTCACCAAAGTCAATAGATGTAAAAAATGGACCTTCACCCAAGCAAGTAGACATGCCCTATCATAAGAATTCAAAAAGGTAGTTGAACAATAAAGCTGAACCCAGTAGAGAGCAAATACTACACATCAGAATCCAGGCTCTAACTTAGCAAAATGCCAATCAACTCAAGGACGAGGGGCACGTGAATGTTAATAATTTTCTGGGTTCTACCTCTTGTCTAAATCATGTGATCTCACATTCTATATTTTACACAACATGCCATATAGCATAGCACCTCATCATATCATAGGGGTAATTAAGATCACCCAAAATTGACCTAGGAGATAAAAAGATGAACAGGGAAAAGAAAAATTACCCTTTAACAAGATCAAGGAGTTGAGGATAAAGCTCATTTTCCCTTAATTTGACAATCTCAGCAGAGGTGGTGTTGATGCCCTGAGCAGCCACCTCCATGAGTGATTCTAGCTTTTCAACCGCTTTCTTGGTTTTTTCAGTCTTGATGTAATCTGCTCTTTTCACCTCCAATCTCCTCAGTTGCTCCACTCTCTTATCATGCTCCATTTTGATTTTCTCTGCATTCTGATCAATGCAGAACAGCCCACCAAAACAAGAGGGGCAGAAAGCACAAAAAACATGAGGAATACATAAAAACTGATGGAAATTACAATACCCATTTGTTAAAATTCATCAATTTCATGTTAATTGGTCACTTAATCCTGTTGGGCATCCCCCAAATGTTTCAAAACAGAAGAAATTCAGGATGACAGTGCATTAGTTTAACAACAGATAAACAAAGTAGAGTAATCAAGGTGCTTGGTTCAGAAAAAGAGATTTGACCAAAGTACCTTGACCTCATGAAAGAGTTTCTTTTCCCAGGCATAGAGCCTCTCAACTGTTGAGCAATGGCTGACACCATTAATGGCATTACCATTACCATTGCCATTACCACCACCATTATTCACCATTCCCATTCTCACACCATTTCCTCCAAACACCATCTCTTCTCCCGATTTCCCTGACCCAAACCCTAATCCAAACCCATTTAACTTACCACTTGAACTCCATGACATTGGACTCCAACTCAAACTCCTTCCATAACTGTACACTTTCCCTACAAACATTAAGACCCACCATTCAAGAACATCAATTACTCAAAAAAAAAAAAATTTTAAAAGCATCAAAAAAAAGAACAAAACTACAAATTTAGGCAATTTTTTTGCATCAAATCCGCTTTACCTGAAGAACCCAGATGATGATTATTAGAGCTCGGAAAATTGGAGAATGTGGGCACCTCTAAAACCCCAGAAACAAAGCCACCAGCATCAGCAGCTTTGAGAAAATACTCATCCAACTCCTTGATTATCTCCACAAGCTCCTTCCCCTGTCTCGAAACCACCACCGCCATCTCGCTCTCCTTTGAAAACCCACTCACCAGAGACGGCGGTGCCGCCACGCTCGCCGCCGCCCTCACCGCCGTAGGCGTCGCAGTAGTGGTGGTCATGGTGGTGGCGTCCTCCCATTCTTCCTCTGACCGGGGGACCGAGGATGGGACATACGGTTCCCAGAAATCCCACGTGGAGCCGGACGCCGGCGGTGGCGGAGGGGGTGGGGGAGGCGGCGGAGGAGGGAGGGCGGAGGCGGTGGTGGTGGAAGTGGTGGTGGTCCATGTGTCAGTGCTGGGGCTCATTGAAGGTGGAGGTGGGGGAGTTGGTGGGAGTGGCGGCGGCGGAGACGGCGGAGGAGGAGAGAGATGGTGGTGGTGGTGGAGGGAGGATTCTCCGGTGGCGAACTGGAGGAGGGCGGCCCCCGTGGAGCGGAGAGAGCGGAGGTAGAAAGAGTGAGCGACTGAGAGAAACTGCCTAGCTTGAACTAACTGTTTCATGTACCTTTTTCTCGCTCTGCATCTTGACACCAATTCTTGCCTCTCAATCCTTGAAACACAACAACCCATTTTTCTAAAAACTCAACAAATCAAGTGATTTTTCCTTCTGAATTTGAATGCAGACTTGGAAAAACTTCAAATTTGATCTATACTCTATGGAGGGCGTTCCATTTTTGAGGTATTCAAAAACAGAGTTGCTCTGTTTTGCCCTGTCCTGTGCTTTTTTAACAGTGGTGGGAAGACAGAAAGAAATGAGGGCGTGTGGAGTTGAAAGGGGTTGCTCCTTTTGAGGCGATCAAAAGCCTCTTCAACTCACTGCAACCTGCACTCTTTAACCCATCTCTCTCTCTGCTGCTTTTTTTGGTGTGGGTCGAGGGAGAGAGAGAGAGGGGGGCGGGGCAGAGGAGCACAATAAAGCATTGGGCAGAGAGCCGTTAATATTTGCGGTAATTTTGGATATTTACTGATGTTGGGTTTTATGGCCCAAAATCTCGAGTATCGGCACGGGGAGCCCATGCTGCACAGACACGGACGTGCCAAGACGAAGAGCCGAAGACGAGCGGGACAGAAAACTGGCACGGGGGTGCCGTGCCATATGGCACGGCCGTGCCATGTGACACGGGGTGACCGTGCCACGGGGCACGGTCGTGCCACGTGTCTTTTCGCCGCCTCTTTCGGATGCGGCTAGGGTTTCTGTCTTCAAGGAGGACTCCTCTGCGGCGGCTAGGGTTTTTCCAAAAAAGGGGAAAACCCTATTCTTCAGGCCCTATAAAAGGAGGGTCAAGCCTAGGATTCAAAACACTCCAGTATAGAAAACACATTGAGAGAGTGAGGTTATTTGTGAGAGAATTCAATTGAGAGTATTGTAATTCTGCTCTTAATCACTGAAGTGATTGTGGTGTACCACTCTACTCATAGTGAAATTTGTCGGTGTGCTGTCACCGTCCGTGGTTTTTCCCACATTGGGTTTCCACGTAAAAATTCTCTGTGTCCTTTATTCTTGTTTTTCATTGTTGCGTTGTGTTCTTGGTTGAATTCTGTTGCATTGTCACATCCTATTATTTCCTTTATTCCTAACAAGTGGTATCAGAGCGAGGTTATAGGATGTCTTCAATTATGAAGGTGGACATACAGAAATTCGACGGGGAGATTAGCTTTAATCTCTGGAAGGTGCAGATGAGGGCGGTCCTCATCCAGCACGGGCTGTGGAAGGTCCTGCAGGGGCCTCACGTTAAACCCGCAGGCACAACGGATGAAAAGTGGGCTGAGGATCAGCAGAAAAGGCGTGGGAAGTTGACAAATGAGGAATGGGAGGAACTGGAGCTGAAGGCAGTTTCAGCCATACAACTATGTCTGGCACCTCACGTGCTCCGCGAGGTTCTTGATAAGGTAACTGCTGTTGACCTTTGGGCTAGGCTAGAAGAACTATATATGACAAAGAGTCTAGCCAATAAGATCAGGCTAAAAGAAAGGTTGTACACCTGTCGTATGGCTGAAGGTACGCCTGTCCAGAAACATCTGAATGATTTCAATTCAATTCTAGTTGATTTGGAAAGTCTGGATGTAAAAATTGATGATGAGGATAAAGCCATCTTGCTTGTTGTCTCACTACCCCCTTCATATAAACACTTTAAAGAAATCATGCTGTATAGTAACACAGATACTATATCGTTTGAGGATGTCAAGGCTAACCTTCTTTCAAAAGAAAAGTTTGACCATGACATTCATACTGACCAGGGTGAAGGGTTGGCAGTTAGGGGTAGGACAACTGAGAAGAAGGGAAACGGTAATAGGAAGAGCCGTTCTAAATCGAGAAATCCTCATGCTAATAAAACCTGCCACTTTTGCAAAAAATTGGGTCACATAAAGGCTAATTGTTGGAAGTTAAAGAACAAGACTGAAGAAAAGGGTAAAACTGCTACTGCTGACTGTGTGGTAGAGTCTGAGTCAGATGGGGATGTACTGCTTGCTACTTCTTTAGCTACCACCTCTGGGAGAGGAGTGAATGATAATTGGGTTTTAGATTCTGGTTGCACGTTCCACATGTGTCCTCGTAGGACTGGTTTATAACTTATGAACCTGTGGAGTCTGGGGTTGTACTTATGGGCAACGATGCTGAATGCAAGGTTGCAGGGATAGGTACAGTTCAGATTAAAACCCATGATGGCACTATTAGAACCTTGTCTAAAGTGCGTCACATTCCTGATATGACTCGTTGCTTGATCTCTTTGGGTACTCTTGAGTCTAATGGTTGCAGAATCATCATGGAGAATGGAGCTCTAAAGGTGGCTAAAGGAGCCATGGTGATGATGAAGGGACTGAGGCAGGGCAGTCTCTACATCCTGCAAGGAGCCACAGTTACAGGAGTAGCTGCGGTAAGTACAGCAGATGAGACAATGTTATGGCACATGAGGCTGGGCCATATGAGTGAGAAAGGGATGACCATTCTGGGTAAGAAAGGTTGTCTTGGTAACGCAAGTACGGGTAAGTTGGATTTTTGTGATCACTGTGTATTTGGGAAACAGAAAAGGGTAAGTTTCTCAAAGGCTAGTCACCGTACTCAGGGGGTCCTGGACTACATCCATTCTGATTTGTGGGGTCCCTCTAAGGTACCTTCGATGGGAGGTAAGCGTTACATGTTAACATTTGTTGATGATTTCTCACGAAAAGTTTGGGTGTATTTCTTGAGACAGAAAAACGAGACATTCTCAATGTTCAAGAAATTCAAGGCTCTGGTTGAGAACCAGACTGGCAAAAGGATCAAGAAACTCAGGACTGATAATGGCCTGGAGTTTGTTGAATCTGAGTTTGAAGAATTCTGCACAGCAAACGGCATAGCCAGGCATAAAACCTTGGTCGGGAAACCACAACAGAATGGGGTCGCAGAACGAATTAACAGGACATTGTTAGAGAAAGCACGGTGTTTGCTTTCAACTGCTGGGCTTTGGGATCGCAAAGCGTTTTGGGCTGAGGCCATTTCTACGGCCTGCTACCTGGTGAATCGATCACCACACTCCTCCATCGAGTTTCAGATTCCAGAAGAAGTATGGTCAGGTAATCCTGTTGACTACTCTAATCTCAGGGTATTTGGGTGTCCTGTGTATGCTCATGTAAATGAGGGCAAACTAGCACCTAGAGCAGTTAAATGTATGTTTTTGGGGTATGCTAGTGAATCTAAGGGGTATCGTATGTGGTGTCCTGATTCTAGGAAAGTAATACAAAGTAGGGATGTTACTTTCAATGAGTCTGATATATTATCTTCTGGAAAGAATACTGCTGCTCCTTCTACTGGTGCAGGAACTCAGCAAGACACCAGCATGGAGGTGGAGCTGGAGACTGCTACAGCTCAAGGTGGAGCTGTTGAAGAAACTATGAGGGAAGTCCAGGTCACTGAGCCTGGGGCTATCAGCACTAAACAACCTCAGGAGGAGGTTGAGCACTCTATAGCACATGATCGTCCTCGCAGGGAGATCAGGAGACCGGCCCGGTACAACAATGATGAAGGGCTGATAGCATTTGCACTTTCAGTTGCAGAGGAAGTGTCTGAAGGAACTGAGCCTTCAAATTATACTGAAGCCATCACCTGCCCAAGTTCACCCAATTGGGTTCTGGCTATGCAAGAAGAAATGGAAAGTCTGCAGAAAAATGGGACTTGGGAGTTATGTAACCTGCCTAAAGGCCGACGGGCCTTAACTGCCAAATGGATATACAAGAAGAAGGAGGGCATTCCTGGGGTAGAGGATGCAAGGTGGAAAGCAAGGTTGGTTGTTCGTGGTTGCAACCAACGGGAAGGTATAAACTACAATGAGGTTTTCTCTCCTGTAGTCAGACACACCTCTATTCGATTATTGTTATCCATTGTGATATTGTTTAACTTGGAGTTGGAACAGCTTGATGTAAAAACAGCCTTCTTGCATGGTGAGCTGGAAGAGGAGATATATATGAAGCAACCTGAAGGGTTTGCTGTTCCTGATCAGGAACACATGGTATGTAAGTTGAAAAAGTCCTTGTATGGACTCAAGCAGGCTCCTAGGCAGTAGTATAAACGTTTTGACACGTTTATGATTGATAATGGTTACATACGTAGTAGATATGATAATTGTGTATACTTTAGACAATATGGTGATGGGTCCTTTATATATCTACTACTGTATGTTGATGACATGCTAATTGTATCTAAAGATAAAACCCTGATTAGCATGCTAAAATCTCAGCTCAGTAAGGAATTCGAAATGAAAGACTTAGGTGCAGCTAAAAGGATACTGGGCATGGAGATTCACAGGGATCGAAAGGAGGGAAAATTATACTTGTCTCAAGAAAAATATCTTGAGAAGGTATTAAGCAAGTTCAAAATGAGAGACTGCAAGGCAGTGTCTACCCCTCTTGCTGCACATTTTAAACTGTCTGCGGAATGCTATCCGCAAACAGAAGAGGACATCGGTAGAATGTCCAATGTACCATACTCCAGTGCTGTAGGGAGTTTGATGTATGCCATGGTCTGTACCAGACCAGACTTATCACATGCTGTGAGTGTGGTAAGTAGATATATGCATAATCCTGGAAAGGATCACTGGGAGGGTGTAAAATGGATCCTGCGGTATGTAAAGGGAACTGTGGGAAAAGGGCTGGTATTTGATAGAAACAAGGTTGCTACATCTGATGTAGTAGGGTATGTTGATTCTGACTATGCTGGTGATTTGGATAGGAGGAGGTCCATATCTGGGTACATCTTTACTATGTGTGGGGGCGCTATCTCTTGGAAAGCGTCTTTACAATCTATTGCAGCTCTGTCCACAACAGAAGCTGAGTATATTGCTGCCACTGAAGGGGTGAAGGAAGCTACCTGGCTAAGGGGACTGGTAATGGAGCTTGGAATACCACAATCTGCTACTGTGGTATATTCTGATAGTCAGAGTGCCATACATCTGACAAAGAATGATGCCTACCACTCGAAGACCAAGCATATCAGCGTCAAATATCATTATGTACGAGAGACAGTTGCTGCAGGAGAAATAATGATGAAGAAAGTTCACACCTCAGAGAATCCTGCTGACATGCTTACAAAGCCACTACCTACAGCTAAGTTCGAGCATTGCTTGGACTTAGTGGGAGTTCACAGTCATTGAGAAGCCCTGCGGGGCATAGCCCCATGGGGGGCAACACCCTTAGGGGTGGACGACGGCGAGGAAAGTTGAAGATTGGAGATTTTGGTCCAAGGTGGAGATTGTTGGGTTTTATGGCCCAAAATCTCGAGTATCGGCACGGGGAGCCCATGCTGCACAGACACGGGCGTGCCAAGACGAAGAGCCGAAGACGAGCGGGACAGAAAACTGGCACGGGGGTGCCGTGCCATATGGCACGGCCGTGCCATGTGACACGGGGTGACCGTGCCACGGGGCACGGTCGTGCCACGTGTCTTTTCGCCGCCTCTTTCGGATGCGGCTAGGGTTTCTGTCTTCAAGGAGGACTCCTCTGCGGCGGCTAGGGTTTTTCCAAAAAGGGGAAAACCCTATTCTTCAGGCCCTATAAAAGGAGGGTCAAGCCTAGGTTTCAAAACACTCCAGTATAGAAAACACATTGAGAGAGTGAGGTTATTTGTGAGAGAATTCAATTGAGAGTATTGTAATTCTGCTCTTAATCACTGAAGTGATTGTGGTGTACCACTCTGCTCATAGTGAAATTTGTCGGTGTGCTGTCACCGTCCGTGGTTTTTTCCCACATTGGGTTTCCACGTAAAAAAATTCTCTGTGTCCTTTATTCTTGTTTTTCATTGTTGCGTTGTGTTCTTGGTTGAATTCTGTTGCATTGTCACATCCTATTATTTCTTTTATTCCTAACAACTGATTGTCTGGTCCGATATAATAATTCGATCAGTATTTAACTCAAAGTTATTAAGGTTAATCAAAATTTGATCTGAATTGAATCAATTTTAACTTAAAGTTGATATGTAATTTGAAAATCTATTATTTTTTAATTTTAAACAAATCTAAATTATTTTTAATACTGATATAAAATTAATTCATTTATTAAATAGGTCGATCCGATCAGCCATCCAACTCGATTGACCACAGTGGAGTCTCATTTGCGTGGCTTTGTTTACTGGTCCGGAAATGTGCTGATGAAATGACATATCAGCCCTCACTTGACCTTTTAACAGTTGAAAGCGGCCAGAGGTCAGAAAGAAGGCTAGTGCTGGCAGAAAAGAGCGGGAAAACTGGGTTTTGGGGGTTTTATGGTAATTTTGTTGTCTTCAACGGCCATAAATATAATGAGCTTATTATGGGAATGTTTTAATTGAGATAAATTGGCATTAAAATGTGGATTAAATAGGGTTTGATGAGTCATTATTCATCGATGGTAATGTGGGCGGGTTAGGTTAAAGATTAATGCTGTTTTTTGTCTTTAATGAAGCAAGCAAAAATTGTTGGATTTCTTTTTTTTTGGGGGGGGGGTTGTTGGGCTTTAGGGGAGGATTAAGACATAGTAGAATGCCCATTGATTGTGAGATTGACAAGCTTTGTCCATTACAAATGGCCTACTGGGCTTACCCCTAAAAAGAAGGTCCAATAAATTTCAACTTCTCATCGTTAAAAAAAAGGTTAATAAGAAGTAAATTCGATATTGTATATGTGTAGTTACTGTAGTAATTCATAAGGTAGGCATCAACTAGCATACAGTAAAGATTTTGAACTTACAAATTAAGAATGAGTAATAACAATATTCTAGATTCGCACAAATAAAAAATTATTAAGAAAAGGAGTGTCGGTTACATATATCCAAGTTATTAAGTATACGTACGAGGTGGTTAAGATGAGTTTTAGGACATTCGGAGGCGAGACAAATGAATTTTTAGTTGATATTGAACTACATCAGGGATCAACTCCGGGTCCTTCTCTTTTCGCTGTGAAATGGATGAACTCACCAAAGTGATCCAAATTAAGGTACCATAGTGTATATTATATGCGAATGATATTGTTCCTAAAGATGAGAATAGAGACCAATATTAGCGGCATAGGATCAATTTTCCACATACATTTATAGGTCCATTCAAAGGTTTCATTAATAGCCATTTGCATCAGTGGCATGTTTCAATAAGGCACCAACATCATTATGAGTATAGTTGCAATAGTTTGTTGTTTTGACATGTGCAGCATATTGCTTTTGCTAAGACATAATCTTACCTATTCGTATTGTGCCTTTAAGCCCGCATATTGAAAAGATAGACTGTCTACTTATTTCTGCGGATAGTGATATGTTTGTATTCCTGTTGCAAATGCGGTGATAAAATTTGTCTTTTGATACCATTGTTGAGTTGTTTTATAAGCTTGCTGTATATCCTGACACTAATGGGCCAATGCAGCAAGCTTTTGCAACTTGGTGTGAGCTTTTCCGGTGGATGTATTGTTGGCATGATATGTGCTCTTTTCTAGTGTTGAGATCTTGAGCTGTCCAAGTAGTAGATTTTGCAGTAAACTCTCCTGAGTTATTAAGATCCCAGGAAAAGGAATCACTAGTGCTAAGGATGGGAATGTCCCAGCTCGCGTCTTGTTGGATGCAGTCGCTCACTTTGGCGTTTGGGTTAGGGATATTTCTTCAGACAAGTCCATCATAGTAGCTAAGTTATTATTTTTTATCTAGTTATTATGCCAAAAGGATGTCTTGTTCCATTTCCCTTGTTTCCACACTATGCCTTTTCTCGGTAGCTCTCTACATTTAAGAAGACTTTTCCAAGTTGGTGAGTCAGTAATTTTCATCTTATAACTAAAAAACTAGGCATTTTGTAGATGTTTATCTTTATGGACTGAACCTATAAAATGGCCGGATTCGTCTGTGAGTACTTTCCAAGCTAATTTACACTGAAATGGTTTATTGATAGCTTCTATCCTGTGAAGGCCCAAACCTGTTTTGGTTTTTTGGCATATATATTTTGCCCAAGCTATAAATGGTAGTCCTTTTTCTGTATTGGATTTTTTTCCAAAAGAACTCTCTGTTGAGTTTTTTGAGCTGATTACTAGTGCTTTTTGAAAGTTGAAAGCACTGCATCGTATGTATTGATAGTGACTCTACATGTGAGTTTTTTGTAGGTTGATAGTGACCCTTTCCTAAAAGTTTCTTGTGGCTAGATTTCGGAGTCTCAAGGAGACTCAGAATCCTTTGTACCTCGCTACTACCTGGTCAGGGGTGAAGCCCGAACTGTTGTTGCTACCCGCTGCGGTTTCGGCTTGGTGTGCTATTTCAGTTTGAATAAGAAGGTGAGCGATAATATGGTGATTGATTTGTGATAATAAAGTCCTCCTCTTTATTTTTCTTTTCATCGTCCTTCCTCATGGTTATGGGTTTTTTTTTAAAAAGGTAGGCTCTTATACTATAACAGATTTGCTAGAGCAACGCGAGAGAGAGAAGAAGAAAAGATTTGGTGCATGTGGGGCTGTAAAATAGTCAGGTCGGGTTGAATTTGTGTTCGTGTCGAACTTAAACGGGTTGAGAAATCCTTAATCTGAACCTAACGTGTTTATTAAACGGGTTGAAAACCTTGACCTGTATTCATTTATTTTTTAAACGTGTTGACTTGAAATTTACCCATTAACCCATTTAATATAAACTGGTCAGGTTCAAGTTATCCGATTACTCCTTTACTCACTTAACATATCGACTAAAGTATAATTATGGAACATTATAAACCATTATTTTAAGTCCAATATATCATCACAGTGAAACCATTGTCTATAATCTACAAGAACCACGACCCCAAAACACAGATCGACTAATTAAACCCTACTTTTTCACAATTTTTTCTCAAAAAATAAACGATAATTGGGTAAATAAATCGACTTATTTAATCTATTTAATTAAAGGGGTTAAATAGGTAGTTTTTCGTGTCAAAATTCTCAATCTGAACCTAACCCAATTAATTAAACGGGTTAAACGTGTCAACCAGTAAACGAGTTGAAAATCTTTATCTAAACTCACTTAATTTCGTGTTCGATTCGGGTCGATAATCGTGTTAGGTTAGCTTTCGACAGCGCTAGGTGGATGTATTATGCCCCTTAGCCGTGACATAGCAAACATATGTATACATATAGACTTGCATGATACTTAGACTTCTAATCTTATCTTGACAACTAAGTAACCAAACATATTTAGGAAGGAAACCTATTCCTACTTGACTACAAAACCTTCTCTCATTATATAAGTTAAACCACAGTCTATTACTTCTCCCATCCCCCACGTCGATTGCTTTAATTTCTTTCTCTATCAATAATCTCTTTCTCAGCGAGGTGTGTGTTTAAATCTCTTTAAATTCCATGCTTAGTGATAATCCAATTGCAATTTTTAAAATTGATGTACTAACACATGATATACAAATATGAATGACACAGAACTGAATTTTTGTCTCTGTCACTTCATAATCCGTATGAATGGCAAATTTTGTATGCATGCATTACAGAATTGAATTTTAATGTTCAGATGGTGAGTTTTGTCGACTATGGCTCTGATCAAAACAAAAGAATTATCCACTTCCAGGGAAGGAAAGATGTGGACTTGATTAGCTCATTGGCGGTTGATGTTCTTGTTCAGATTCTCTCTTTATTAGACCTAAAAGAAGCAGGCAGAACCAGTGTGCTTTCGAAGAGATGGAGACATGTGTGGACTAATTTACCCGATATCTACAATTTTGGCACTTCAGGAATGTTATGGCCGAGGCTGATATCATACGATGACAATCGATATAACACCGAGTTGAATAAATTTATTGATTACGTAAACCAGATAGTAAGTTCTAGCCACTCAACTTGAACTAATATCGATAGATTCTTGGTGCATTGTTCCCCAGATATAAACCACGGAGAAGGTGTTCGAACATGGGTGAACTTCGCAATGGAAAAGGGTGTCAAGGAACTCGAGTTGAGCTTGACACGTTTGCTCGGTGAACCTCTTAGATCGCCTCCGGTCTACGTAGATCCATTTGGGCGTTACGCCCAGTCTCCATCAGCTAAAACGTTGGTCTCAGCTCCCTCAGTTTGACAGCACTCAAAATTGACTATTCTGTTCTCATCTCTGTTTTGTTTAACCTTCCCAATCTGGAGCGCCTTACTATGCGGTGTTTGAACTGTGGATTTGGGAGATATATCAGCATTGTCGGTCCCTCGCTCAAGCTGAGATACTTGGAGATATGGCATTGCAATGGTTTTGAAGGGAATCTCGATTTCTGCTAGCAAGCTCAATTCTTTTGTATTCCTTGGACATGACGAAGATATTGATTTTATGTCTGTTCCGCTCCTTAACGAGGTTTCATTTAGCGGAACTTATATCACCCGCTTGATCCATAATTTTCGATCCATGCTACGTTTCTCTTCTCCGCTAACCAAGCTCACCTTAACCATAAACTACAATAACAAGGTTAGTACTTTTTCCATTCCGTTTGTTTCTTTTTGGATCGTGTGGACGCTTTATCTATATGAAGTTTGGCAATTTTTGGTTGTTTACTTGCTAGAATTGCTTAGCTTGTTTTTGTTTCCACATATTCAGGGTATTTTCGACAGCTCCATCTGTTAGGAAAACCAATGATTGAAATTCGAGCATGGTACATGCGGAAGCGATAAAGGATGTAGATATTGGAGAATATAAAACAAGAACGAAAAAGGTAGAATGGGGCACATAATTTTTTTACGTAGAAACCCAAATTGGGAGAAAACCACGGGCGGCAACAACGACACAAAATCCACTATGATTTGAGTGAGTACAAAACGATCTCAAAGCAAACGCTCAAGAAAGAGATCAACAACAAGAGAGATAAAGATCTCAAAGCAAACACCCAAGAAAAAGATCAATTACAACGAAAATCTCTTAACACTAACTCTAACTCTCAATATGGAATAGAAAAGGGAAGTGCCCACAGGCACTCCCAAAATTGCCCCGTACAAGAGGCACTCCTAAATTGCCCCGCACCAAACAAGGTTAAACAACATAGTATTTATAGAGAAGCCTCACAGGTACCAAGGGTTCAACCCTAACCGCAAACATATGTCTTGACCACCAAGCATCATCTTTACCAAAAAGGAAAAAAATCTTCAACCCAAAATATGGAATAATATAATTTTCATAAAATAGAATATCTCCAACCACACAACTTGAGCTTTGGGTGCCAAGCAATAATCTTCAAAAAGGAAATAATTTTATTTATTTCCAAAACCGGCAAATAAATTTGGGGCAAATCCCAACACCATTGAATTTCCTCATTTTCTAAAGCTGAAGCAACTCGAGTTGACAATATCATGTGAATCCGATCAGAGCATTCTTGTTATCACCAACCTAATTGATGCATGTCCAGTATTGCACAAATTCAAGCTACAGGTGGGTTACTCACTGTCTTTTACTCCTACTAAATATCATTGTGCTAGAGAATTCGCGCTCATATCGTAAGACCTACTTTTGGGCATGCAGCGCAATGTGTACGACTTTGCCAAGTTGATGAACTTTGGAATGCCTGTAACCAATGTGGACACATCAGTTGATAGAGTTTCGAGCAAGCTTCATCAGGGCCTTAGTATATTTGAGATGGTTGGATTCATGGGATGTGATGCGGACAATGAGCTTGTTTTGTATTTATTGTGATTTCCATTACAAAGAAACTGTTTTAGGGAGCATATAGAAGCAAATAAAAGGAAACAAGCCAAGCTACTTGGGGATCAGCTACCAGCAAGAGCTCAATTGGAGATTCTTTGATTATGTCTTCTACTTCTTCCCAATAATTAGAATTTAATGCTAGTTATTATTGATCTTTATTTTGAGGATAAACGAATCGATGTGTGGAAATTTCAAATTTCTATGGTGCATAACTATTTACTAGTAATCTATTTGTCCAATTATTATTGTTGTTGTTGCTTTTCTTCTTCTTCTTCTTGGTATAATATGAGCTACTACATACGACCTGAAAGTGAATCAGAAGGCATTGATAAGTCCCAGATGCTTGGTTGACGATGGGCATTGGCCACATTGAGAAGCTCGCTTAGCCGCTTGATTGGCTTTTCTGAAAATACGATTGATCAGGACCTGTAGAAATTTACGAAGAAGAACCTGTTTTGTACACACTTGCCACACACTTGGTATGATAAGTCCCCTCTTATGACTACTGCTGCAAAACCTTCAGTACATACTTGGTGTGATATCTCGAGT
Organism: Carnegiea gigantea; assembly: GCA_029747015.1. Lineage (NCBI taxonomy): Eukaryota > Viridiplantae > Streptophyta > Magnoliopsida > Caryophyllales > Cactaceae > Carnegiea > Carnegiea gigantea. The sequence goes on from JAKOGI010000007.1 coordinate 2,154,795, forward strand.
TATACCGACTAGGACTTTAGTACACACTTGGTGTAATATTTAAGCATCCAATCACACATAGAAACAACCTCGCTGATCATTATCAAGTAATAATCACACAGTATTAATACAAGTTTAACAGGAACACACTAAGATGCCACCATCTTTTTGTTCTTGATAGAATTGACCACATGAAAATTGGAGCAGGAAATCGTAAGAGCTAATCACCCTGGTCCTTCACCAACGACCTCCTGTATTCTGATACACGGTTAGCTACCTCTTGTAAAATTTCAGATTTCCTTCTGAGTTTTTCATTAAAAGCCTCTGCGTGTGTCATGTCGAGAATGTTCTTGTCATGCATGAAGTGGACTGTGATCTTGATGTTATCTTGAACCTGCTTTGTCACCACCACATTCTCATCATCGCTGCTAGGCTCATATCGGTCACTGGTGTCACTCTCTTGTATCTCGGCATGAGCATCTGGTTCAGATCCACTCCGTTCAGGATTTATGCATCTATTAATGACAACAGAGATTGGAGTGAGGCAGTGAAGAGATCATATGTTACTGGTCCATTCCTTCTCTACCAAGTTTGTTGAACTCACCGTTTAATGGAGTCTTCTAAAGATTTAATGGCTATGCCTTTAGTATCATAGTGTAAACTGAACTCTACAAAATCATGCAGGAGTAAGTTGCCGTCAAGATTGACAATGGCTTGGCTAGCTAGAACAGAATTTGGATAAAGGACTTCTTCTTCAGTACCAACTTTTGAGAACGTTGTTCTCCAAATCCCAATTTGTTTCACCTCCATCTATTTAGTCGAGTCATGACATTCAAAGTCGATCAGTAGTAAATAAGAAAAACTATGCTACTTCAATTACAATGCCGATGATATCAGGATTACCTGAATGTGATCAATGATACAGAGATCGCCAACAGTAAAAGGGTGCATGAAATAGGCAAATACAATGCCTTGAAACATAGTCTTGAGAGCGTCCCCGAATATAAATGCTGCCGCCAAAATGGGTGATGTTACAACAACGATCACTTTTGTGGGTAAAACTTTGGTGAGCAGCAGCCAGGTGATGATTACAAGTACAACTATGAAACCAACCATAAGCCTGTTCAAGAACTTCACTACCTCTTCTGCGCTTGCTAGAAAGTACCGCAACTGCAAACAATTTTGCTGAGCTCTCTCCTGTTCAGGTCATCCATAATGAAGCTCACTTAACAATTCATTGATAACAATTTATTTTCTTTCCATTTGTTACAGATACATTAATCTTTTGATCAAATAAAGGCAAAAGATTATGGTTTTTCATTGAAGACCTTTCTATTGTTCATTAATCATTATTTATATATAGGATGTACTTTAATTAAAATGATTACTTCAAATTGAAGACTTAAAAACTCTTCCAAGTCAAGATCTAAATGAAGGACCTAAAAACGAACTGAGGAAAGAATGGAAACGACAACTGTTAAGAAAAAAGGAACAAACCAAAGATGAACAAGAAAATTGGGTTTATGTACCATCCATGTCTCAAAATCTTGAGCACAGACCGTTGTTTGAGTAGTCTTGTTCGTCTCCTGAAGCTGTTTGTATAGAATCTGTTCGGCATCTTTTAAGTTGTCATCTCCAATCTCACTTACCTGTCCTGCATCCTCGATAGATTTCTTAACATCTTCTTGGCTAATTTCTCTGAATCAAAAAAAAAATATGCTATTTGATTCAGTGCAAGCATTAGTAGTTTTAACCAATGACGAGTAATAGATGAAACTGCTCAGAATAATGAAGAAAACGGTTTACCTCTGACCAAAATCTGGATCATTGTCCATATTATATTTCTGTCTCCATTGTTGACAGAAGCTAAAAATGTCCTGATCATTGGGCAATGATCGTTCCCCATACACAAATGTACGAGCAAGAATCTCTTTTTCGTGCATCGATATAATAACATCTCTAGCAACCTCCCCCTGCAGTTCACTGTGTATTGAGGAAGCGCTTTCAACAACATGTTCTTTGCGTAACACAACTTCAATTATAGCTTGTTTGGCTTCTTCCCATTTCATGATTTGTCTCACCAATTTAATATCTTTGTACTTTTGTTGGTTATCTACAAGAAACCAACGCCGCAATAATCCAAATGTAAAATGCCCGCGTTGATGATCGTCGCCAGGTGTTGCAGTCCGCAGTTGATCTAAATCCTGTGCCATCCTACAACGGACTAACCCAAGAGAATAGAGACAGTACCATTGTGTTAATTTTCTTATAAGTTCTTCATTCGATCTCTCGTAAATTGTGTGAGCCTTCCATGAAAGTAATACGAAGTTTTTGATCAACAAGAGGACTCCACATAGGAGCCCTGAAACAAATGTCGAGGCACCAAAGTCTAAGACTTTGTCGGCCACAGCTGACTTTCCAAGGCGGGGGCGGAAATACGCGTTCCAAGTGAGCAGATGCATCAGTACTACGGCTATGAAGGTAATGCTTCTCCTCAATCCTTGGAGATAGTAGAAGGTGCACTTTGGGCCCTTGCATTGTTCAGGTCTCCCGCACCATAAACCTCTAAAAAGCAGTATTAAACGAACTGTCATGCCGATCACATTGTTGCCAACAACGGAGATGATAATGACAGCACGAATCCATTTCTAAGTGGGCAAACCGACAAAGCTGTGGTGCTTCCATTCGGGCACAACATTCATGACCAGAAGCATTGCTGGTAGAAATAGAAGACACTTCACCGCCTCCAATAGGCCCTGAAGCCATGGCATGGATATTGGATCTGGCATAATTGTCCCTACACAGTAGTATCCCAGAACTATAATGTGAATTTTGATCCATTGACTGATGTCGAGTCCAAGAAGGATGGGTTGTTCTGAAGGGTCAACTGCTTCGATGATCCCAAGCAAGACTGACAATATGATGATAGCAAGCAGTAAGATCAATAGGGAAACAACACATGAGATCGGGCTCAAAACTACTGTCCTATATCCAGCATCACCCTTCATGGAATCGATCAAGTGTATCACGGTATTAACCAACAAAAGAATTGAAATGACCATGACTGTGCCAAGAGTGAGAAGACAGTAAAAAAAGATGGCCCAAATAATAAGCCCCAGAACCTTGATGATTATTTTCCATGTAGGAAAATCAACAGGGGTAGTACTGGGATCAGCTGGAGTGCTAGAACTATTCGAGTTGACGTTCATGTCAATAATGGCATCGCACTCGTTCCGCTTGCATTCTAATTCCATGCTCATGTCTACTGCTGAAGATATTAGAACAACATCAAACAGAGGAGGAGAGCTTAAAAGGGAAGCACAAATGATTTTACAAAGACCTAGATAGGATTTGAATTGGATCAGCTAGTTTTTCTTTTAGCATTAAATTGGATGTATGGAAGAGCTGAGGGACAGAGCAAAAGTGACTTTGGCAAATGGCAATGAGAAAGACTCAAGGAGCAAGATGGGGGCAGCTTATTAACATCATGTCCTATAGACATTCTATTATATTTTTAACTGTTTTTTCCATGATTGCATTTGATCATTCCAACAACCGATACTGATTGTGGGTCCCACTTTAGCGGATTTTGTGGAGTTTCAAGTGCAGGTACCCTTATCCATATGTGTATCATTGTTAGTAGAAAAGACTAATTCCTAGATCTTATTTGATCATTACATTGTTGAATCTCTGTTAAATGAAAAACTTCAAAATTAATATATGTTTTAACTTTTAAAAAAAGCATTTGTTCAAAAATTTCACAACCGATGGTAATATTTGTTGGAGAGTATTTACAAATAAAACTTCATTTTTTATTAAAAAAAATCAAACAGCTCAGAAACATATTCTTTCAAAATGTTCCATCCGTTCTTAAAACATGGTTTATTTTCTTTTTATGGAAAGTAGACATAAAATTATTTCTTATGATTATAAGCATTAAAAATCTTTTCTTTTTTTAAAAATTAAAAATATCAATTGAAATCGTGCATCAGACGATAATATTTTTTTGAAAAAAATTTACATTGAGGGTGTTTGGTAACAGCTGTTTGGAGAAAAATAGTTGTTTTGATCAAGTCAAACAGCTAAAGCATATTTGGTAAAGAACTATTTACAATAGCTGTTTGGCTCGAAAAAACTCTTTTTGAAAAAGCTATTCACATTAGCCTTTTAAGAAGAGCCTAATGCGAAAATGATATAATTATCCATAAGTTTGGAAAAATTTCACACATCTTATTAAAAACTAATTCATAAATAAAGACATAAATGAAAATTTATCAATATATCTTTAAAAAATAGCTAGTCTTTACCAAACATTTTTTCTGAAAACAACTAATTCAAATAGCTAATATAAACAGCTAATTCAAACAGCTATCAGCTAACAGCTAATACAAATAGTTAACAACTATTTGCCAAATAGGGACATTATCTAAACATGACAATAAATTTTTTTGAGACGAAAAGAGTAGTAATGTTTTCTGAAAAGTCTCCATTCGATTCTCAAAACTAACAATAGAAGTCATTACATTTTATATAGCGTTTGATTGAAAATAATGCAATTACTATGCAATGAAATCAACCATATAATGCAATTGTTAGTGTAATGGAATGGGATAATAATTGCATTTCAATGTCTGGTTACAAAGTTTTTACAAGTGTAATGGAATGAATTCATCTACAAACAATATTTCATTTTACACGTAACGTGATGTACTTGCAATTCAATTCACATTTTATTTTTGCCTATTTTAATATTTGTAACTTTGTTGATAACTATCATCCAATATTTTATCATCATGATTACGATATTTCACATGAGACTTACTTCACTCTATTTCTTCTGAATTACAATAATGTAATATTGTTCAAGTTTATCAAGTAGAGATAAAATGATGATGATGATGATGATGATGATGATGATGATGTGAGAGAGAGAGATAGAAAGAGAGAGATATGATATTTCGAACGTATAAAAATGCAATTACAATAATACGATTGTGATCTATATTAAACTTTATCTAATATAGAGAGGAGAGAGAGGGGTGAGTGGGGCTTTAAACCTTTAAAAAATGGTGTTAAAGTAATACGAAAAGGGGAGTAAGGGAGAGACAATGGAGAGAAGAGAGAGAAAGTTCCCAAATACAGTAGCTTATAGTTGGATAGACTTTGACTCAAAGGTATGCAATCACCATTGTTTAGGAATAATCAAATAATTGTAATTGTATAGATTGAGATAAATGTGATTACAATACAATGTTAATTACATTCCTCAATAATAATTAAATATAATAATAAAATCACAATTATCATTTCAATTACATTTCCATTCGATTACATAAAACTAAACAAATCACTGGACCCAGTCGTACATCAAAAAAGAAATCCCATAATGCGCTAATTAAAGCCACTAATTTTAGCACAATTGAACCGTTGAACGATTATTTTTATAGTACATTAATCAAAAGAATAAAAAAATAATAAAATAAAAGACAAAGCGATAGCAACTTTGTCATCCCATTTGATATTTTAAGTTAATGCGCGTGACGCACAAGTGGCAGCAATATAATACGTCTTTTTAATTAATCCTTCGAATTGTTTATAAATATAAATATGTACATTTGTTTTGTTTTAAATTTAAATCGCGTCATGTCCACCCCTTCTCTTCTTGGCATGGCGTTGACATTGTTGCCGTGGGGGATGCGCACTCAATTGCGTACTTTAAGTGGTCTTATTTTTTTATTAATCTAGATTAATTTAAGTAATTTGATCTTTTTTTTTAAATAAAATTTTATATTAGAGTCTTATGAATAAAAAAATTTATAATGAGAGAACTCTATCTTATTAGATCAACAGTATCTCGATTTCAGTAAAATAAAAAAATTACAAAATAAAAAAATAGTTTTGTTTTTTAAAAAATAGAATAATTGGTCTAATCGATTTCGATTTCTATTTTAATTCCCAAGTATTGAATCAAGAACTGTGCAACAGATTTTGGAATAAAGAAAATTGATAATTTTTTGATATTTTCCTCACTTTTCTTTTTGTTTCTCGGTTCTATTTCTTCGAATATTTTTGAAACTTTAGCTAGTGAACTTTAACTCTATCCCATCAAATTTTCTATACTAATTGAAAAATGAATTATTTTATTTAGTATGTTATTATATTTCGCGAGTTACTAACACAAAAGCACCTGTTTATTGAAAGAACGTCTTCTTTTGTGTGAAGATAAGACAAGAGTCACAGGAACGTAGGTAAAGATCAAATATTATCTTCTCCCTCTCCTAATGATTAAAAAAATTAATTTATGAAGTGCTAAAGTTTCTAAATTATGCACAACAAGTACTGGAGAATTGGAATGGAAAACTGTTTTAATGAAGGAATTGATTTAAGTGGTTCCAATTTTGATTCCCAAATCTTCGGGTCGGTATCCAAAACTGCTCACCCCTACTGATTAATAGACCTTAACCCCCATTTGGTTCAAGCTTTTTGAGTTTAGGTATGGGAATAGTATCATATATTCCCACAACTTATGTTTGGTTGGGATATTTTCTACCTAGGTTCACATTCCATATGAAATGATGATCAACCCACAAGGTACCTCTCATATTACTTGAATTATATATAAACCAATATCTTTAGGTATTATTTTTAATTTAGATTAGAATTTATTCCTAAGTTGAACCAAAGTAATATTAGGAGAATCAAAAATCAAAAATATTCTCATATCTCCTAGGTTCATTCCGTATTTCAGTATTCTGTTTCAAATAAATTGAATTAAATGCCCCATACAGGTATAACGCTTAAGTGCCACCATTCAAAATTGAGTCTCAAGGAAAATATGAAGATATTAGTAGGAAAAAAGAAAATAAAGAAAAATAAAGTCGTATGTGATGTAGATTAAGTTACTAATTGGAGAGCAAATGATCTTGCCATATAAAATAGAATTAATAAATTATATATAGGAAGACTTTCGAACAACATTGTGACATGTTAGACAAAAAATTAGCCACTAATATTAGCATGCTTGATAAGTGTAAGTTTCTAAAAATTGTAGAGGGAAAATCTTTTTTTTTTTTTTTTGGTTGATCTTTGATCCTATATTTTACTGCAATCCAATATTATTGGCTCAATACAGGGTAGAGTTCTTATGTCATAGATAATCTTCTGAAAAACAAGCATCAAATGACTTTAACTAACTTATACGAAACAGGTGCAAGTATAGCATTACATTTTGTACCCGAGTGCGACATGTCACTCTGATACGAGTCATGTTTCCTGGGTCATAATCTCATCAAGAAATTCCTTCACTTCCATCAACACCTTTGTCCGACTCTTTTGTTGCCTTTTGTGATAGTGAGAGGGTATTATATGACTCGTATTCTGATCACTTGGTTTATGTTTGAGATGGATGACAATCTTCACACCATCTTCTCCAACCTCTTTCACCAACACTCCAAGAGCATGTTTCTGATACCAAACAGACCTTCCATCTAAGTACCTACCAATCAAATTAATTAATAAGAACCAAGATTTTTTTTTTGGGGGGGGGGGTGCGGATGAGGCACGGAGGTTAATGTAGGCTACATTCAAATCCAAGTATCTGATAGCTAGTACTAATTGAGTTAACAGACATTCACTAAAAACAAGATAATGAAGATGGTTAGATGAATTTAATTGTTGCAAACTTACTTGTCAATTTCAGCTTTCAGCTTGTCAAACATCGTCGGAGTCCAGTGACAAATAGGGATAGAGTACTCCACAGAGTCATTGAGATCCAAGCCTCCCTTATACTTGATAATGAGCTTCCCAGCTAATATTGAGTTTTGATGAGTAACTTTCTTGTTAGAACCAACTTCGACAAGGGTTGTTTTCCAAATACCAATCCGTTTGACCTCCATCTAGGGGAAAAGTAGATGCTTATATCAATGTGCAAGCCGTCAAAATATTTGAGACATACAGATCATATTTGACAAACAGCCGTTAGTTCTTAATTAGTACCTGAGTGTCATCAATGGCACACACATCACCAACGTCAAAAAGACGCATGACAAATGCAAATATGATTCCTTGAAAGATATCCTTGCAAGTGTCACCGAAGATGAAAGTGGCGGCCAAGATTGGTGATGTAAGAAGGACAAATAGTTCAATTGTTGCAATCTTCGTTGCAAAGAGCCAGATCAATAGGAACGAAGCAAGAAAGAATCCAGTCAAGACTTTGTTCAAGTAACGTGCAACTTCTTTGGCACCAATTATTGTGTTGCTCAATTCCCAACAATTCCTATAAGCTTGCACCTGCTCCAAAAAAACAAGAAGTAATAATTAATGTAATGCATTAGGTGAAGGAAAAAGGTGGAATTTTAAATTAAATAGTGTAAGTATATGTTGTATTTAAGAATGAATTCAATCAAAAGTTTAAATCAATGGTTAAAAGTTCAAAACAGGTTAAATATTTTAACACATTTTTTCATGTAAATATCGCTCGGACTAAAAGTGTAATGCTACTAAGGCCGGCCCCTCCTCACCTTCCACAATAATTAAACATAGGCCCTGTTTGGTAAACGCTGTTGGCGGTTTGTGTTAGCTGTTAGCTACTAGCTGTTTGAATTAGCTGTTTATATTAACTGTTTGAATTAGCTGTTTTTAGAAAAAGTATTTGGTAAAAATTAGCTGTTTCTAAAAAATATGTTGGTAAAATTTAATTTATGCCCTTATTTATGAATTAGTTTTTAATGAGATGTGTATAATTTTTCCAAACTTATGGACAATTATGTCATTTCTGCAAAAAACTCTTTTCAAAAGACTAATGAGAATAGTTTTTTCAAAAAGAGCTTTTTGGAGCCAAATAGCTATTGCAAACAACTCTTTACCAAACACTCTTTAGCTATTTGCCTTGGTTAGAAAAGCTAAAATCCTCCCAAACAGCTATTTTTTTCCAAACAGCTGTTATTACCAAACACGCCTATAGTGTTGCCGAAATTTAAATCTAAGACCTCCCGCTCAAAAAAACTCTGATGTTATATTGCAAGTCGAGGAAAACGTCCGAAGGCCCATGATAGGGTTGTTACATACTCTAACATGTTGAACAAATATATTAAACCACAATGTTATTTGCATTATCCATTGATTAGGGACCTGCTTTATAACTCATATGAAAGAGGGAGAGGTAGGAACACGCACCACCCACTTCTCAAAAGTATGAGATTCAATGCCTTGTTTTTCTTCTACTTGCTTATACAGAATTTCGGCTTCTCCATGATCTAGTTGTATTCCAGAGATATCTTTGATATGTTCCTGCAAATCCGTCGAAGTGGATATTCTCTTTGGTTGTGTTGTGTTTTCCAGCATTAATATGGCGTTTGATGTAGCTTCATTTTGCCTTTCCACACTTTCGCTGCATGAGAAAATGCTCAACTAATGCATGATGCTTCATAATGTGGTGATTATATATATACACATGCTTCAAAAATATTACTACGTACAATTAGATTATCGTATTCTATTATTCTCCTTATGTTATTAATCAAGGGTACGTATTCTTAGCTATAAGTAAAGTTGCTTACTTGAGATGTATCTTAAACCGGCTTGCAATATTCTACCATTGTCTTTTGTTGATCAAAAGTATCAGTAACATGCATCACAATAACCCCAAACAATCATCACACAAGCATTTGTCAAGTCTAATGATGTTAGACACCCACTTGATCATGCCTTTTCATAGTGGTCAGCTCAATGTGATTAATTGTGTATTAATCAACTCATTAAAGGCAGGTTGCTACAACTGTAAAAGGATATGTGTATGTGTGGATGAATGCAAGAAAAAACACAGCAACAAGGAATTCAGTATTCCTCAAATTCTCTTATTCCCTCTCAACCTAACCATCTCTAAGGATACGGTTTTGGAGTGTGACAGTTCGGTGACTCTAGTAGCCACCAGTTCGTGGGTAGTAATCAGGCAAGCATAAAATCCAGGTATCCGTACCTCCGCTTTCAGGTATGGCTAAACAACCTACAGTCTTGATCATCAAGAAGTTATGAATCGGTTTTATACTCTTAACACTGCTATTAGGTTATAATATTATACTAATCGATCTCTTTATATAATGAATCAAGGGTACCAAACGAAAGTAAAGTAGCATACTCGAGATGTATCTTAAACCGGCTTGCAATGTTGGTATCGTGCTCCTTCAACACAGCTTCAATATGTTCGAAATATTTGGCCATTTGCTGAAGTTGGTAAGTTGGAACGCGAGGTTCTCCTTGAACCAGAATCCCTTTGTCCCTTCTCCTGCTTTCTTCATCTCCTCCTTCATTAGGCAGGCTTTTTTTAAGGCCTCCAAAGCCGATTTGGGTGAAAGCTGACCAGATCATGCTGTGGCTACCAGTATCTGAAATTTTCTGCTCGTGAAAAGCCTTGAAATTGCTGAGGAGGCAGAGGAAATAGAACTGAATTCCAGCAACTACAATTTTATCATGGAATCGATCATAAACTGCATGAGCCGTCCATATGAGCACAATGATTTTCTTGACGAGCCGGAGGACCGAGCCACTGGCTAGGCAAACAAGTCCCCATGATATGAGCTCCGATGCTCTTTTGGATATAATGGCTGGTTGTGTCAAGTAGGGGTCTAAGCACAAAAGCCACACAATCATCAATAGGATCGAGACACACATGAAGTTGACGCTCTTTCTCAAACCTCTGGCAAGATAAGTCCCATGCTTTGTGTAACCGTAGAATAATTCGATCAAAAGAACAATCAAATGACTAGCGAAATTGATAAGCATGGTTCCCAGAAGAATCAGAGCTAAGACCTGAATGAGTCTCCAGGTTTGGAAACCGAAAGTAACGTGATTCTTCCAGCGTGGAGTAAGCTTCAAAACAGCTACCTCGGTAATCAAGAAAACAGCGCATTCAGTAGCCTGCACGAAAGCGTTCAGCAATAGAAAGATACCCTTTTTGTGTTCCAATATGCCAATGCTCATAAAATGCAGGATCACGCGAGGAATGCTCATTAGGAGGCAAAAGCCTGAAAATACCAAACACAACTCAATCCATTTTGTAGGCTCCAATTCAAGAATTATCATGCGCTGCTTTAAAGCATCGACATTGCGTACCACAATCAACCAGAATTCCCACCCACAGATGATGTTTACCATGGAGCACGCAAAAGTGAATAAGGAAAGAATCTCTCCCATATTCATAAAGATTTCTTTCCAAGAATGGATCGCAAGTTCTAACAAGCGTAATATGAAGAGAAGGACTAAACAAATCATCAACACTGTTGTGATGACAAAAGGCACAAATATAGACAGGACTACTATCACCAAAGCAATCGCTGCTGGTGCTATGGGGAAAAACAACCCCATGATAAGCAGGAAAGTGCAACAACGGAGTGGTTTTTCTATGTTATCTTCTTCAAGAGAAGTCGACAGTTGAGAGTCAGGATTATCAGCTTGGTCAGGATCAAGTTGATCATGATGAGTAGGATCTATGGTGATTATTTCAGGTTGCGGTTCAGTGGTAGCCATTGGATCTAGGAAAGAAATCGAAAAAAGTTTCAACCAGGATGTGTTTGAATGTCAAGGATTGGAGAGAAGATTACAGAATGAAATTTGAATATATGAACTGTAAGATCAAATTGAAAGATTGGAGATGATCCACTTTGAGAAGTTTGTGATGAAAGGTAGGTCAATGCAGGAATATAATCTCTTCATGTTGACATTTGAAAGAAGAGAACAAGAAACGGGAGGACTTAAATCGAAAGAGAGAGAGAGAATAATTAGGAGATATCACCTATAGCGCGCTCTGATATCACGTTAAAATCAACCACTACATTGTTAGTTGCACTTGAATTTCTTGGAAGTTATGAATCACTTGCAATACATTAGTATACATTTGTGGAGGGTACATAGCAACTCTTCTACTCTCCTTTAATTTCTTTTGGTGCGCAGTGAAGTGCAAATGTCGATGTAGGTGGGATTCGAATAAACATTTCAAATAACAACTCCTAAGTACTTTACCAGTTGAACTAATAATATCAATTTCTACTCTTCTCTTTGAATTAATAATTCATCTACTTGGTTCCAGCTAGAGCATCAGTTGGACCGCATCTTTTGCTCTGTGCATACTGTACTTATTTCTCCCTTAATTATACTTATCTCTCCGAACAAAACTAATTAATTAAGTATAAGTCATTCCCCAAAAGTCGTCACGTCTTCAGCGCACAAAGCAAACGAAGCCAGATGGTCTCCCTTTATTTTGGCAATTTAAACACTATTCCAAAGAGGCAATGATTGAGAAACGTGTGTGCATGCATATATATGCATATGCACACATATGTAACTATGTATGTAATATATGTTGTTTTTGTAGTAATAATAATAATAAAGGTCGTGATAATAGCACATTAGAAGATACATATAAAATATTGCTCACTAAATATATACTACAATCTACCAAAAATTATGGTGCAACTCACTAAGAAATGATCATACCTCAAAATATGAAGAAGAATGTATATATGCTCACTGATAATTGTGTACTGTATTATTTGCTTACTCATTTTCTGTTATAAATAGTGAGTATTACTCATTAAATAATCACCAAAAATATTTCATAACTCACTAAATAAATAGCATATATAGTTCACTCTACAAATCAAATGGAATAAATGTCTCAAGTTTTAGAGTTATGTTGTAGCTCACTCATTTTTTATCATGACATAAGACCATTTGTGTTATATTTAGTGAGTATAATACTAGTGTAGTCTAACTCTCTAAATATAGTTCAACTCACTATATATATATATATATATATATATATATATATATATATATATATATATATATATATATATATATATATATATATATATATATATATATATATATATATATATATATATTATAGTTTACTAAATGTATGTCATAGCTCACTAAAACACACGGTACAAAAGCACTGTAATATAAAACTTTCAAGAATGTCACTCTGTTCTTGAACATTTAAAGAATCTTATATTTAAGTTAACCAAAAGATGTATCATTATACATTAGAAAATGAATATAACATATTGCTTAGTAAACATATACCATAACTCACTGAATGTTATGGTGTAGCTCACTAAACAAATATCATACCTCAAAATATGAATAAGAATGCATACAACAACAACAGCAACAACAGCAACAACTACAACTCCTCTTAGTGTGGGTCCTGCTTTCATGGGGTCTGAAAAAATCTAGATATAGACAGTCTTACCTTTACAGGCATGACTGTCTGTAAAGAAATCGACTCCAATAGGCCAGCATGATAAATTTTAAGAATGTATGTGCATACTAAAATTGTGTATTATATTGTTTTCTCACTCATTTTTGACTATAGATAATTAGTATTGCTCAATAAATTATATTGATCACCAAGTATATTTTATAACTTACTAAACATTTATCACAACTCATTAAGTAAGTAGCTTAGCTTCGTAAAAAAATAGTACAGATCACTGACAAATAATTTTTTCAAATTTTTTTCACTAAGTGTATATTATAGCTTATCAAAATGCTAAATATAAGCTTGCCAAAAGGCATAGTATTATATTGTTTGCTCGCTCATTTTTCAATATAAGTAGTCAGTATTGCTCAATAAATCATATTGATCATCAAATATATTTTATAGCTCACTAAATATTTACACCAAATAAATGGCATAGCTCACCAAATAAATTAGTACATATCATAGGCAGATAATGTTTTTCAAGCTTTTCTCGCTAAATATATATACATTGTACCTCATCAAACCATTATATAAAAACTCTCCAAAAAAACATAGTGTTGTATGATTTGCTCACTCATTCTTGAGTATAAATGCTCAATAAATCATATTAATTATCAAATATATTTCATAGCTCTTTAAATATTTATCAAAGCTCACTAAATAAATAGCATAACTCACTAAAAAATAGTAAAGACCACTGGCAAATAATTTTTTTCAAGTTTTTGCTCACTAAATGTATATTGTAGCTCACTTAAAACCTTACATGAAAGCTCACCAAAGAGACATAGTATTATATCGTTTGCTCACTCAGTTTTTAGTATAAATAGTTAGTATTGCTTAATAAATCATATTAATTATCAAATATATTTCATAGTTTATTGAAGATTTGTCACAACTCACTAAAAAAAAGTACAGATAACTGGCAAATAATCTTTTCAAGTTTTTGCGCATTAAATGAGATACAACCCACCAAAGCATTATATAAAAGCTGACCAAAAAGACATAGTGCAAGTCACTAGAACTTTTTAAGTATCCATTCTTAAATTTCAGTTTAGGAAAAAGTATATCATAATAGTTCAGAAGATTAAATAATATATATCTCACTAGATCTCACCAAAAGATACAATACATCTCGTTAAACAAATATTACATCTCATAATATGAATTATAATGTATATGTGCTCACTAAAAATGTGAATGTGGTTCCTAATGAAGAGGGGAAAAAGGTGAAATGAAAAAGTAATTATCTAAAAAAAGGAAAGTAGCCAAAAATATGTTTAAAAAACTTTTAAACATGAAACGAGAAGGGAAAATAAAAAAGAGGGATGAAAATGAAATTTTAATTATCTCACAAAAGAAGGGAGAATAATTATCTCACAAAAAAGAAAAGAAAGTAAGTGGTGGACAAAAGAAAAAAAAAGGGAAAACAAAAACAAATGTTGTAGTTGCTCACACCAAGAATTAAACTTGAGACCATCACCAACCATCTAGATTGCCAATAAGTCGCATGCCTCCTTATAATTTGATGATGCAGTAACTCTCTCCTATATCGCATGTTTCTCCAGCTTGGGTGTACAAATGCATTTGTACACCCGACTATTTGAATTTTTTTGGGGGGGAAAAAGGTAAAAAATATAACTATTAGATAGTTCTTCTCTCAAGAGCTCTACTTAAGTTATTCTCAATAATGATAGAAAGAAACGGAAGACAAGGAATAGATATCCATACGACAGAAGAAGAAGTAAAAAGACCAAATTTAGCCAACTAGTCTGCCGCACGATTCCTTTCTCTGAAAATGTGCTGGATGAAAACTGTAGTGCAAGATTTGAGATATATTTTTGTACCTTCAACAAGAGTATGAGCCTCTCAAGGATTCTGGACTTTACCTTTCAAAGTTTTGATAAGCACCTGATTATCCCGTTCAAGAACAAGTAAACGATAGCCTACTTGAACTACTGCTTGTGCACCATTACACATAGTTGTTGCTTCCGCCACAAGTACTGAGGCTACGCCAAGATTGGCATATCCTGCCTGGATGAATCTTCCACCCCAACTTCTTATAACAAAACCTCTTGCTGCTGAATTAAGAGAGAGTTTTGGATCCATCGAAATTGATTTTGATGAATCCACTTGGTGGTTTGTCCCAACTGATGAAGGATGTGGGCCTCTAGCTTGGATGAGATTGATAATGAAATGATGAGACTCCACCCATATCAAATCATCTCCTAACTTTCCATTCAGCCCAGTTGCTTTTAGCACGAAGAATTGTTGCCGAAGAGTTGTGAATTTCATTCTTAAAGACCACCGCATTACGACTCTTCCGTATACTCCAAAGAAGAGAAATAATGCGGTCAAGTTGATTACTATTTGATTGACTTTTAGTAAAATTAAGCAGATCAAAGGCTAGAGTTAACCCAAGCGACGGAATATTTGACCCTAGCCACATATATTGATATGCCAACTCCCAGGTAACCTTTGTTATAAAACATTGTGCAAAAAGATGACTAGTTGATTCTAATTCAGTATGGCATATTGGACAATTTTTTTTTAAACAATAGTAAACGGTAGATGGTGATGTTAGGCGTTTCTTCTCACAAGAATACGCCCAACTACATCATCAGCAAGTAATGCTCGAAGAAAGGGTAAAAAACATACATTATTGATGAATGAACTAGTAATGGAGTGTCCGAATTTTGATAACCAATCTGCTGCTATGTTGGCTTCTTAAAAAATATGATCGATTTGAACTTGAGTATTTTAGTTTGGTCCAATCTGGACATCTTCAATGATGTTGGCAATCTGCCATGGAATGTCGATAGTGCTCTTCAAAGCCTGTATAACTATTTGATTGTCGCCTTCAATGAAGATTTTATCGAATCCCTCATGAATTGCTGCGCTCACACCGTCTCTGAGTGCTCTTACTTCGACTACCAAAATTGAAGTTTGGCCACGATATGCCGCTCCTACCTTTATTAATTTACCCGTCCAATCTCGAATGATGAAACCACGGGCTACTGAGGAATTGGTGAAGGGTCCATCAACATTGATTTTGATGAATCCTGCAGGCGGTGAATGCCACCTCTCACAAAGTGATTTTGATGAGACATGGACCACAAAATTCTTTGGGAGTTGACTTTGAGACTTGGTTTTGGCATAGACCGAATAATAATAATAATAATAATAATAATAATAATAATAATAATAATAATAATAATAGTATTAGTAGTAGTAGTAGTAAACTATGACGGATCTTACATGATAAACAAGTGAAAGTATTTTTGTGAACAGAGGCATCATTAATTAACACTAATACATATAACCAAGAAATGAGTGTCTTGTCTTTTAGGTATGGTGACTTCCAAAGAATCATTCAAATAGTTTTTCTATTATATTCCTGCGAGAAAACGTGACGATGAAATATAAAGAGAAGACTTACATGTCGACCCATTTTAAAACCAGGTCCGCCATATGTACATGTATTCGATCTTGAACTGGAATCCCATTTTTAATTTCCATTGTTTTTCCTTTTTCTTATCCATCAATAATAGCCTTTTGAGTTTATCGTGGAAATGATTATTGTTTCTTAAAGAAAATTCATAAGACATAACCAAAAATAGTTGGATTACAAAAGATATTCAATAAAAAGAAATTAGTCTCTCGAAACTAGTTATAAAATCACTTCATATACAAACTGAGGCTAAATAAAAACTAGAAATTTTTTATTGTTCCGTTATTGAGCCAACATCTTTGCATAGAAGTTATACTTCGAAGCAATGCTTTTCGGAGCTTCGTGGGCAATAAGGCAAAAATAGTAGTATTACGAACATATTTTCTATTTGAGATTAAAAAACAAAAAAGGACTATGTTTTCTAAATTCTAGTTCATTCTGTATGAAGTACTTATTTCTCAATTCCTTGCCAAATATAAAAGAATTTGAGAGAGAATCTACATTTATTCATTCATTTTGACTATTTGGAAGCATTCGAAAGGAGATGAAGGGATTTTAAAAGGTCAGAAGGACTAGAAGATCTAGAAGAATACGAAAGTAATTAGAACAGTGAGAAGAAGTTGGAAGAGCCGAAAGTAAAGATTTAAAATTGAAAAGAAACAAAGTCTTCATTTAAGACAATATCCGCTCCCCTACAAGTACATCAATCATCTAGGCAATCCTTAATTCCATCAAATATCATAATCAATGTCAGCTGTATCTACACATAATGTAACCAATCTCAAGGGAACCTCCGTGAAACTCCATCTCTAGAACCCAATTCACAACCCAATTCAAGGGGCAAGCTTCAACTATCCTCCTCGAATCTTCTCCATGAAAAATGCTGCAAGTCCCTAATGATCACACCCAAGCTAACTTGCTTATTTCTCGTGCCTAAGCTCGCCTCTGGGTTGATCTTGCAGGCCCCTCCATGCATCTTCATCTATCTATGCATCTTCCCAAGCCTTTCTCCAGCATCCGCTTGCGTATTCAGTATGATGTCGAAGGCTAGCTAGAATATGTCACTAACCATTACACACTCCTTGAGCTTAACAATCATACAATACAATAGAAAGAAACAAAGGAATGACAGTGATTTGAGTTTCATGAAAGGCTCAAGTCGCGAGTACTATTCCAATCACGGGGAGTTCGCTTTTATTTCTATATTTACACTGTTGTGGTATCAATTTTTCATTCCTCAGAGATACAGAATTTTTCTTAAGGTATATACAGGTGTGCTTCATATGAAACATACTACACTGCTCTCCCCGTCCCTCTAGTACTAAACAACTATAACCTGCGCACATACATAGTGCTAGCTCTGACAGCTAACAAAATTTCGTATCAGTGTATTATTCACAAACCGACACGTCAACTAGCTTTCCTTGTTAGAGAAAGAATGGTCGAAACCATAAGCTTGTAGTCAATCGGCTTTGTTAGATAGGCATCCATGCCCACCTCCAAGCATTTGGCCTCATCAGATAACATAGCATGGGCTGTCAATGCAACAATAGGAATGTGCGTCCCAATGCCCGATTCCAATCTCCTGATCTCTTTTGTGGCTTCATAACCATCCATCTTTGGCATCTGCATTGTCAGGAGATTAATAACAATTTCTTGGCATAATGGTCACAAAATCCAAAAGGGGAAAAAAATGACAACCATCTTTCGTGCATGATTACTACCTGACAGTCCATTAGAATCAAGTCAAACGGAGGGAAGTTTTGGGGCAGGCTTTGGGTTTGGCTTGTCCTCCCGTCCTTCGATGGAGATTCTGGGCAGCATCCTTCAGCATATTGAGAGCATCTGAGGGCATTTACCGCCTGTAATCCATCTCCTACAGCAACCACTCTGGCTCCTACTTTCTCCAGCATAATACTTGCTACCCTCTGAAGAACTGGTGTATCTTCTGCTAAGAGTATCTTAAGGCCTTCTAAGGATCTCTGTTCACTCATATTCTTCGCAAAATGTAGATTGCTCCCTTCTTCTGGGCAATTTCTAGTCAAAATTTGCATTGAACTTCTTGGGTTTCTGTGCTTCTGATCGTCATGACTGTTGTCTTCATCCAGTTCAAGAAGGTAATTGTTTGCTGCTGTGAGCTGCGAGAAAGATGGTTTTCTAGTTCTCTCTTTGTTCTTCGATTCTATCTGAAATGCGCTCCTTGAGCCCAAACATCCAGCATCTCCTTTATCAGAATCCTCGGAGCTGGAGCCATCATATTGTGTGGGATCAATCTCAAGGCACTCATGCGTATCACCCACCAATGTAGTCGATGAAGAGGAAGCACTTTCACATTCTTTCTGCAGTTCAAGATTCTTTTCATTTATCACAGCTTCCAAAATCTGAATCATTTTTGACTTGTATAATGGTCTATTAACCATCAGGATATGTCCTCTTCTTCGAAGCTCTGATTTGACTGAACTAGAAGTGTCATGTTTCAATATCCATGCAAATTTTGCTTTACCAGCATATTGGTTGAGGCAATTCAGCTGCTCTTTCCAAATATTTGTGCTCAAGTCTAGCAGACCAATATCAACAACTATGACAAACTGTGAGCTTCCAATGTCTTTGAAGGTGTCTCCAGGGAAAAGTTCAATCTGGGATTGCACCTCAGTGAATTCTCTACATGGGCCATTGTCCTGAAAGGCTCTTCTAAGCATTTGCGTTAGCTCATTCCAGTCAGATGCCTGCCAAGTAGGCACCCCTTTTTTGTGCAGCCACTGGGACATGAGGAGCCTTCCCATACTTCCGTTCAATGCAAGCAGTACCTGGATCACAGATAGATTTCTGTGACTATCCAATATATCATATAGTGAACTAGATGGTGAATAATTTGACCTTGACCATCAAACCTAAAAGGCAAAACTGATCATTTAACCAATGAGAATAGGATTTATCATTAACAAATCCTCTTTATCCGCAAAGACTCAATTGAATACAGGTCTAAAGGGAAGACACAACTAACCATCAGGTCATGGCTCGCAACTCGTGCGTGAATATGCTGTTCTATGCTCTCTGTGGAAGTATCAAGGACCAAGCATAGCCGCATCAGTGTTCCAGGGCCATTTTTGCTTACTATCTTGATTTCTCCTCCCATCTTACGAACCTGCCAGAAGCACTTACATCAGAAGGTGAAATAACAATATACAATTAAATGATTTCTGTAGCTGTATCAGCCTCTCTACTGGCAGATATGCTTGTAGAGGTAAGGTTGCCTAAATTTGGATCTCCCCAAACCCCGCGAAACCGGAACCCACACTGGGAGGTGATGGTGTTGTAATAATTTCTGTAGCCGGGCAGAGATAAGAATAAACTGGAAAATTTAAAGTGTCACTGTTGACATCATCCTCCCACAATTTGCTTAAAAACAGTAAAATAGAGAGAAATTCCTAAGGTAAATGCCCCAAGTTCTGGAATTTCTTGGCCCGCCATTGTTTGCAATTATTGGAATGCCAAAGGGGAAATCGTGAGCTAGGATTTCAGATAAACAAAGCAAATTATCTATGTTTCGTGAAAATTCAAGTCATCTTGGTTTCACCCAAATATGATCGTTACCCTCCCCTGGCAGCCTGTCGAGCATAGCTGTCATAACCAACGACATAAGGCTTCTTTCTACCTAAATATTTCAGAGTTTTTACTGGTACAATCAATGCTTGAACTTGATATAACTGCAGATTTATAGCCTGGTGCACTCACCAAAGTTCGAACAATGCAAAGGCCCAGACCAGTACCACCATGCCTGAATAGAAAAAGAAAACCCAAATGAAACATCAAAGATCTCCATAAATAATTTTCACCATTGCATACCTAATCCCACTTGATCAGAGAGCTAAGATTAAAGATCTCAAGGAAATACTCACATTCGTGTGGTTGACAGGTCGGCTTGCTCAAAGCTTTCAAATACAGACTCCCATTTATTTGGATCAATACCTAGGAAAAAGAGATTTAAGATTTGTTAAAGACGACAGAAAACAAATAATGATGCTAGAAACGCTAGTCGCATATTAGTTTCTTACCACAGCCAGTGTCATCAACTTCAAACCAAAGTGTCACTTTATCTTTTTTGCCAGCAAACTTCATGAAAGATCCTTGCCGTAATGGGTTTATCATAGGTGATGACCCTGACTGATGAAGCGGAAGTCTTCCTTTGTTGCCACTGATATTTGATTTCTCACACCATCCGCGCAGGATTATGTGACCAGCTGCGAGTACATGAAGGAATGTTCCTTTAGAGTGTCTTTGAATGTTAACGGGTGGCCTGCATATTTACCTTTTTCTCATCCCAAGATACATTTTGGTTAATCGCTCAGGGGGAAAACTGTAGGAAACAGGTGGATTATCTAGATTACCGAAGTTCTGGTTCTGTGAGCTGGAATACAGATAGGTCAGGAAGTTAAGATTCTTAAGAATTCGTCCTCATCAAAAAGAACCTAAAGAATTTGAGCTGTGTGTTCTTCTTCTAGAAAGTTAAAAGTGTACTCTTCCTGTTTAAGCTAAGTAGCATTTTTTTCATTGCCTGAGATAAAATTTTGCATCCAGTCATGATAACTATTGATTGTTTTCTTTCTTGTTCATTCTATTTAAAAGACAAGCCCTGGAACAGTGAACGCAATCGTTTTTTTAGCTGCAAGCAAAAGCTATCTCTTACTTACAAGTCGTGAACTTGATAGAGTTGCTAATAAGATTTGCAAATATCTGAACAACTCTGGCGGAATCTCCTTGAACCAATTTGGGCATGTCATCTGTGAAGAATCAGGTGGGTCAATTTTCCATTAGAGCATTTGCAGTTTGAACTGATTATATAACATTAGGAGGATCAACCCACACCAAATGCACAGTTAATTCCTTGAACAATTGATGGGGATTGTTTTAGGAAACTGTTGTGGGGCACTCACCTGAGAGATCTAAAAGAGTCTCTACATGGTGGTTGATGCACTGAACAGAGAACATGTCAATAAGTCCTTCAAGTTCTCGACCCAAATTGAATTCTGCTGATTCCAGTTCCAGTTTTCCCGCTTCTACCTGCTCAAGTGTCTAAATGTTTAATCACATAAAATCCTGCCAAAACTCTTAGTATACTGGCAAGTTGTCTTCCTCTGAAGGGGCTCTTCCAAAATATATAACAAGAAGTCACAGTTGATCATGACATTGCCTACACACATGGACATCTTCAAACCCTTAGGATCAGCTATGTCCAATATTTTCCCATTCTTTCCGGGGGAGAGGATAGGTACCTCTCCTAGAATGAAATAATTAAGTTGTAAGATAAACAAATAATGGTTTTAAGGACGAACAACCAGGTAGGCAATTCCCACTAGAAGAACATTTCATGTGTTGTTCATACCTTGCTGAGGTCCAAAATGTTGTTGAGAAGACGGAGAAGGGCATTTGAACATTTACGAATCTGAGTTACAGTTGCATATTGTTCGTTTGTGAGATAATCATCACAAATAAGAATATCCAGCAACCCAATAACTGCAGCCATAGGTGTTCGCAGCTCATGGCTGTTGACATACAATATCGATTGTCAGCTTCTAGAAAAGGAAAAATGCCTATGCTCACGAGTAGATGCTTACTGATATTATCCGAGTTCTACCAATATATTGTATCTTACGCATTAGCATAACCTACAGGTGCTCTCGCCTATGTTGCTCAGACGCATCTTTAATTATCCAATGGAAGTAGGTGTCAAGGTGTCAAGCGTCAATGCAATTATTTCATAACTTGCATCTTTTGATCTAACACAAACTATCAAGGTCCATGTTCAGATATCCAATGTTAGGCATAGGGACATGTCTACATGAGGACAAATGTTTGTCCTTGAGGGCCGGGCACCCTTTAGCCAATATTTTATTAAAAAAATTAAAAGAACTGTGTAAAAGTCCTAAGAATTTGTCAGATGCATAAAACGCAACTCAAAGCGAGACATCCTCGCACTGAATTTCTCGATCCACCACGATAGGTAGACATGAGGGGTTCTATATTCAGGATTAGTCAAACAGGAGATCTTAGATTTCATGTTTGTGATATCATCAAATTCACGTTGATTCATGCCAAGAAATGTAAATTACAAAACTCTGGAGGGTTTCAGAGAAGATTTTACCATAGGAAGTAACACTTGCCTCATGTTTGCCAGGAACTGGCTCTTGTAATTGCTTGATGCCTCTGCCCGTCTCCTTGCATCAAGTTGGTTTATTAGTTCTGCTCTAAGTCTCATTTCCTTTGACACTCCGTTCGTCAATATCAAAATACAAATGCATCCAATGACTAGGATACAGACAGAGACAGATATAAGTATCACCAGTGTTTTGAAAGCTCTCTGATCCGGTTTCCCCATGATATATTCTCTAGGGATAAGGACAACCCCCACCTGCAAACCCGTGTTAGGCTGCAATCATTGGCTACTAACAATCCAGGACCCTAGAAAAATACACTGGGAATTTACCATTGGAAGCCGCTTCAAATTCAAGAAAAATGAATCGATATAATATTTCTTGTCACCAAGCTTGGCATTCTCTACATGAACGCTATGACTGGGAGGAAATTTTTCCGGGTAGGTTCTCCGTAACCAGCGAGCACCCTGCTGTATGACCTGATCCTCAGAATCAACAGCCATAACAAGCTTAGGACCTGTTGTTGAATTCCTTAAGAGGGAAGCGTTTGTGGATGTAGCAAGCAAGTAACCCTCTTGAGAGGTAAGGTAGATGTGCCCACTATGGACCTCAACAAGTTCTCTCATCAGCTGTCCAACACTGTACAGTGCTGTTGTCACCCCCACAACAGCTACAATTGTTTCATTGGACGAGTCCCACACAGGAAGTGCAGCCGATAACAATGGTGAATTTGTATATTTACTCACTGCCACGTGCCACGAAGCAACCCCATCTGGTACTTGTGAAGGCCCAGCGATATTAATTAAATCATCAGGTGGAATCTTCTTACGCTTGCCTTTCATCTCTCCGCTGACAGGATCAAGTGGCTCACGGTACCAAATTGCAGAAAGATTACCATGTATGGATTGGTCATTCCAAAGTTGATGAGACGAGAACTTACTCATTTCATATGACCCACTGATTGAATAGTTTACAATATCAGAGTAGATGTAGAATGTGTTATTGCTCCTATGATCCCTGTGGAAAGCCTGGACAAAACCGTTTTTGTAATTTATTGTTATTGAACTCAGAGCCTTGCGACTTGAAAACAGTGCCCAAGTGACATGCTTCATCATCTCATAGAGCTGTGAGTCACAAACAATGGATTTGGTTAGTTTAAGTTATATGAAGCGATTAAGGAAAGGAGTAAAAGGATGTTTGATTGCAACCTCAACTTGCTGTGCTTGAGTCACTGGCTCGCTGGTGTACCTTTTGATAATATACTCTGACATCTTGACCTGGGCTGTCGTTATTTCAATTGTGGAATTCAAGATATTCCACATTCTTAACAAGGGTCGTTGTAGCAGCTCATAGCGAAGGCCATATGCTAAGCTATCCAAAGATTTTGCGGTGTATACCCTGGTGAAGTGCCACGTCAGTATAGTCAGCATCCCTATCAAAATTGCCAGAAGAACCTGTAAGGACCCAAAAAGGAGAAGAAAAGCATTATTATTAGACCCATTTATGGACATTCAGCGGATGTTAAGCATAAAGATAAATCAAGGTCTTCCATATATATACCATTATGGCAAGGCGGACTACGAAAACACTATAGTATGATGACAGGCAGTAAGAGCCTGCATAGTGAAATTCCTCTTCAACATCTCCCCGAAGGCGCCTCCTGAACCCTGAAGTCAGGTTATTTCTGCAAGTGGTACCAAAGCAGAAGCAATCATTGAACATGTTCCTTCTTGAAGGTCCCGTTGGTCTCCTGGGTGATGAAGCTCCAGAGGAGGCAGTCTTATTTGAATTCTCGGCCATCAGTAGGCAAGTCTTTTAATCCTGCCAGTATGTCTGAAAGTACTTAACTGGGAAGAAGAAGAAGATGGCACCGAAGCCAAGTGGATAGTGGTTGTAGAGCACTATTGCGTCCTGTTACAAAATTTGTGTCATAAACTACTTCTTGAAGGCATATTCTGTTTGTTTGTCATGAAGTGGAGAGAGTGGTGAGTGTCTTACTCCTCATCTACAAACTCCCAATAAAGGTCTGCCAAGAATAAAATATGACTATTACAGAGCACTGTAATTAATAATAAAATAGACATGAGGTTTACTAAAATATCCTCAGACCAGGTACCTTAGAGAAAGGAAATTTTTCTATGATTGAATGCCACAGATGGAAAAGCCCATATCAAGCAAAGATACGTGGTTACCAATTTCTAAGATAATGAAGAATCTGAAAACTCCGGCTTGATATCGAGAATCAAGAAAGCACACAGCAGATTCTGTTCTTCAGCCACCCAATTGAATGGGAATCATTGACATATGTTACATTCATACTACATTAGCATATCTTCCGACCTCCCTAAAAGAGAAGGCATCAGTAGTAGCTCTTCATTGCACACATTAAACCTCAACACTTAAGACTGATAAGGAAACTTGAGGCTTCTCAATTTACACCAAAAAAGATGCAAACTTGTAGAAAATGGGAAATCTGAGCATAGATATGTAGTGGTACCAAACGGCTACAACTGAGTCCTAGTAATGTAAATGCAGATGTGATTCTATATTGTGCAGTTCCATTAAGATATAGAAACCTGATGATCAAGATGTCTCAAGGGAGAAGGTGACAGACTTGTGTAGCCCATCACTCATCGGCCTTCAGACAAAGAAAAACTATGGGTCAAAATAGCACAAGAATGGCCCCGAATATTAGCTGATGTTTTAAAGCATGGTATTAAGCATCACTGATATCCTTGCAGTGAATCACTGCATCTTACTCAGGCCCCATTTTCAACAAACTTGAAATACCTAGCATGCAATTTTCTTTTATTCTTTTTTAAATTTTGGCGTTGGATTATAATAGACAGGATTAGATGTCAGCTTGGCAAGGGTCTACTTCTTGTTTTTGTTAGTGATTGTGAATTAACTTGCAGCTTGACAAATTTTAAGCCACGGTCTGAAGAAACAACATTACCACAGTTTTAGAGGCATCCTGAGACAGTAATGGATTTGAAAGAACAAAGAGCCTTAGAGTTAGGTAAAGGGTTCAAGAACTTTTTGCTAATTCACTTAGGGCATCTTATCAAAGAATACAAGAATAGCTGTTGTGACAACGATATCCTGATAATATAAACAAGTGGGGCGGCTCACAAATGAAAACCAAAAGGCAAAGGCATGAACCAGAGATCATGGCATCTTATACATCACTCCTACGTGGGAAACAGAGTGAGAAAAGCTCATAACAATTAAATCCATGGCTGACATTTTTCAGTGAGACTCTCCATTGACACCAAGAGCTGCAACTGGAATTCTGGTCTAACTCCAAAGCTTCCTAAATGGAATCCAACATATCTTCCACTGCTACTAACATTGCAAAAAGAGTAGGCCTCAATAAAGAATAATCTTTTAATCTGAACATATTCCTAGTTTATTACAATGACCCAGCTGTCTCCACTATGTCAATTAAACAAAACAAGTCACCCTATCCCCGTCAATTAATGGAAAAACACATGCCCAATTCTCCTGCCCTATAGATTCCAAAAATAGGAACAACATCCAATGCGAATCCCGTTGTTGGAGGGGTCAAGGGAAATTTACCCCTAACCGATCCCCACTCAATGCTAGGTAAAACCAAAACTAGGGCCCCCCCCCCCCCTCTCAAGGTGATAAATCCACATATTTTCCTTTCGGGGGAGGGGGGGCGGGGCGGTAATGTTAGTACTTAGTAGTCAACTTCATGCCATGAGCAGACCAGATCTACCCTTTAAATGGATGCACTTTGGTAGGAGGAAGTTGATGAGGGAAGGCGGGGAAATAACTGGCTACAGTGGAACTAAAGGGGCAGATGTCCAAAACGGACAAGTTCAATCAATAAAAGATGGGCTAAGATGGTAATTTCCCTATGCTCGTGTCTAGTAATACAGGAAAAAGTGACGCTGTGTGACTAATAAATGCCAAACACGAATAGATTAAGAAATCAAAAAGGACTACTCTGCTGTTCCTAAATGATATGTTAACGTGCCTAGATTGTATTTAAAGAAAAGGGTCACTCCTTGCAGCAATGTGTGAAAGCCAGCAGCTGCACAGCAGGCGGCCGCAATTGCTTTTGAGCAGATAGGGCTAGCGGTTGCTGTCGTTTTCGTTGTGGGAATTGCACTGGTCCAATCAGCTTGAAGAAGAAAGCTTAAATCAAAAGCGGGGTTGCATGTGAATGATATCTTTAATTGTCCCCATAGCATATAATCGCCCAGTCAAAATCCAATAGGAGTATGGTGTTTGTCTATATGCACCACCGTCCTGAGCTGTCCACCTTTGATACCCAACACAAAATGCTGAAAGAAATCCTGCGCTGGACACAACAAATACAGTATACTTTTATCAGTTGGAGGATTCAAAGATGATTACGCACTGCATAAATAATCAAATTATTGCCGGCTATGCCATAGAACGTCAATTTTCAGCTTCAATGATTACAATCAATAATCGAACTAGATTGAGACCAACTTTTTGATACGAATCCCAACCCCGAGAATTAGCGACTATTTAAATAGAAGAGTCCATACATGCAAAGTCACCCAGAGGCTTCAGGTACTCTTATGCAGTATAACAGGCTTACTCCTCGATGCCATTCTGCAAGGCTTGAGCTTATTGACCGCTGTTTACTCTCCAAAGCCAAGGTCTACCGAATAAGAACAGGGTGATCTGGTACAATTTTCCCCGACTTTGCTAGTTCGAGAGTGATGTATGAACATGGAACTTCCCAAACTCCTTATCTGAGTTTTAAATCTTGCAGATATGGCATTTTAGCTCCTTCCTCGTCCTTCTCTCTTTGCTGTGACTACACGCAAACAAAGCTTAAGACTTCTGCAGGAGGTGGCAAAGGAACGAGGAAGGAGATAGATGGAAGAAGACGCTGTTTAACCTGTATCCTCTTCTAAAGGGATTTAATGTAAAAAGCAAGCGCCCTTTATGTTTTTCTCTTCCAATCTCTCTTTTTTTTTGGGGGGGAGGGTTTGAGCAACCAAAATACAACTTGAGAAGTTTCGCGTAAAAGAATTCACCCACAAGATACAAGGTATATTGTAGTACAATTAATTACAAAAGCCATCCCCAATCATCAATTTCAGGATAAGGTTTTTCTTACACATTGGAATAAGTAATGCATGAATAAGACATTACAACAACAGACCAAGGACAGGAAAACCACCACCAGCAACCACCCAGCAGGAGGCTGGGGTCCAAACGGCAATGACGACAAAAATTTCAGGAACTAGAATCCAACCAGGCCTCAGGTCAAGCTGGAGAATATAAAACGTTCTGAAGACCAGCAGTAATCATTTTGAGCTTTTCTGAGACTTGTACTCCGCAGCAGCTGCTTTTACAGCAGATTTGGCTAGAGTCGAAGGTTTCATAACGCTCTTAGGATTCAAGGCTTTCCGGATCTTAAAAACAGCCCATGCAGTACCAATAGCATGCCCTGCTGCTCCCAGCCCTTCGTGTGTTGCCTTACCAGCCTCTTCCCCATACCTGTGTTGGAACACAAAGCAGGCATTAATTTATGTCGAAGTTATCCAGTCACATTTACTTCCTCCAGATTTTTTCTCTTTTGTATGGGCACAACAAGTTGAGGTAAATAGACTTCTACCGTCAAAATGATTCATGGCTTAGCAAAGAACTTAGCCCCCACCTGTAGAGTACCCATATGCCACTCCACAGAAGTAAATACAAAGAAAATTGATGTGAGCTTCTGTGCCCTCCACCACACTAACCCAGCCCCCCCTCCCCCCCCCCCCCCCCCCTTCGGAGGGGCGAGGGGAGTTGAAACAGCTTTGACAAGATTTAGAATCCATCAACCAGCTGAACACTCCGACAATTTTTCAAAGTAAATAACTACATCAGGATTTCTATATGAGTCAACTCAACAAAGATCATCTCTCCTCAAAACCCCATCCGCCTTTCAAGGAGAAACCTGCATCTTTACCTCATCTCTATCAAAATTCTAATAATGTCAGGCACTTAGTGAAGATGACATCTGAAGGTTGGATCAAAATTAAAAAGCAAACAGATACAGAGATAGAGATCAACTACACCTATTGAAGAGAGAATTATGAACACAAAGCATCATAACTGCACAATCAGCACAGACATACGTACTTACTTGTGCGTTACTACTCCAGTTGTCACAGTGGATGTTGTGGACATAACATTCTTCCCAGCTACTTCAACAGCCTCACAAATTCTATCTGCAGAGAAAACAATATTCATGTTACAGTGAGAAATACACTAGCATAGACTTAGCTCATGGCTACCCATACATAATAGACATATGTAAACCAAGCCTTGCAATATAAGCATACAGCATTAAAAACAGCTCAATGAGTCGAAGGTAACAAGTCCAAACACAGAAACAGATCCAGCATAAACCAAATAGATAATAGGCAGAAGCTTTCATCAAATAGTATTAAGGGTTGTAAACTACCATGCCAAAACGTCGAACAGAATTTCTGAAAATTTGCACATAGGGAGATAAGTAACCAGAGAAGGTAACTCCTCTAGCCAGCAGAAGGAGAAAGAGGAGACAATCCCCCCCCCCCCCCCCAAAAAAAAAAAAAAACACACCCCACCCGTGCACAAGACACACACAAAGCAAGAGAGAGGAGAGAGAAAGAGAAAGCCAGTTTGCCTCAGGGTACAAAATTCTTATTATCCTTCTCTGGATTTATCACAGCACTGCAATCGGCTTGTTTGAAACCTAAAAATTTCCCCACTAGAATGGAAATTGAGTTGCACAGGTGGGATCAGACATCAAGCCTGGTATTTTAGCAGAGATCCTGTGTAGATATGGCTAGCTCTTTGGAGACAAGTTGAGAAGCCTCCCGTAAAGCCTCTCATATAAAAACCTGAAAAAGGCGTTAAGTTCCCTGACATTCTTTATACTGTGGAAACCACCATGCACAGAATGTAACTGAGCACCCCGTTATCAGTTATTGAGAACTAGTTGACGAATTGAAGAGGACCTATCTACAACTCATGCACTGACACATTTGATTTTTATTTCAATCTAAGAAGCACTAAAGAGATAATGTTACAACCAAGACATGAGATCAGGTCCAAAAATACTATGAGGTAAGTGAGCATACTGAATCCATCCAAGGAAGCCAAAACCATTTCTCCAGGCAATAGGTTGAAGAATTTCTTTCCTGCCTTTGAGTTCACAACTGAACTGGTGAAAAATCCGGAAACTCTTACAACCCCAGATAGTACTCCATTAGCCACTTTCTTAGTCATTTTCGTCACCTTCTTCACCCTGCAATGATATGCAAAGGATATTTAAGGCCTCCTCAGAAGTCAGAATATCAACAACTTAAATTTAAACAGCACGGATGGAATTTAGTTTAAACAAACTAAAAGCAAATTTAGGCACTTTCTGAGTAAAACAGAGAATTGTGAACTATTTCCTAAACAACAACTGAAGCTTACACCACAGTTCACTGGTTAATGGCAAACAAAGCAAACCAGAAACTATGAGTTCTCCTCTTTTTTGTGAGTCTTGGGAGAAGGGGGAGGGGGGGGATCAGTAATCCACAAACTACGCATTGCCTAAGCAGCGGCTGCCTAAAAAGGACATAACAAAGCAAATACTAATGGCAGTCAAATAGACAAAAACAAAGCTCAGACCTTTTGATCCTCTTCAAGGTTTTCTCATCAATCTCCTTCTTCTCAGAAGGGTCAAGCCGCTTCACCAAAACCTCATGACCCCATTTCAATCTATCAATGGTCACGTCCCCACACCACAAAATCCCCTTAATCAGTTGCCCTGACCCTTGAGCAATCAACTTAGCCGCAGTCCCACTATACTCTTCTACGTTGGGTGCCAATGTCGTCCAATACGCACCACAATTCCTCTCCATGATCTCTCTCTTCCCATCATCAGACTTCAGCTCCTCCGGCGACATTTCCCTTGCCACCGCCACCCCAGCAAGCTCTCTCTTGCTCTGCTCCGACACCTTCTGCACGGAGAAATTCCCATACCTCTCAAAAACCCCGTCCAGTTCCTTCAATAAACCCTCCTGCCCTTTCGAAGCAAAACTCAATCCATAGTTCAGCAACTCATCTTCACCCTCATTTCCGGGAAAAGAGAAGAAGTAATGCGAATCATCGACTTTAACAATGGCCTCATCCTTCATCAACGGCCATTGCACCTCATCGGAGATTCGAGCGAGAACAGCAACGACGTTCTCACCTTGACGAAGCCGAACGACGGAGAAATCGCCGACACCGAGCTCAACGCTGTACTGCTTATCGATCAAATGGGCGATTGCGCCGGGGGCAGTAATCAGGGTCTCCTCCACGGGTTCGGGCTCAAGCTCAGGAGGAGCAGATGGGGTTTCCGCATTAGGGGTAGGGTTACGGTTGCGGTAGTCATCGGGGAAGAGATTCTCGACGAGGTCAGACATGTTGATGGTAGGGTAAATAGACGACGACGATGACGATCTAGGGTTAGACTTAGGGTTTGAATCGGGGTTGGAGAGGTCAACGTCGGGGTACAATGAGGTACGAGCGCGAGGAAGCTCTTGGGACGCCATTGTCGCCGTCGCCAAGAACTACAGGGGATTGAAATGGAGTGATGACAATGATGGGGTTTCTGACGATCAGATCTGGATTATATACTGATGATGATGATGATGATGATGATGATGAAGCTTAAGAGTTAAGAGTTGCAGAGGAGGAGAGAGAAAGAGTGGGGAAGCCTCGGACTTGGAGTTGGACTCCGTGTAGGAGCAGCGTGGTGGGGCAATGGATCTCTGCGCCGGGAATCTCCCGCGCTACAGCCGGTGACCGTCGTATCCGCGTATAATATGATATACAGTTCATTTTCGAAAGGAGAGGCAAATAACTTCACGAAAAATGTTTCATGGGTGAGGAGACGGTCATGTTAAAAAATTAGTAAATATAAAAGAAATATTGGACAATAATATATTTTATTTTAGTGGTGCTGAATAATAATCTTTCTAATTTTAAATTTAGACGTTTATGGATTGCATTATGCATTTATTTTCTGTATTTATACCAAGAACGATTTTGAAGATGTTTTTACCAATGTAATGCAATAATTTTACAGTGGTTTGTAATTGCATGTATCTAAAATTCAAGAATTTTTAAATGTATGCAATGACATATGTTAAATATGCACTTACATCGCCAACTAAGAACACCTTCAAAATCATTCTTGGTATAAACACAATAAATAGGCCCATTGTGCCGTGCACAGACGTCTAGGTTCAAAGTTGGGAGTATTATTATCCAACACTCCCAAAGTACAGTATATTATCATCTAATATTCTAAAATAAAATAATAATATGAAATGATTTTACCTACGTAATTTTACATTTTTCAATTGAGAAGCACTTATATGTGATTTGAAATTATGTTTCAAAAAATTGTAAAATTATTTGATACTAATATTTAAACTCGTGCTATGCAAGGTTTGTTTTTAAATTTTAGCTACAATATTTTAAAAAATATTATAATTATTTTTATAATTTAAATTTTTAGAAATAATAATATCAACATATTTATAATTTATTTCATTTTTTCTTCATTGAAGTTGTTGAAAAGAAATTATTCATTATGATAACTTGAAATGACATATTGTTTATTTTTAAATAAAATTCTAATAAATGCTTAACATGATACATGTCATGGTCATAACGTTTGAACTCACATATATATATATATATATGAATGATACTACATTGATTGAAAATAAAGTTAATACATAACGTTGCTACAATCAATGAGTTCATCCCCTCCCTTTAGTTGTCATTGCAAAATGAATAGAGATTGGATTTTGTCTGATTGTTTGAATTTAATTTAGAGTTTGTATCATTCATGAATGTCTTCCATAAATATGAAAATTTTCACTTATCTTTGATTAATGTTGTGTTTAGAACAGGTAAAATAAAAATTAAGATTAGCGAAAAAAATGCATATACTAGCCAATCGCGTTAGGAATACATTTTTGTAATCCCTTTGTACTTTTTAATTTGATACAATCACTCATTTTCTTGGGTGCCCCTCCATTAGCCTATGATTTGTTCATGGAGCCGACCATTTCTAATAATTATAGCAAGCATCTCTCTCTTTCTCTCTTTATGTCTCCGTCACAGTACAAGCTGAGGGTGAAATGGGAATTTTGTGTTCCTTCATACCATTATTACAAGCACCCATGTCATTATTCAACTCTTAATTGAAACTTCCTCATCTCTAGACTTAAAGATAATATTGTTTGGAATACAATTCAAGGATTGACATAATAATCAACTGCAGAAAATCAAGATTTGTCAACATCCAAAATTCACAGGCAGATTAAGTTGTTGAATGTTAATTCAAGTTATTACAGAATATTTTTTAGGATTCTTCGGGCAATTAAGTCAAAGTTATGTATACTTGTTTCACTTTCATCTCCTGAAGTACAAGTGAATATTTTTTTGTTACAGTAGACTGCTTTCTTTCACATTAAAGTAATAAGTTCAAGCAGAATTATATGACTAGAAAGTCTGCTATAAACCACACTTGATCATTAGCATAATTGTATGACTTAAAAATCTGCCAAAAACTATGCTTGGTTGAAGATAGTGGGTGTAACGCCCTCAATCCCTAAGCATCTAATTAACTTTAACTAGTTATCTATTGACAAGGTTGCAACGAAAAATTTAATGATTGGAGGCATCACTGCCATTCGAGGTAATGTCTAAGACATGACTTGATTTTATGTAGGGAGCCACTATCATACTTTTAATTGTCCAAATATCAGGCGACTATCACAAAGAAAAATTAGCTAATTTATTGGTGCCTTATCATTTTTGGAATGATGGTAACGATACAAGCCTAAGTCTTATGCGATAATAGTTGCCAACATTAGTCAACAGTACTAATTTGATACTTATGAAGTGGTGCATTACAGTTGGACTTGTATCAATAACTAAGAATCGAATCCAACATCAATTCAGATTGAGGGGTGATATAGAATTATGGAGCGTAGTTGAAGGGAAAAAACCTCTGGCTCCTACGGGAAATAACATTTGTTTTTTTCTAAATGAGGAACGCCATCAACAAAGCGCCCGTGGCCTAATGGATAAGGCGTCTGACTTCTAATCAGACGATTGTGGGTTCGAGTCCCACCGGGCGTGCATTATTGCTTCATTTTTTCGCGGCACTTGATGGAACCTTTTTTATTGAAAAAATAAAATTGCTTGTCCTTTTTGAGATTTATTTTAAAAAAAAAAAAACTACCTTGACAGGAATTTCACAAGTATTTACTTGGTATAGCAACAAAATTTTGGTCCAGAAAAGATGCAAGTATCAATTTTGTTATAGTTTAATTTTAAGGTTTTTTGAAACAACCATTGAATTAAACTCTACAAATTTAGTTAGCTAATATTCATTTATTGATCACTAGAAAAAGGATTAATTCATTGATAACAACCTCGTTGAGCAATGTTTTTCGCAAATCATGTAAACATCCACAACCTGGAGGCTGATTCCTGAATCCTAATGACACCTACGAGCAGACATAACAAAATTATTATCACATTGCATCTTTTGCTAATTCAATCCGCAAATTATTAACACAATTCCGTCTTCTGCTAATTCAGTCCCTTCGTCTAGATGCACTTATGTAAACTCTAAGATGAACATCAACCCACCAAATGTGCAATTGATAGTGAGCTTACAAGACATACCTAATGGATCATTATCACTACGATACCCACATTGATCAAAATTTCCGACAGTGCAATGATGAAATGACGTTACAGCTACTGTGTCTAATTCAAAATTACTTAACGAGCTAAATCAACCAATTAGTTACTTAAGAGGCGTGCAAAATTTTTGACCTTCCATATAAACGAAAAATCGACCAGATCATCCCCTAGAGTTCCACCTATTAACAGGCACGAAGGGTCAAATATTACACTTTATCCCGTACAATTCATCCATATCAATGGCTAAGTACCAAATTTAAGCAACAATAGGATCCAAACAGTTAGCCAAACGCAGTGATCCGGTACAACCATGCCCCTACCACTGGAATCAGCTGAGAGTAGACGACTACTGATAAAGGGGTAGTAAATTATCCATCAGTGCAAACATGTCTTTGCTCAAATATTAGATCATATGATGGTAATGACACCGTTGAGTGTAAAATATGCTCGAAAACTGTGCAATCCCAGCAAAAGGCAATTTTTCAAGAGAAAGTTTTGACCTTCCATCAATTTAGCACAATCATGTAGTTTCGAACTGTAGGAAGAAATAGGACTAACCTGAATGCAGAAGTATACTGTCGCTAATAGTCCACGATAATATAATAATACCAAGCAGCTACTAGAGTCGCTTTAATGTGCCACGTCCTAAACCCAAGAGCCCGACGGATGGTGGCTCAGCCGTGAGAGAGAAGTAGGAGAATATGAGAGATGTAATATCAGTGTGTATATTACTAACCCCCTAAACACCCCTTATATAGTTTGGGGTGTGGTTAGGATTGTTGCCCTAGGCAACATAAGTGGTCGTTGGGCCTAAACTTATTGGGCCCGACCAACAGCTCCCACTCGGCCAGTTAGGCCGTAAAACACGTGTTCTCCATGTACCACAACTCCTCACACTTCATACCAGGAATAGGACGTGCGACCAAAAATAAACAGTAGTGTTATATTAAGTTACCATCCAACTAACATAACACTTTCACGAAATACGATACCCCAAAAATATCCCAAGACATCACCAGTAGCATCTCTAATCCCTTGTGCCTGATATATCATATGATTATGTTCTCAACATAATCGCCCGGGCTGATATGGTGAGGGTGGATAGATTTTTCCTTAAACACTCATGAAATCTTTAAACACTCATGAAATCTCATCTTAACTTAATTGCTTTCCTAACGTGTTCTCGCTGAACCGTATACATCGTGGTTCTTGAGAATCACATTAAAGTAGCATCATTAAACTTCGACTTAATATCATAGCTTTAAGTCAAAAGGGTTGTCGTCCATAGGGTCACACGGTGACAAGTGATAGGGAATTTAATTGTCACCCCACATATAGGTTGTCTTATAAGCACACACAGTATGAGATATGTGTCACGGCATAGCTCCCACTTAGCTGGGTTCGTCACTCTTTATGCCATGCAAATTATCAGTCTAAATTTTCACCCAAAAATCTAACCTGAGCCACTAGATCAACATACTGAATGTCGATCTCAACACTCAAGATTCGGCTTTTAAGGCTTCAATATGAAAACTTATTTCATACTCGACTCCCTCAAGTCTCATCTTAGTTTTACTAAGGCGACTATATTCATTCCACTCACACACTTTCAGTGTGAGTAATCAATATTGCACACCTAGTGCTAATATGATTCAATCTCATCCTACCCGCTACTCAAGCGTCAGGGTGATTGCCTGTATGACTAGGCCAATCAGAAGCCTGTGACATTTCAATATGCCTAACGTGCAACAATAAGTTATGAGTATTTTGCCCATTTACAAAAGAAGCATGTCCATCACGTAATAGGACACATCTAAATACCAAACCTCATGAATTTCAAGACTCAACCAATGAGCTTTGAACGTATCACTAAGAATGGGTTTAGTCAAGGGAACATATCACCTTGTTAGTGTACATATATATACCATATGGCAATGCTTTTATCTCCATAGTACAAGACACACAATCTACTTCCATAGCTGACATTGTTGTGCAGCTTTGCTTCTTTGCTGCACCATGACATCGTTCTCCCACTCAGGGTGAAGGCAAGTCCTGAGGTTAATTTAGACTCATCTGAGTTACTACCCCAATCAATATTTGAGTATCCTCTCAACTTGAGGCCGCCTCCTTGATAGCAAAAGACAGAGTTATCAATACCATAAAGGTAGCGCTTAATTCTCTAGGCGACTTGCTAATCAGCAAGGCTTGGGTTACCTTAATAATGACTTATCAAACTAACCGCAAAGCAATGTCAGGGCCATGTACATAACGTGGCTTACAATAAGCTTACTATGATACTAAGGTTAAGGACATTTGTTTATCATCTCTATTTTATCATCTGTTTTAGAGCATTGAGCAAGACTCAAGGTTGAACCCTTCTCAACTGGAGTATCTATGGGTTAGGAATTATAAACCCAAAATCGTTTCAAGACACTTTGATGCATGCTTCTTGGGACGGTTTTGGATTATTCCCACTCATAGGACATACCTAATTTCATCCGTGTCCTTTGTCTCAAAGACATGGAATGACTACCTTCTAGTAGTTTTAATCATCTCCAAGTTGTTCCTAGTCAACAATATGTCATTAACATGAGGAACGTAATCCCCATGTTGATCTTTCGACATATACAATGGTCTTCTGAAACCATTTAAGCGAAAATGGCTTTATGGAATCTAGAGTACCAAGAACTGGAAGATTACTTAAGATCACATATGGACCTTTTAAGACGACACACATTGTCCTCTTATCCCTTTGATACAAAATCAATGTGTTAGATCATATAAATCTCTTTCTCAAGATCACCATTGAGAAAAACAATCTTTACTCCATTTCGAACAACTCAAAGTCCGAATGGGAAAACAGGGCTAGGAGTATCCGGGCCTGAACTTATCAATTGAACTATCCATCCGATGTTTTATCTTGAAGACTTACATCAAAGTGGAGTTTCAACGAGTTCTCAAACCTTGTCAGTGAGTCCATCTCATCCCTTATGACATCCAGTCACTTTTTGTGATTTAGTGAGCCAACCGCCTCTTGATAAGAGGTAGATCCCTAATCTCCCGATGGAGTGCATAAGAATATTTCTTTTTCGATTTAAAAAGTCATCGAGGAATTCTTTCATGCTTGGGATCCTGGGACCTTCATTATTTGTCTGCCTAAGTGAGAAATCCCTCCCCTTTTCTCTAAGAGGTATGGGACCAGGATCTTCTCCGCCTTTCTCTAAGAAGTATGGAACCCTGATTATGAGGAGAAGATTACTCCCACTATCCATTGGAGGTGAGATCTTGAACATAAGGATTAACTACATGTTCAGGAATAACTCTCCTCAACAATTGGAGATTGAGGACGAATCTTATTCTTCTTGACAGACAAACCTTCACCATTCTTACCAAGTAAGAAATGTGTACCATCCTCGGTGACTTAGTGAGAGTTCAAATCCTCCCCCTCACCGAGAGGTGGTTAAAGGTGTTATTGTAACGCATACAAATTGAGGTCCTTTTAAATTTCACCAAATGCTAGGGAACTTATCCTTAAGAAAATTGACACTGCGGGATTTTGTTTCACAAAAAAAATATTCATGATCTCAATTGGTTCGAAAAGTTTTAATATTTCGTCCCAATTGAGTCCTACTACCGCTATAAAGTATATGAACACATCAAGTACTTAATAACGGTGGGATAGTAGGTACATATACCTATATCATAAATATACGTAGCTCCATGACATGCTTTCATATTCATGGACCCGCAGATGTCCAAAGTGAGCGAACACTAAGGGATTTGATGGACTTGAAATCTTACAAAAAGATTTTCTATTGCTTTACTAGCTAGACATAACTTACATTTTGCACCTTAAGCCTAGTGAGTTGGTCTTACAAAGCCATCTTTAGCTAGTCTATTAACTCTATCTTGACCCTCATGGTCAAGTCGAGCATGCCTAAAAACAGATTCGAAAATAGGACAAGGATCGAAGATGTTCTATTTTGTCCAAAAACATTGAAAACACCTTTCAATATGACATGGCCAAACAGATCACCATGCTATATGATGTCTAAGACATTTAGACGAAAATTAAAGAAAACTAATCTTAGGAACAGAAGATACAAGGAAACATCGCACCCCAGGTGCATAGAGAGCATCAGGAAGAGACAACGTAGTCCCTTCAAGGAGCCTCGAATGATTTGTCCATAATTCAAGAACATCGTTTTCATCGTCGTCACCTAAAACGACAATTTGTGAATCCATCGTGTGGTGATAAAAGTTCACAAAAATCAACTCGTTTCCCAACTATGTGCTTGGTTCCTCCCGTATTGTAATCCACTAAGGATCACAGTTAGCAACAAATGCTTGAGAGCACACATATTATCCAGGCTGTGAAAGAAGGTAACTTAATCGACTCAGGACAATCCCAAGCATAAGATCCCTAATTTCCACAGTCATAGCATTCACACGTGCTACATGCCCCTCTTTATTTCCCTTAGTCTTTTTCCATTTTGCAATACCAATCTTAGGTCTAAAACTTTATGAGGGAATGGATCGGACGAACCTGATGCTAAGTCAATCCCACGCATACTTAATAGTGGGGTAACTTTCAATCCCTCACTAGACTATCATTCATGCGATACTACAAAGTATAGCATGTTGATCAATCCATTCTCAAACCACTTTTGGTATGCTTTTAAGTTTTCTGGATACTGTTCACTAGCAGTACCATCTTTGCCATCCTATGGAACCTAGTACCTAATGAGTGTTCTAACATTTCACGTTCATTCAGAAGAAACTGAGTCTTCTGACATTATGTATCACAGTCAGC
The DNA here is from genome assembly GCA_029747015.1 of Carnegiea gigantea. Taxonomy (NCBI): domain Eukaryota; kingdom Viridiplantae; phylum Streptophyta; class Magnoliopsida; order Caryophyllales; family Cactaceae; genus Carnegiea; species Carnegiea gigantea. The sequence continues at coordinate 2,194,199 of JAKOGI010000007.1, forward strand.
GCTATCAAGTTCTTTTATTGGTAAACAAATTACCAACCTTATTTTAATTGCCATATCTAAAGGTATATATTCTGTAAAGTGGACATTAGGCGTATTTTCAAATAAATAAATTATCAAAAACTCCATTATCCATGTTGTATGATCGAAAATTTCGCTAAGCTCATAATCATCTCGTACAAGCATGAATTAGAAGTTTTTATAACTTATTTATCACAATTTTCCATAAAACAAAATTTATGAAGAACGTTATGGTTAAACAAATTAACATTTCAGATATATCACAAAGATGTCCAACTTAATGTAAACCAAATTTACATGAAGTTATCTCATTATTTATGACTACTAATATATCATTTGGAACTCTATCAATGACATATCAAACATGAAATTCATATTATTTTATAAAACGCATTTATATAATAAAATAAATCTATAATGCGAAACATATTCGAAATATAACATGTTACAAAAGAAGTTCATAAAAGGCCCAAATAGTATTATATAAAACATATTTATATAATTATATATAAAATGAAACTTATTCAAATGTTATTCGCAAATTATAAAACACATTTATAATGTTATGAGTTTGAATTTCATGAAACCAATTCATAAAATACCGCTTAATTGCATAATTAGCAGGCAATATGAAACGAATCCACATTTGTTAATTTGGGCAAGGATAAAAAAAATGCTAAAAAACAATTAGCAAATTTACCACAACTCATGTAATTCATATATATATAAAAAACACATTTATATAATACTACAAATTGGTGATTCACATGAAACATATCCATGCAATCGAACGCAACGTAATTTGTAACATGAAATATATCTAAATATTAATCGCAATTAATTATATATAGAACAAATCCATATAACATTAAAGTGTGGATGAAACGAATTCATAGTAAAGCTCGCAAATTATACAAAACGTATTCATATAATATTGCAAATTTAATTTCATGAAATAGATTCATAAAATAATCAAATATACTATATATGAAACTTGCTCATGTAAAACTTAACGAATCATTTTTGTTAACTACAACAATGATAGAACAATTAATTGATTTATAATTGCTCATGTTTTTGCATTAAATCATGAAACATATTTACGTGACGGGATATTATATAAAACATCTTTATATAATGTAACTTATGAAACATATTCATTTATCGTTCAAGGGGATCTTTATATCACATAGATATTTGTTGAGTTCGAGTAAAACAAATTTACATCATACACACTAATTTTATATACGAAACGAATTCACATAACTTCAACCCAATGGATCAATAACAAATTACTTGGTCAGGAAAATATCAAGTTGAGGCATATATAAAACGAATTTATATATGACATTAAACATATTAATGTTTTTATAACGAAATCATGCATTCGGGATTAAAACTAATTCGAAACCTTAATTCAGCGAAATGAATTAACTGCATGAAACTTTATCAACTTGAATATCATTATAATTTAATTAAAAGTCATGCTATGACTAATAATTAAACAACAATGGCTGAAAAATAATTTGGTCCAAAACAGTCAAAAATAGCATGACCCATATTATTGAAATGCGGCAAAAAATAAATCGGCCCAAAAAAAAGGTCCCAAAAAAAAAATTGGGCCAAAAAACGGCCCACTAAATCGGGCTTCCCCTTCTCTTTTATTTGATAATACAACCCAAATTAAAGAGGGTTTAAGGGCCTTAACTCTCTCTATCCTCTCTGCTACCCGAGTCCCCTCTCTCTCCTCGGTCTGCTTCCCGAGTCCTCTCTCTTTCCTGACTCTCTTCTCCTCTCGACCCTTCTCGACTCCTCGCCATGCTTATGGAGCACCGAGCTCCATCGTTCCTTGGCCATAGAAGGCTCTCTGCCTTTCGAATTCTCTTCCTCACGCCCCATGTCGCCACCCCATGAGCGTAGCGTTTGGCTGAGGAACCCATATGAGGAAAACCCCCACCCGCCGTCGAAAGCCAAGGATAACCCCACCAGCATGTAGATCGGCCGCAACTGAGCTGGAAAACACTAGCCAAGCATCGAACGCGCCTCTCACGCGGTGGCGCGTGACCCACACGCGCCGCTAATTCTGGTGGTTTCACGGATCTTTTGCCGGATTTGAGTAGATCGACGGGCAAGGATGCGGCTGGAGGAAGAAGAATGGCCATTTAAGCATTCGTCGGCGGCGCGTGCGCCACACGCGCCACCCTTCCTTGGTGGTTTCTGATGCGTGAGGTTCGGACCTCTTTTCGTTTTCTACACTTTCTTCCCCCTCCCGTTGGGGTTCTGTGATGGTTTTGATCGAAGGCCACAGAGGCCTCGTCAAGGCCACAGAGGCCTCATCAAGGCCACATAGGTGCGAGTGGTTAGGAGCTAGGGTTTCGTAGAATTTCGGACAGAGGGAGATTAGGGTTAGGGTATTGGATCTTGGGGATTAGGGTTTAGTCGAGTGGGGTCGACATTTTCCAAAAAAAATTATGCCTTTCATAGTTTATCATCCAAGTCAAACATGATTTTCTCTAAACATCATGATAACATGAGGCATACACACGCACAATGATGCTAATTGGACATAAGTCGTGAATAACCATGTTATTTCTGGATGTCATGAATGCTATGTTTTTGGCATAATACAAGTTCTTGGGGTCTGAACAATTATACTTGAAGAATAATAGCATGAACATGGTAGCATAATACTCAAGCAGCAACTAATCAAGTCTGGTATTTAAATTCAGACAAAAACTTGTATTACAAAACCAAACTAATCAGAGAAAGAAAACAGTTTATTGAAGCATGCTTAGCAGATAATCTATTCATGCTTGCATATAATAGCATAATCGAACTAAAAAATTCAATCTTTCGCCAGAACCAATTACGTAAACATGCTTTCGTCAATAATCTGATCAATTAGAACCACTGGTCATCAATCAAAAACGGATCTATCTATGATTGATAACTGTTTCGACACACTGATTTCAAATAGCATATACATCCACGACTATGAATCAAAAAATTCTATCTTTTGTTGATTCTAGCCAAAGCAATGCTGGTAGTATATCAGGGTTGCATAATTACGAAAATTAAGCAATTAAACATGTAAACTAGCATGCTTTCAATAACTTAGATTTAACAAATTTATCAACCTATCAATTGGGACTAATCCGAACAATTTAGGCTCTGATACCACTGTAGGAAGAAATAGGACTAATTTGAATGCGGAAGTATACTGTCGGTAATAGTCCACGATAATATAAGAATACCAAGCGGCTACTAGAGTCGCTTTAATGTGCCACGTCCTAAACCCAAGAGCCCGATGGATGGTGGCTCAACCGTGAGAGAGAAGTAGGAGAATATGAGAGATGTAATATCAGTGTGTATATTACTAACCCCCTAAACACCCCTTATATAATTTGGGGTGTGGTTAGGGTTGTTGCCCTAGGCAACATAAGTGGCCGTTGGGCCTAAACTTAAATGAAAGGAAAGAAACAGGGGATTTGCAGGAAATAACTCTAAGCAAGTGGCAAGCAAGTGTGGCCACAGACATCCCAGGATAGGCCTGCTAATGGGTTGGATTTTGAGCGGGTGAACCTCCACCCACATCCATCCACTCCACCCGTCACCTGCTCATCCGCTCATCCGCATCCAATCCACCCGCCACCCGTGGATGAAACGGATGGCAAACGGGTGAAATGGATGAAACATATCGTATGTCATTTTATTCGTTTATCTCTCAAATAAATTTGAAAAGCTTGGAGAATTTAAGAATATACAAAATAACCAACGGGAACCATATGCCAGAATCTTAAACATAACAATTACCACAAATGATATATATATGTGTGTGTGTGCGCGCGCGCATACATATATATGTGTGTATACATATAAGGTTTTTCTTACACATTGGAATAAGTAATGCATGAATAAGACATTACAACAACAGACCAAGGACAGGAAAACCACCACCACCCACCCACCCACCCACCCACCAGCAGGAGGCTGGGCTCCAATCGGCAATGAAGACAAAAATTTCGGGAACTAGAATCCAAACAGGCCTCAGGTCAAGCTGGAGAATATAAAACGTTCTCAAGACCAGCAGTAATCATTTCGAGCTCTTCTGAGACTTGTATTCAGCAGCAGCTGTTATTGAGCAAATTTGGCCAGAGCGGAAGGTTTCATAACGCTCTTAGGATTGAAGACTTTCCGGATCTTAAAAACAGTGCATGCAGTACCAATAGCATGCCCTACTGCTCCCAGCCCCTCGTGTGTTGCCTTACCTGCCTCTTCCCCATACCTGTGTTGGAACACAAAGAAGGCATTAATTTATGTCAGAGTTATCCAGTCACATTTACTTCCTCCAGATTTTTTTCTCTTTTGCACGGGTACAACAAATTGAGGTAAATAGACTTATACCGCCAAAATTATTCATGGCTTAGCAAAGGACTTAGCTCCACCTGTACAGTACCCATATGCCACTCCAAAGAAAATTGATGTGAGCTTCTGTGCCCTCCACCACACTGACCCAGCCCCCCTTCCCCTTTCAGAGGGGCAAGGGGAGTTGAAGCAGCTTTGAAAAGACTTATAATCCATCAACCAGCTGAACACTCTAGCAATTTTTCAAAGTAAATAGCTACAGCAGGATTTTTCTATAAGTCAACTCAACAAAGATTCTCTCTCCTCAAAACCCCATCCTTCTTTCAACGAGAAACCTGCATCTTTACCTTCTCTATCAAAATTCTTATAGTGGCAGGCACTCCGTGAAGATGACATCTGACGGTTGGATCAAAATTAAAAAGCAAACAGATACAGAGATAGAGATCAACTACACCTATTGAAGAGCAAATTCTGAACACAAAGCACCATAACTGCACAATCAACACAGACACAAGCACTTACTTGTGCGTTACTACTCCAGTTGTCACAGTGGATGTTGTGGACATAACATTCTTCCCAGCTACTTCAACAGCCTCACAAATTCTATCTGCAGAGAAAACAAGATACATGTTACAGTGAGAAATGCACTAGCATAGACTTAGCTCATGGCTACCCATACATAATAGACATATGTAAGCCAAGCCTTGCAATATGAGCATACAGCATTAAAAACAACTCAATGAATCGAAGGTAACAAGTCCAAACACAGAAACAGATCCAGCATAAACCAAATAGATAATAGGCAGAAGCTTTCATCAAATAGTATTAAATGTTGTAAACTACCATGCCAAAAACGTTTGGAACAGAATTTCTGGAAATTTGCACATAAAGAAGATAAGTAACCGGAGTAGATAACTCCTCTAGACAGCAGAAGGAGACAGAGGAGACACCCCTGCCCCACACACACCCCAGTCACGCACGTGACACACACAGAGCAAGAGAGAGGAGAAAGAAAGAGAAAGCTAGTTTGCCTTGGGTTAAAAAATTCCTATTATCCTTTCTCTGGATTTATCACAGCACTGCAGTACGCTTGTTTGAAACCTAAGAATTTCCCCACTAGAATGGAAATTGAGTTGCACAGGGGGGATCAGTCATCAAGCCCGGGATTTTAGCAGAGATCCTGCGTAGATCTGGCTAGCTTTTTAGAGACAAGTTGAGAAACTTCCCATGAAGCCTCTCATATAAAAACCTGAAAAAGGCATTAAGTTCCCTGACATTCTTTATACTGAGGAAACCACATGCACAGAATGTAACTACGCACCCCATTATCAGTTATCAAATTGAGAACTAGTTGACGAACTGAAGAGGACTTATATACAACTCATGCACTGACACATTTGATTTTGATTTCAATCTGTGACGCATTAAAGAGATATCGTTACATCCAAGACATGAGAAGTTAGCTTTCGAGTTCCAAAAATATTATGAGGTAAGAGAGCATACTGAATCCATCCAAGGAAGCCGAAACCATTTCTCCAGGCAATAGGTTGGAGACTTTCTTTCCTGCCTTTGAGTTCACAACTGAACTGGTGAGAAATCCGGACACTCTTACAGCCCCAGATATTACTCCATTAGCCGCTTTCTTAGTCGTTTTGGTCACCTTCTTCACTCTGCAGTGATATGCAAAGGATATTTAAGGCCTCCTCAAAATTTCAACAACTTAAATTTAAACACAGCACGACTGGAATTTAGTTTAAACAAAACTAAAAGCAAATTTAGGCACTTTCTGAGTAAAACAGAGAACTGTGAAGTATTTCCTAAGTAACAACTGAACCTTACGCCACGGTTCACTGGTTAATGCGGAACAAAGCAAACCAGAAACCATGAGTTCTCCCCTTTTTTGTGAGTCTTGGGAGATAGAGGGTGGGGGGCAGTAATCCACAAACTATGCATTGCCCAAGCAGTGGCATGACTAAAAAGGACATAACAAAGCAAATACTAATGGAAGTCAAACAGACAACAACAAAGCTCAGACCTTTTGATCCTCTTCAAGGTTTTCTCATCAATCTCCTTCTTCTCAGAAGAGTCAAGCCGCTTAATCAAAACCTCATGACCCCATTTCAATCTATCAATGGTCACGTCCCCACACCACAAAATCCCCTCAATCACTTGCCCTGACCCTTGAGCAATCCACTTAGCCGCAGTCCCACTATACTCTTCTACATTGGGTGCCAATGTCGTCCAATACGCCCCACAATTCCTCTCCATAATCTCTCTCTTCCCATCATCAGACTTCAGCTCCTCCGGCGACATCTCCCTCGCCACCGCCACCCCAGCAAGCTCTCTCTTGCTCTGCTCCGACACCTTCCGCACAGAGAAATTCTCATACCTCTCAAAAACCCCGTCCAGTTCCTTCAATAAACCCTCCTGCCCTTTCGAAGCAAAACTCAATCCATAGTTCAGCAACTCAACTTCACCCTCATTTCCAGGAAAAGAGAAGAAGTAATGCGAATCATCAACTTTAACAATGACCTCATCCTTCATCAACGGCCATTGCACCTCATCGGAGATTCGAGCGAGAACAGCAATGACGTTCTCACCTTGACGAAGCCGAACGACGGAGAAATCGCCGAGGCCGAGCTCAACGCTGTACTTCTTATCGATCAAATGGGCTATTGCGCCGGGGACAGCGATCAGGGTCTCCTCCACGGGTTCGGGCTCAAGCTCAGGAGGAGCAGAAGGGGTTTCCACATTGGGGTTAGGGTTCGGGTTGCGGTAGTCATCGGGGAAGAGATTCTCGACGAGGTCGGACATGTTGACGGTTGGGTACATAGACGACGACGATGACGATCTAGGGTTAGGGCTAGGGTTTGAATCGGGGTTGGAGAGGTCAACGTCGGGATACAATGAGGTGCAAGTGCGAGGAAGCACTTGGGACGCCATTGTTGCTGTCGCCAAGAACTACAGGGGATTGAAATGGAGTGATCACAACGATGGGGTTTATGATGATCATATCTGGACTATATACTGATGATGATGACGATGATGATGATGAAGCTTAAGAGTCAAGAGTTGCAGAGGAGAGAGAAAGAGTGGGGAAGACTCGGCCTTGCAGTTGGACTCGGTGTAGAAGCAGCGTAGTGGGGGCAGTTGATCTTTGCGCCGGGAATCTCCCGCGCTACTACCGGTCATCGTCGTATCCGCGTATTATATAACATATATAGTATAAAATACCACTAAAGCGAGTATGTTGCCTTATTTTCAGAGAGGTAAATAATTTCACGAAAAATGTTTCATGGGTGATGAGACCATCATGTTAAAAAATTTAGTAAAAACAAAATAATAATGTGAAATGATTTTTACCTGCACAATTTTATATTTTTCAATTGATAAGCACTTATATATGAGTAGTATTTGGTTGGGGAAAAAATGATTTATTCGAAAAATGGTTTTACAATTTTACGTTGTTTGGCACAACAAAGGATGAAAAACTATTTTCCAAGAAAAAGGATTTTCCCCCCAATGAAGGAAAATGATTCCCCTTTTGAGAAGATAGGAAGTTATTTTCTTCTTTCAACTCTTTGATGATATGGTCATCTGAATTTAGGTGTAAAATTTGATTTCAACAGTTTGGATCGAAACTTGACTATCGATGAAAAATATTAAAATAAACTCAAATCTAATTTTCAGTTTATATTTCTTTCATTTGATCGATATTTATCTCCACCATGATAATTTAATCGACATTTTTTATCACTAAAAAAATTCAATCAACTCGCTAGTAAAATCATTTCAACGATTTGGATCGAAACTTCATTATCAAATGAAAAATATTAAAATAGGCTCAAATTCAGATTTTGATCTTGATATTCTTTCATTTACTCAATATTCTTTTCCACAATGACAATTCAATTAATATTTTCGTCCTTTAAACAGTGCAGTCAGTATTTTTCACCAGTAGAACAATTTCAATAGTTTAGATTGAAACTTGATCATCGGATAGGAAATATTAAAATAGGCTAAAATTCATATTTTGAGCATGACATTCCTTCATTTGGTCAACATTTTTTTCTGTCATAACAATTCAATCGACATTTTTCGTCAACTAAACAATTCAGTTGATGTTTTTCATCACTAAAATAATTTCAATGGTTTAGATTGAAACTTAATTATTCGAGAGAAAGTATTGAAAAAAACTCAAATATAAACTTTAAACTCAAAATTCCTTCGTTTGGTCAACAGTTATATTAATTACGAGCATTTAGTCAATATTTTCTGCATTTAAACAATTCAGTTGACATTTTCCTCTTTTCATGGAAAATGATTTATTTTGTATCAAACAACGGAAAATATAATATAAAAATCAATTTTTAGTAGAAAATCAGAAAATGATTTTCTGGGAAAATTATTTTCCTTCCAACCAAATATTACCGAAGTTCAAAAAAACCGCAAAATTATTTGATATCCTACATTGATTGAAAATAAAGTTAATGCATAAAGTTGCCACTTGATTTAGTCCGACTGCTTGAATTTAGTTTGGACTTGGTACCATTCGCGAATATCTTCTATAAATATAAAAAATTTCACTTATCTTTGATTAATGTTGTGTTTAGAACAGGTAAAATAAAAATTCAGATTAGCGAAAAAAATGCACATACTAGCCAAGACTTTTGTAATCCCCTTATTAATTTGATACTATCACTTATTTTCTTGAGTGCCCCTCCATTTGCCGATGATTTCTTCATGGAGCCGACCATTTCTAATAATTTTAGCAAGCATCTCTCTCTTTCTGTCTTTATGTCTCTGTCATAGTACAAGCTGAAAGTGAAATGGGAATTTTGAGTTCCTTCATACCATTATTGTAATCATCCTTGTCATTGTTGTCTTATTCAACTCTTCATTGAAGCTTCCTCATCTTCACACTCAAAGATAATATTGTTTGGAATACAATTCAAGGATTGACATGAAAATCAACTGCAGAAAATCAAGATTTATCAACATCCAAATGTTATGGGCGGATTAAGTTGTTAAATGTTAATTCAAGTTATTACAAAATCTTTTTTAGGATTCTTTGGACAATTAAGACAAAGTTATGTATAGTTGTTTCACTTTCATCTCCTGAAATACAAGTGAATATTTTTTTGGTTACGGTAAACTGCTTTCTTTCACATTAAAGTAAGAAGTTCAAGCAGAATTATATGACTCAGAAAGTCCGCTATAAACCACACTTGATTAGCATAATTATATGACTTAAAAATCTGCTACAAACCGTGCTTAATTGAAGATGGTAGGTATAACGCCCCCAATCCCTAATCATCTAATTAACTTGAACTAATCATCTATTGACAAGGCTGCAGCAAAAAGTTTAATGATTGGAGGCATTATCACCGTTTGAGGTAATGCCTAAGACATGACTTCTTGTTGTATACGGAACCACTATCATACTTTCGATTGTCCAAACACTTGGTGTCGAAAACAAAAGAAAAGTATCTGATTTATTGGAGTCTCGTCATTTTTAGGATGACGGTAGCATCACAAACCTAAGTCTTATGCGGTAATAGTTGCTAACTTGATACTTATGAATTGAGGCAGTATGGTTGGAGTTGTATCAATAAATAAGAATCGAATCCAACATAAATTGAGATTAAGGGGCGATATGGATGGTAGTCGAAGATAAAACAGATTACTTCAAGAGACTCCGCCGACATTAACCTTCTGGTGAATGCTACCGTCAATAAACCGCCTGTTGCCTAGTGGATAAGGCCTATGATTTCTAGTCAGACAATTTCGAGTTCCACTGGGCGTGCATTATTACTTCATTTTTCCGCCTGTGCTTGATGGGACCTTGACATGAATTTCACAAGTATTTACTAGGTAGAGCAAAAAAATTTTGGTCCAGAAAAGATGCAAGTATCGATTTTGTTATACTTTAATTCCAAGTTTTTTTGAGACAACCATTAAACTCTACCAATTTAGCTGGCTAATATTAATAACAACCCACTTAAGCGATGCCTGTCACAATTCGTGTAGGCATCCACGATCTGAAGGTTAATTCCTAGATCCTAACGACACCTACTAGCAGACATAATAAAATTATTAAACACATTTCATCTTTTGCTAATTCAGTCCTTTTGTCTATATGCACTGATGTAAACTCTAAGATGAACATCAACCAACCAAATGTGCAATTGATAGTGAGCTTATAAGACGTACCTAATAGATCATTATCACTACCATACCCGCATTGATCAAAATTTCTGACAGTGCAATGACGAAGTGACGTTACAGCTACTGTATCTAATTCAGCCTTAACGAGTTAAATCAACCAATTAGTTACTTAGGAGGCGTGCAAAATTTTTGGCCTTCCATGCAAACGAAAAATCGACAGAAACGAAAAATCGACCGAATCATCCCCCAGAGTTCCACCTATTAACAGACGCGAAGCGTCAAATATTACACCTTTTTCCCTTAGAATTCATCAATATCAACAGCTAAATACCAAATTTAAGCAACAAAAGAATCCAAACAGTTAGCCAGAGGCAGTGATCGGATACAACCATGCAATCAGCTTAGAGTAGACGACTACTGGTAGAGGGGCAGTTCGTTACCCGTAAGTACAAACATGTCTCGGCAAGTACTAGATCATATGTATGGTAGCGACACCATTGGGTGTAAAAATATGCTCGAAATCTGTGCAATCCCAGCAAAAGGCAATTCTTCAAGAGAGTTCTGACCTTCCATTAACTTAGCACAATCATGTCGTTTTGAACCAAAATGAAAGGAAATACAGGGGATTTGCGAGAAATAAATCTAAGCGAGTGGCCTGCAAGCACGGCCATAGACATCCCAGGAGAAACAAATTTGATGTAGATTAACCCTGTTGCTCGAATTCAATTGAGAATACATAAACATTGAAACAATACAAATTTGTCCATACTTCGTCCCCACATCATCTGCTGCCCGTAGAGGGGCTATTGATTGAAAGTCGACGATACAAATTGACTCCATAACTCGCCCATACTTCAAACATAATGCGCATCCTTCCTTCCCTGGAGGGGGAAAACTACCAAGTCAGCAAACAGATGCTAGATAACAATCTATGGAAAAATTCTCGTGTAGATGTACCTACATTTAACAAAACTTATAGAAAGACATGGATGGAGCGGAGAAAGGAGACGCATCATTTCTTCTCTTCCTCGTTTGATGGCTTATCCTCATCCTTTTTCTGCAAGGAGAGAGTAAACTAGCTATCAGCCACTAATACGACATTTAGCTACGGCAACTACAAAGTTGCATGATTAGAGTCAGCAGTTGTCATATATATCACTAGATGCTTTCTGATGATGGAACAATCACATATAGTTTCATACTGAACATCAGAAAACCTCAGAGTCATTAAGTAAAATGTGAGATAATGAAGACATCATAATATCTTTCTCACTATGATGGGTCCACCTGACCTCCAATTCATCAACTGATGAAAGCCCCAAACGAGCAGAACCACATAATGCAGCTATCATAAACGACATGCTGAATCAAAATAATTCGGTTGGACAATGGCCATTTGATAGCCAACCATAGATCCAAGTTTAGGGTTGTAAGTAGATCAAAAAGGGATAACCATCTCATCCCCAAATCGCTAACTTCTCCAATAATGTGGATTCATGTAAAACACAATGGACCGAAGCAAAAATGCCTCTCCATACCATCCCCTGCCTTTTTCCGTCAACAAGTGGCACAACAGTGAACATCTTCAAAATCTAGGTCCAATACCGATACTGCATTCGTGATGCAGTTCCAGAGGCAGGGCTGCAATCCACAAAAATATGAAAACCAACCCCCCCCCCCCCCCAAAACAGAAAAAGGGGAAATAACCATCTTTGATGAGACCGTAGCTAGTCGGTTAAGCGTGGTGGTTTGCTTAAACGCATGTGCAATTTGTAACTAAACACGTCCATTCACGTTTCTCAGAAACTTCCTACACTACAAACAGAAGAAAACTAGACAGAAGCATGATGTTCTTTTAAGTTAAAATACTTAATATTCACTACATTTTCAACACATTGAAGAGAAAGTTGACTTTAAAGCATAGATGCCAGAAGAGAAAAGCAGCAGTGAAGTCCACATGATGCTGAAAATCTTGCATGAGTAGAAAAAGGGAGAACATAGTTACTGAGTATAAGCAGCCAGTTTGCCTAAGGATACATTGTCAACAGCCATACTGAGGAGATGGAGACGTCATATCAAGGAGTATTACAACCAAAACAAGAAACATTGTACCAAATGACAAACAATGAAAGAGTCATTCAATTGTGCAAGAGTACATATGTATAGGCCAGGAATGGCTGGATAAAAACGTAATCCAAACAACATAACAAGCACTCAGCAGACTAATTTGTCTTACCTCAGACTCTTTTTGCATGGAAGCCAACAGATCCTTCACTGAAGCATCATTTGGGTCAACTCCAGGGAGCTGCAAGCATCAAGATATATTGGATTCAGTGGACAAAAACTTCTTATTTGGACCTTGTAAAACATTTTTACAAAGGCAAACTAAAACCAGCACTTAGGGCTTGGGAAATTCAATTCACAAATTCCAACAGAAATTACAGTAGCCCCTGAATAAAGGTTCTATTAGAGGAAGTCAACGCTGAAGTAAGCTGAAGTAAAATACCGAAGCAATTATTGATGAGACAAAAGATTGGTCAGCCAACAATTTGCTCATGTCTGTCTGATTCGATTGACTGGATGACTCTTTAACACTGTCCTCCACAGAGAGCTGAAGAGCTGCACATTAGAAGAAAATGGTGAAATATCCATGCAAAAGTAAAACTAAATATGATTTTTTTCCCCCCATACGTTTGTAGTCTGCTTTTTTAGATGAGAAAGAAGTACAGCCCTAGCCAACCCTCGAAATGATGAGCAGAATTAACTGAAGGAATAATATTAGGTCCATTTTGGCCAACCTCTAATCACTATGGGTCCGTTCTTTTCATTGGTAAAAAGGGGTTAGGATATGCGTGAAGCTAGTAAAGATTGTTAGAAGTGCATAGAAGTTGATAGAAGTTGGAATTTTTTGGATTGATTGGTAGGAGTTGGCTAAGAATGGAAAAGTTGGAAGAAGTTGGCAGAAGTTGGTCCAAGTTGGTCGAAGTTGGAAAGGATAGGAATTTTTGTTAGAGTTGGTAACAATGGTAGAAATTAGTTAAAGTTTATTGAAATTGGTAAAAGGGAATTTACCAACGAAAAGATCAGGCCCTAGGTCTGATGTAACTTGTCACAAGAAAACTAACCAACCATTCCACAAAACTCATAATATGACCAACAAGAGATCCAAATTCCTGAGAGATAATGAATATTATGCTGCCTAACCTTCTCAAATGGTAAAATGACACAAGCTAAGACCTAAGAGACCTCATTGATAGATAGCACTATTAAACAAGGTGGCCATATGTTTCTTTCCAATGATGCCCCTCGCTACACTAATTGTTTATCCGATTCCTAAAAAATTCCACATCCATGCTTCAAAGTCGTACCTAAGATGGGTGTGGAAGTCCAAAAGTAGAAGCCTATTCCTAAAACATAGAGAGGTTGGTTAGATGGGACCCTAAATCAAAAGAATCTTTCAATTGCCAACTACTCCATAAAAAAGTACAAGAGGACAATTTCATAAGAATTTTGCCATAGTCCTCTATCATCCAAGCTAAAAAAATGGCAGCAGAGTGACCCTCTCATCTCCATTAACTATAAAAATTTCTTCATTAGGTTGCATTAACTACCGCCAACTTCTCTGTATCTAGGGTATATTCGTTTCAGTGGTTGCAAGGAGCGGTTAGCAATTGTGAGCAGTTGGGAGTGGTTGAGAGCAATTGCAATTAATAGTTAGCAACTGTGATTAACAGTTAGCAGTTGTGAGCAATTGAGGGCTGTTAGACTATCGTTTATAAAATAATGTGAACAGTTGGGAGCCGTTGCGAGCGTGTGGGAGCGGTTGGGAACGGATGACAGTGGTTCGAAGCGATTGAGAGCAGTTAGGAGCAGTTGGGACTAGCAGCTACCAGTTGGAAGCAGTTGCAAGTGGGCAAATGCTGAAACGAACAGGCCCTTAATGAGCTTGAATGCGGAATCTCACCCCAAACCAATTGTAATTTGTCTGTTGAAGAAAGACCAAACATGCCATCTACAAAGGTCAATATCAAATGAAGGGAGTACTTGATTAAGGCAGAAGAATGAAGAGAAGGAACTTCTTTCCACCAGTTTAAGATGAGAGTGAACTCCAATCTATTGAACCACCCTCTCCGCCTTCTAAGCTTAAGAAATATGGTTCTGATCAGCCTATTCTAGAACGCAGATTAAAGAAAGCAGCGATGAATGGACAACTTAAGTGTTCCCAAAAAGGACTTTTTTTTTATCCATTCTTCCTAAACTATGCTTGGATTTTCTGTTATCAATGCCATGATTCATGAGCAAGTGTCTCCCAGTAAGGTCATCTAACAAAGGAAACTAGAGAGACAAACCTAGTTGCAAGTCCTGGTCATCCTCTGCTGCATCTGGCATATCTGTATCCCGCACCGCAGCATTCGAGGCAGGATCATCCATTGACATTGCCAGCGCCTGCTGCAACAAGGCATTCTCATCATCCTGCAAAAGGTTAAAGGTGAGACATCTAGTGCAATAATTGGAATAAGAGCTAGTTGTGAAAACAGCAAAAGCTATACATGCATAGACATATCAAACTACAAACCCGTTTACAACAAGACAGCCAAAAAACACTCTTATAGAATGGCCAATCTATCCCATTCTTTGTAGGCCCCCCAACTTTCAAATTAATTAATCAGCACCAGCATCAGTGAAGTAATAGATTCTCCGGATATGATGATAAGGCAATTCAAATAAAACGAAAGCGACAAATTCTCCACATATAACAAATTCAACTGAAATGGAAGTGCAATATATAATGGAAAATCCTTCATGATATCCAGAACTGAAATCGAAGATTTGAATAAAAAGTCAAAACTGTATCACGGTATTGGTATAGCTACCGTTAAGTCAGTTCTCTTCTCTGCTTCTGGATTCGCGACAGTGCTACTTTCTGCCATGGTAGCATCTTGGGAGCTTGACTGTTTTTCCCCTCCTTTTTCCTGTCTAGCAGCTTCTTCTGCAGCTCTTTTAGCTGCTGCCTCTTGCCTAGCCCTCTCTTCTTCCATGGACACTCTAAGTGCAAGAGCCAACTCAGGATCAAGGTTTGGATCCACACCAAATTCAAATCCAGAGACACCACCAGCTGCAGCTGCGGCTGCAGCAGCAGCAAAACCACTTCCACCTTCCCCATCTCCAGTGAAGATGGGAGTGCTGCCATATGAGAGGTTCATAGTCAGAATAGCATATTAACTTAAACAACTATGTCACAACAAAGGAACTCAGAGAATCACCAACACTAACCTTATCAGCACATCAGATAGAGCATTGGGACCTGGGGGCACATGCACGATGTGGCTGGTGTCATTGTTATTTACAGCAGCAACTAAGGCCTCAAGTTTCTCTGACTTGCCTTCCTCATCTTCACCAAAATCCACAACATCAAGTGCAACACTGTTCTTTTTCAGCTTCCTCCCAATCATCTCCAGCATTTTTTTGTCATGCTTAACGGGACTGCAACAACATAATACAATTAGGATGATTGGAAGGAGGTCAAATTAGGACAATATTGAAAAACAAAGATATGAAGCAGAGTACCAACCTTCCAGCAAATACTATAATTCTTTGCTGCTGCTTTTTGTTTTGGCGATGTTTGAGAGCCAATTGTGCCACCTGAATCCCGGCTGCCAAATTCATTTCACCACCTATTTCCAGGCCTGAATCCAGATAACATATGTTCGCAGGAATATAGCCATCAGGAAGGAGTTTCCACAGAGAGAAGTGGACAACACTGATCCAAAAGAAGCATGACAATTGACACACATTCCTAGCCAATTTTAATAGATGTGCTCTTCCTAGAACAACAATGTCTAGATTTATTAGACAAAACTAAAGTAAGCAAGAAAAATGCCAAAGCATAAGTGGCAGTGACCAAAGTTAAACTTCTACTACAACAACAACAATTTCCATTGTGGGTCCCGCTTTCGCGGGGTCTGAGAAGATTCAGATGTAGGGAGCCTTACACTTGCAGACCTGACTGCTCGTAAAGAGAACGATTCCAATAGACTATCCATTTAGTTAAAATATCATAAACAATAAGACATAGGCTAAAAAAATCATTCTTTTTCTACCTTCAATTGTCTATGCCCAAAACCCAACGCTCAATTTTGCAACTTCCAAGTTTGACATGGTTGTAAAGCCTCAGAAGCTTAATAAACTGGACTGCCAAGTCTTAATTGACAGGATAACTGCTAGAGTTAGAGTTTGGCCAGCACAAAAGCTCTCATATCAGGTAAAATGCAGCTCATTAACTCAGTATTGCTGAATATGTTCATGTATTGAAGCCAAATATTTTTGCTTCCTAAATATGTTCTTGAGAGGGTGAACCAGATTTGCAGGGCCTTCTTATGGGGTTATGGGGCTGAGAAAAGAAAACCTGCACTGGACTCTGTTTGTCAAAAAGGGAGGGAGGCATGGGAATTAGAGATGCTCTCAAATGGAATATAGCTCTTGTTGCCAAATTAGTCTCAAATATAGCATCAAAAGCTGATGGTCTCTGGATTAAGTGGGTGAACCACTAATACTTTGAAAGGTAAAATACATGTGAGCAGTCACCCAAGGACAATTGGTGCTGGAGGAAAATCCTAAAAAGTAGAGACCTAATTCAGCATGGGTTCTGCCTAGCAACTAATAAGTGGATGCATACTAGTGGGGAATCCTATTCTGTCAAATCTGGACATACTTAGTTGAAAGGCATACAACCTCAGGCACACTGGCATAGATTAATCTGGCACAAACCAGGGATACCTAAATGTGCTTTATCATGTGGCTCGGGCTGCAGCAACGACTCCTCACAAGAGACAAGCTCTTAGCCTTAGGGATGGAAATTCACAATTTCACACTGACCGTATGCTATGTGTTTCATGTGGTGTAGAGAATTAAATACACGAGCATCTATTCTTCTCATGCACTTACACCGAGGCAGTTCTGGTACACATTCTGAGTGAAATTTTGCAGACTCAATTTGACGCCACTCTATGGGGTCACTGGCAACCCAAAGCCCTCAGTATCGCTGGAAGCAAAACGAAGGAGGGGAAATTCTATGTGGCTCTTACAGTTACTGTTTTCCAGTGTTCGAAAGGAAAAAAGGGAGAATTTTTCAATATGGTCAGAGAAATAGTTATCAGATAATTACTGAGTGTGGCCGCATGATACTAAATAGGCTGAAGGGAACATGAATATAGTGGTGATTTATCAGGGTGCCCTGATTACTGATGTACAAACTATATTTGGTAAGAATATATGAGCTTACCTTTCTACCCCAAAAAAAAAATAAAAATGGTTTGACATGGCACTCCCAGCAACAAATTAAGCATCATGGTAAGCCATAACATCCAAAGCAATACGACAATATGGGCAGAACAAGTGGCAATTGGCTAGCGATTAAACAGAAATACCAGTAGGGCACAAAACTAAGTCCAAATGCCTTATCTTCACATAGTCTTTTGTGCCCTTCACACACTACTACAATGGACGGCGCATAAAGAACAGGAATGTCAATATATGAACAGGATAGAAAGAAAGCAGAATAACTGCTTGATACCATGTGCCTCTGTTAAGGAGAAAACTGATGTCAAATTTCAAGAATTTGGAAGTACATAGGTCATAGAAACACAGTATGGGCCTGTCCATTATGGACATTTTGCAACTGCTAACTGCTCCAAAGTGCTCAAAACCACTCCTAACTGCTAACCACTAGTTCAAACCGCTCCAAACTGCTTCTAATTTCTCCAAACCGCTCTTGGTTGCTAGTTGTATATATAATTTGAAGGTCAAACAGCCGCAGAGCTCCTAATCGCTTAACTGTTAACTATTACTACCAACTGCTTCTGAATGTCCCAAACTGCCCCAAACCACTAACCACTAGTTTTAAGTGCCCATAACGAACAGGTCATAGACATGAATATGCCTACTCAGAACTCCTAGTAATATGATTTGACAACATCAGCTAGAGCCAAACAAGTAAAACAATAAATGGGAATGTATCACAATACCATGTTGATACTCTTCATTTGAACGAGCGGGATTGCAATTTTCCAATAAAACAAATGCTTTCAGCCATCATTAGACATCAAAACAAGTGACTTCTAGGCTCTCAACCATCAATTGGCACTAACACTACAAACTACCTTATGAAAACCTTACTACTCTTCGGCCCCTTAAAATATATTATGAACAAGACACTGAATAGCTCAATTCAATCAAACCTACTCATAAAACTAAAACGGACTCTTCCTCAGGATATTGCCACTTGACATATGATGATACAAGAAATTGATTCACTATTTCATAAGAAAATAGCAAAAATACTAACCATGCATGCACGCCAGTATTTTTCCAAGGTCACTGGTTGGCGTGACCAAAACACGAACTCCTTTCCCAGCCATGGTCAGAATCCCCACTGTATTCTCCGGGTTAGACTGCCCCAAGAACCCAACTAAATTAAAATTAAATTGAACATCATAAACAACAAATAATCAAACTAAACTACTGAAATTTTAAGTAACACAGCAAAATAATGCTGATTCTGAAAAGGTGAATAAACAAACAAACACGATTTTTCCAATAACCTATCAAGAACTTGGATATCGCGAGCTAGGGTTTACAAGATACCTGAGTTTTAGCACCGCAAATGAGATTGACAGCATCTGCTTGAGCTTGAAACCGATTTGTGGGGTAATCGCCATTGCGCATCCATTCAGAATTATCGATGCAGATCATAGTCGCCTAAATTAGCATTAAACAAGCACAAAACGAAACGAAAATCCGAAATGAATGTTAGTACCAAATCAGAAGACCAAAACCCTAATTTAGAATTCTTTGAACAAAGGAAAAACGAAATCGAAAAATGGAAACAGACCTCGAGCACCATGGTTGAGGGAAGAGGGAGAAAATCCGAGAGATCGGAAGTTAATTCAGTCGGGAAGATTCAAGAAGGGCTTCAGGAGCGGAATTAAACCGGGTGTTTTGCTTGTGTAGGAGGCAAGGATTTAAAGTGCAACCGATTTATGATAAAAAGAGAAAACAAATAATTACACAACTCCCTATTTAAAAATGAAAAATTAAAAAAAAAAGTTATCCTCATGTAATGAAAGAAAATCTCATTTTAATTAATCTATGTAGTGGTTTGACAAATTGTAGTTATTGTTTAAAAAGTTGGTATAAAATTACACTTGAAGCTGAAAGAAGTTTTTAAAATTCAGACAACAATAGTATCGGAGTTTGGCATAATTTTAGAGTTTCTTTAAGTAAGGTTAAGTCCAAAACTTATCTATTTTTACCATCTTATTATATATATTCATGTTACATGTTATCTTTCCTTAGTTAATACTAATACTACGCAGTTGGGCCTTTAGACTCAGGTAGCAAATTAATATATGGGTTCGGTAAACGGAAAAATAGGAAGAGAAAAGCTTAGAAATTTAAAAAAATAGAAAAATTTATCACTTCTACAATAACATTAACAACACTACCGCCTCCCAGTGTGAGTCCCGCTTTTTCAGAGCCGGGTTCTACAACTACTTTGCAAATTGTTCAAAAACAATTGTATAATTTGTCTCCCTCAATAGTCTCAACCACCCCCTCCTCAAACGTCCCGTCAAAATGTGTAAGTCAATGCAACGGTTTGAGAGAAAGTAATATCTTTATTTTGTTCTTGATTGTTGTATTATCTTATTTACATAGCTTTCCCCTCCCTACTGAAACCAACACTTCAACTAAAAAAATTATCAATTTCACAATTTACTCAAAAATAATGTATTTTACCACCCAGTAAGATTTGACTCGTAATATAATATAAGAAAAAAGAGAAGAACAATTCATACATGCTCCTAAAAATTATTAGGTATACTTGTGTGCATTTTATTTTACTGTAACATATATCCCCCTCAAACCCCCCCCCCCCAAAAAAACTATTGATTATAGGGCATCTACAGTGAGATTTTGCATTCTTGGTTGAGGGGGGGGGGGCAGGGGAGGGAATAAGCGGAAACTACTGGACTTTACAAAGTGAGAAGCCCATTGGTCTGCGATATTGGGGCATAGGTGAGATGGGAGAACTGAAATATCTTCGATGAAAACACATGCACACAACAAACCCTGAGCAGTATGCCCACACCCAATAATACAACCTCAATTTTTAAACGAATTCATATACCAGGCTCAGGGCCTTTGAGGTAAGGTTAACAATGCAATTGGGCCTGTGGTGTTGGTTTTTGGGCTGCATACAATACACAACCACTAAGTAGTACAAGTCAGGTTAGACTGCTTACAATTCACCCATTGGGATGGGGCCCTTCTCCGGACTCTGCGTGAACGCGGGATGCTTATGCACCGAGCTGCCCTTTATTAGTTTCACAAACTCATATATAGCCTGATCCTGTCTCCTCCTGGTTGCCTAAATGTAGCTTCGATTTTCAAATCATCATACTCTTCAACAAGATCAGCAAGAATCTTGCTGGAGAAACTTTTCAGGCAACTTGGACTTCATAATATCCTTTCATGATAGGCTAGCATGCCTGCATTCTTCATGAGCTCTAGTGACATGATTGGACTTAATTTGTGTAGTACTTATCAGACTAATGCTAGAAATACCTTATCTTGTTACGGACAATGCCTTATATCTTGTTAATTGGATTGTTGCTACTTGCTAATTATCTTTTTCTTTTTCTTTTATATATGAACGGGATTCACATTGGCATATGCCAAGATGTTGCTACTGTTAGCTATTTTTCAAAATTGTTATTCCCTTATGTCACATGCCTGCGAGTTTGAACTCTGACTTACGTATTGTTCGTGTACGACAATAGAATGTATGAATTAAGAGCCGCAAAAGGAATTAATGTTTTTGTTTTACAACCGTTGGTAGTGGCAAGAAATCATCACTAGTTTCACCAATCATGTAATTTGCTTATTGAAGCAAATGACCTCTTCGTTTTTTTTTTTTTTGGTTTTTTAAAAAGGTCATATATATATATCAAAAGGATTCCAATTGGGTGATATTCACATGATTAATGATTTGATGACCGCTCCAAGGGATTAATTAGAGTTAGATTTCAAAAGGATTTTGTTCATATGGGAAATTGCACAAGACATTCAAGTAGTCTTCATCAGCATTGCTATGATTGCATCCTTTGAAAATGAGCTGAAGTATGATGGAATGCAACGAAATAAATATCTTTCTTTGTCACCATTAATTCATGATATATATTTTGCTGCCTGTTAATTGTCATCAATGTTGTCATGAGTGTGGCTAGCTTGCGCCAATAAGATGGATACTTGAATACTGACTTGGCCACAATGTGGATTCTTCGGGTCCGAATTTGGAGTATCTAGGCGTATTGTGTGCCAATAAGAATTTAGAGCTAGAAAAGTCTGACTTGACACGATAATCCTATCCAAATCGAACTTGAAGTTATTGAGAGAAATCCAAACCCGACACAAACTAAACCTATTTCGACCTGAAGATAACACGATTTGACCGTTTAGCTTAAAAACATATTATTTTTCAATTTTCTGTAGATCTAAATTATTTTTGTAAGATTGACACAAAATTGATCCGTTTATTAAATGAGTCAATCCGAATCGACCCGTTACCAAACTCTAAATAAGATGAATAGCTCATGTCAAATATGTTCGGCTTTATTGGCACCGAGGATACCTGATCAAATTTGTAGCTTGTAAAAATAGTTTAATTATGATGGTAAGAAATTTCACATGGACATTAAGATTTACATTCACCGCAGTGAATTGATCGATGGCAAATACATCCACATTCCACACATAAATTATAGGCCGTTTAAAATTGCCATTTCCACAAGAGAAAATGTAGTTGTCCTGAACTTTGTGCGAAATTGGCTTCGTTTGTCTTTTTTTATGCCACCATGCTAGCTTTGTGTCATCAATCATTTCAGTCTGTTTGCTTATTTTACCAGTTGTATTATTTTTTTTTTCCTTTTCATGTAGGATTAGCACATAATTTTGATTACTATGTGTCTTTTGGTTTTTATAATCGAACTAACTATCGTCTGTATGGTTATACGAGATAGAGCTCTCACCTGTACAAGCATAGCTATACGAGATAGAGCTCTCACTTGTACAAGCATAGCTATACGAGGTAGAGCTCTCTTAAAACAAGTCTTTTGCCATTTATATCACTTAAATTCTTTATTTTAAGGGAAATAAATATCTAATATTAATTACCACTTCAACCAATGGATGGAGTACTATATACCATGTTCTCAACATTTGCAAAAATTGACTAAATAAGAAATATAAAAAAAAAGAGAAAATAATCAAATGGAGTAAAAGACAATCCTCTTTTCATTATTATTCCATCATAAATTTGTAGGCAATATGAGCAATATTACAGGTATGTTCTTTTCGTAGGTAAATTGAGGTGGGTAAAAGGGTTAAGCAGATTGAGAGAGGTTAAAATAGGTTGAGATGGATTGAAGTAGGTTGAAGTGGGTTGAACTTTTTTATGTGATAAATTAAACTTGGTTGAAATAGTGAAAGTGGGTTGAAGTGGATTCAAATAGGTTGAAGTTAGTTGAGATAGGTTAAAATGGTTTGAAGTGGGTTGATGTTGATATTTTAGAATTGACCCACGAAAAGAACAGGGCATATCAAAAGGTGGCAAAACTTGGATCGCTTGAGTGAAAATCAAATCGAAAAGGAAAAAAATGAAAAACCCCTTTACAAGATAGAACCTAAATAATTTAATTACGTCCAACATCTATGGGAATTAAAAAGAAAAACTACCGTGTTAAAAGTGATAATATTTAATTCGGCCAATATTAATTTCTCTAGGGTTCTTGTGAATCCCTGAAATCAAGAGCCGGCGAGCTCATTCTCTCTCTTGATCCAATGCTACTGCAACTTGAAAAGAGAGGTGATAAGTGATAACCAATAGCAACAACAATGACCCGAATTGCAACCCGAATGAAGGGTGTCTTGTGTTTGAGTAGTTTCCGGTCGCCATATTGGCTAACCATGACCCATCTGCCAATACTACTCCTCTTGACCCAGGCCCGGAACTTGAACCGGTTTTGGCTCCGGACCCCATTGTTGCCCCAGCTCCTGTACTCCCTGGCGAATCTACTGATGATTTTTGACTGCGAAAAACCCAAAGAAAGAATGTCAATTTTTAAATTCTTTTTTAGATATTATTTATGACGGAATTTTAAATTCAAATATCTGCTGATACCAACTCCGAGGGCTTTACTAGTTGAGACGACTGACCTCGGAGAAGAAGGGCAGAAGGTGATCGTGTAATCGGCGCCGGCGCAAGTGAAGGTGCTGCTCGCGTCATCATACGCATAGCTATACGCCTTCGGACACGCGCTCTTGAAGAGCTCCGAGTATGCAGTCGGCTTACACGTGTCAGGTGTAGCATACGCGCCACTACAACAGTACTCAGAACTCCCAAATGCCTCACACGCGCTCCTACACGCGCCGCCACCCGCCGCCTGAAGTTCCGGCGGACATCTCTGATTAAGGTCCGCCAAACACCCCGTTGTTGCGCACCCACCGGATCCCCCGCTCGCCTCCACGATCATCGGCAAATTGTACCCGTCCACCAAGCTGACGTCGTAAAAGTCCAGGCCGCCGCTCCCGTTGAGTGTGAACTCCGCCAGGGTGGCAGGCGGCGCCGCCCCACTTCCTCCACACTCGACCCGGCCCGACCCGCAGTCGCCGCTGGCGCAGGAGCCCTGGCCAGACCCATCGAAGCTGCAGCCCGTCCGACCCCAGAACCGGCCCGACCAGCCGGCCGGAGCCTGAAATGTTCGGGTGCCGCCTTGCGGCAGCTCGAACCCGGTGCTCTCTAGTGGCGCACTGTTGGCACCGGACAGTATTCCCGGCCACACTGTATAATCGCACTTGTTCACGAATGTAAATGTGGTCGCCCTTACATCTGTATGAAAACATAGCATGCTCATTTAGACATGGATTTCTAATGTATACATTCAGGAAAAAAAAAAAAAAAAAAAAAGAACAATGGGCTATTGGGTTGGCTAGTGACTAACATTGAGACTTTAATATGTTGACTTTTAGTTCTGATTTTCTTTGTTGTCCGTTGATTTCATATCCCATTTAAATTTAAAAAATATATAAATGAAAACTTAGGTGCCACATACCTTTAACTGTAAGAGAAGATAGAGCAGCTACAAGTAGTAATATCGTTGTATACTGTAACCTGAGTAAATCCATTGTGATCAAAACGAGCAGTCTCCACTTAATCGTCAGAGTCAACTAACAAATCAAATATGAACTTTGAAAGATCGAAAAT
Organism: Carnegiea gigantea; assembly: GCA_029747015.1. Lineage (NCBI taxonomy): Eukaryota > Viridiplantae > Streptophyta > Magnoliopsida > Caryophyllales > Cactaceae > Carnegiea > Carnegiea gigantea. The sequence continues at coordinate 2,219,070 of JAKOGI010000007.1, forward strand.
GATAATCGTAAGGAAGATATGGGAACAGTTAGATTAGTAGAAATGATCCTCCTAATCAGAGGAGATGAGAAATGAAAAAAGAACTTGCATGGAGAGTAGAATAAGAGGGAAGTTTTAATTGGCCTAGGTTGGGTTGTACTTGGTATATATAGAGGTGAGGACGCCGCAACAGTGGATGAACACCACATCACTTGATTCGTCTGACTTGCTCATGTGGGTCCTCACCGTCCAATGGGCCATCGATTTTTTTTTTTAGCTCATTCCTTTTTGGGGGCTATAAAATTAAGAAGATAATTTAATAAGAGATGTGAGTTCCTACTAATAGATTTTTTTTTGGGGGGGGGGTCTTTGGGGACAGCATACGAATAATAAAGTTCTGATTTAGATTTGAGATTTAATTTAATTGAGTCACAAGTTTGTTTAGAGGTTGTTGGTAAGGGAGAAACCAGTGGCTTTGGGAACAGCACACTAATTATTCAAGGCTCATGTAAGTGAGATTTCATTTAAAATTGATTGAAAATAATAACAATTGTGTGACTCTTATACATTATGGTAATTAGATCTTACCTTATTTACATAATATGAGACTTTAATACTCATGCGTATGTAATACATATTCAAGTATATATTCAACATTTACTAATAATAATAACGATAACAACTCTTATTGTAGACCTCGCCTTCGTCTTCTCCTTTGCGTTAGCAGTGATGCAATGCTTGACAACATAATTTCTTATTCTCTCTTTGATCTCAATCAAGCATCGAGCTGAGCCAGATTACTTTATACCATCATCGTCTTCGATGTCACACCTGCATCGAGCAATTGTATATATAGTCTAACCATCGGTAAAGAAAATTTATCTTGGCCCGGAGCCTGGCCAAGTCGTGCCACTTGCATTTAGGGGCTTAGGCCATAGTCCCATCAACTAAGACAATTTAGGGCACAAGTACGATATAAATTGTGTAATAGTTTTATTAATCCGACGTATAATATATGGTAATTATAACTTTTATATTTTAAAATTTATCGTGCATGTTTTCAAGGCCTTTCTTCTCACCAGAAAAATAACCTTTTTTCTTTGCATTGTTGAATCTATAAACTTGAATCTATATCTATAATTTGTAATATAAGTGTTGGAACTTGGAATCACGAACTCTTTGGGGTTTTTTTTACCTTTTTATTTCTTTTATTTGAGTATTATTTGTCTCTTTTTTGGGGGGGGGGGGGGGTGTGCATGGGGGTCGGCCGTTAATTTCGCCTGACAGCAACAAAATCTCGCATGCTTCGACTTCTACCACACGTCACATGCTTTCCTAGCTGGATGGCTTTTATTTCCACATGATCTTTATTGGGCCTCACGTGCCATGTATTATTAGGACGGGAATCACCTAAGCCACTATTCTGTATACGTGAATGAAGCTCAGAAGATAACCATTATTGGATTTTATCTCATTTAGAAAGGGCGATTAGGATTTGTATACTGTAGGTATATCTTATAAGTGATAATCTCGTATGTAATATACACTGAATACGTGTTGCAGAAAAAGTTTTAATATTTATAAACCCCAAGTGCAAGGTGTATCGTTGAGTACTTGGGGTGTCGTCCGCAGAGAATTGTGTTTTCAACTACCAGAGTTCACTAGAGCGTCTCAATCTATGCGAGATCAAAGGGTGAAAGAGAAAAGACTAAACTACGCTACAAGCACAGAAACAAACGACTTGGAGTTGTGATTTTACCAATGGATAAACTAACTAACCAAGATGAGTCCTAACCTACCCAAACCACGCTACGAACAAGAGATGGTCGGTGGCACCATCAAAGACCACTCAAGCCCTCTCTCAAGGGTCATGAGCTAGTCTAGTTAGTCTAACCGCCTATTCTCATAGGGTTAGCCCAACTAGACCACAAAACTAGCAACCCCAGACCTAGCTCGATTCGGATACTATTCTCATGTCCCGAACTCAACCATTCTCTCTCCCACACTAGCAAATTGACCTCACCTCTCAGCATAAGTCAATCGCCCAAAAATATGGATAAAAACCCTCTCAGGCATTTCATCGAACACTTGGCAGGCGTGAAGGAAAACTCTAGGTTCTAAGCATGGATTGAGTATGGTTAGGCCAAATACAAGATTAATTAGCCATCAAGAGGCTAATCACAACCCAAGCCAACACAATCTACCAACAAAACATCAAGAACACATCAAAACCTAAACTAACCAACAAGAACAAGAACATGAAGAACAAAGCAAAGGAAATGAATTAAAACGAATCTAAACAAGTAAATAACATAAATTAACAACGAAAACTAAACATACAAACTAAACAAAGTAAATACAAGAATTAAAACAACAAAACACAAACAAGAACAACAATGGAATAAATAGAGAAAGGGGGAAAAAACGTAGTCTTGAATTGATGAAGGAACTTGAAATCCAAATGTTGAATCCAGTGTTACAATCTTCAATCCTAAACTAATTTCCCTTATTAACTAAAATCTACCCTAAACTAACCTAGAAAATCGCCAGAGCGAAAGCCCCAAACGACAAAACGAACGAACCCCCCAAACAGACGCCCGAAATGGGTTATATCGCGAAACCCAGGCCCGACGCACGGCCGTGCCGGGAAGCACGGCCGGCCGTGCGCCACCACGCACGGTCAGAACGCACGGCCGTGCGTCTGGCCGTGCGTGGCTTCGGCCACCGTTGCACGGCCGTGCCGACCTGCAGGTCGGCCGTGCACCGTCCTTCGCTGCTGCTTCTCGCCTGTTTTCGCTGATTTTCATCGTTTTGTCCCATCTTCGTCCCTTTCTGCAGCGTTTGTTTGATTTGGAGTTATTTCCTACAATACACAAATAAAACAAGGTAAAATCCTAAAGAATTAAGTTATTATACGAGTAAAAGGTGGGTGAAGAAGCACGTAAAATGGGTAAATTTACCGTTCAACACACCCCCACACCTATCTTTTGCTCGTCCTCGAGCAAAATAAAAGAAAAACTAAAGTAAACAACTAACTCACTTTCGTAGGAATCACGGTTGCATTTAGCGTATGCAACAAGCCCTTTAAACCCCTTGGTTACCCCAAGTGGACGAGTAAGGTCTCGTGAGGGTTTGCAGAAGATATACCCACAAAATCTCAAAAAGGAAAAACAAAGAAAAGAGAAACAAAAATCGAAAAATAAAAATGGCAAAACACAATATATACAATAGGGTGAACTGTACACGTTCGGATCAACCAAAACCACCTAGTAGCTTAAATATCAGTCTGTACACAAGCATTATATGCATTTCAGGACACATCATCCCAAAGAATGGCATCCAGACATCAACTTTTCACCCCACGCCGTATGAAAATAATGAATCCATCCTGGTGCCTGTGTGCAAGTGTATCATCATCTTAACACTAAGCCTACCAAAATCAAACTCAATCCCACGCAATTGACACAAGCTACCTTTTTGAATGGCTAGCATGGAAAGCAGGCTTCCCCAGTAGCAGTATTGCCTCAAAGGGTAACACCCAGTAGTGCATGCCTCAAAGGGGTACTTGTCATTTCCAACTCTTTTCTTCCCCACTTGTTTTTCTTTTCCATTATTTTTTTTTCATTACAAACTCATGCCACGCCTCAAAGGGATACACCCAGTAGCACTTGAATTTGTTTGTTTTTGGTTTTGTTTTGGAAAATGGGGGTGCCAGCACATATAAAGGGAGTTGTGCAGTAGACAGTGGGAGGGTCGATCGTGAAAGACTAAGAATTCAGGATGATGACAATACATGAATTCAGGACTGGATTACAAAATTACGATAGACTGTTGGGGTTAGAACTGAGGTCTAAAACGACAGACTGGGGATGAACATCTATCATGCACATTATACTTATATACGAGCTAATAGTCAAGGTATCAGGGATCAAGGCTGATCAAAATAGTACAAAACTCCCTTAAATGCAAAAAGAAAAGAAAAATTTACACAAAAATGAAAAATTTTCACAAAAATAAGAAGAAAAATGGGAGATGACCCCACCCCCACACCTAAATCTCACAATGTCCTCATTGGGAGCCGTGAGTCATCACCAACACACAAAAATAAAGAAAACAAAATCAAGCACAAGAAAAACAAAAGACGACAAAAAAAATATATATACAAGCTAACACACTCTCCCAAAAACACAATCTCACCCAAAACAACAACACGATCACACATATATACAAATTGACACCACCAAAAACAAATATGGACCAATCCAACAACACCACCAATCACAACACAATAAAAATCCACAAAAACACAAAAAATGGTGATCATAGCCAACAACGGCTCAACAACATCCAAATTTCACCATCAGATGATCACCAACAAAAACACAATCCTAATATTCACAACTAAACAAAAACAAAAAGAAAGAAAAGAAAAATAAAAAGAAGGGGGGAGAGAGAGTGAGAACGAGTATACCAGGTCGGGTACTGAATGTACCCGAACTATTCCATGACGACTTAAGGAGCATCAGCCACTCCTTGCCGCTCAAGATGCGAGTCGTCAGCTCGGATGCAGTCAAAGCTCTCAGGAGCTTATCATGCATAGCTGCATGTAGCTCGAAATGGTGTGAGTAAGGGAACACTGGTAAAGATGGAGCAAACAAAGTTAGTGCCCTCTTAAACTCACCAAATACCTGTGAGAAATCAGCAGAAAAATCAAATGCAATAGTCAACACGATTTCTCCAGGCATGCCCTCTAGGTACGGACGAGAAGGATCAAGGAGGGGGTCATACCCTCTAAAAGTACCTAGAGACTTACGGCAGGCAGCCTCATTCCCCTCAAGTATCACAAGAGGATCGATAAGCGACAAATCACAACACTTAGGGGAATGGGAGGGTGGTGAACATGAATAGGAAGCATGGGATGTATCAAGAGAGATGGGGGATATATTATCAACAAAATCAGGACTAGTTAGCCCTGCAACCACAACATCCATGCATGAAGTCCCTGTGGGAGTCCCATAAAAAGTATGCACCTCAATAGAAACATTATCGGACTCAGACCAAGTATCATCCTCCTCAACACTAGCGCTAACGCCAAAGGTCTCACCTACCTCGAACTCCGTCGACTGAGCTAAAGGGGAAGGTGTATCAGGAAAGGTCATGATAAGCGCAATGTTGTCCCAAAGGGTATTAGGAAAGGATGAAGCAACAGTGAGTGAAGTGGTCAAGGGAGGGTCAAGTACGTCCTCAAGTCCGGATTGTAGAGGAGGAAAAGACGCACCATCATCACACAGATTGACATCAAGTCTAGGAGCACTAGAACTAGGGTCAGTCTCGGGTGATAGGTCATACTCCCGCATTTTATTAACAAACTCAGCAACTCAACTTGTTGCCTATTCATTGTCTCTATCATATTGCTAAGTCTAGCAAAGCCTTCATTAGAAATATGATAGGGACAAGAAGTACTGGCGTGGTCAGAACAATGGCAAATTTCGCACACAGGAGGGGCATAATTAGGGATGCAAGGGGGTGGGGTACAAGAATCAGAACAACTAGTTTCAAATTCATAAGTATCCCAAGCCAACCACTCAAGTAATTCCCAAGCTTCATCAACATTTCGAGCATAGAAATCCCAATGCTCCAAAAGAGTACGGGTCTCACAATTCACACCCTCATCAACAACATGCAATATTTCTCATTTCCCATATAAACATCCATAAGAAGCACATTGAGCAAGATAAGCATGTAAACGATCCCAATAACGGTAAAATAGTTCTTGCTCACATTGGGGAAAACGGAAAATTGCCATTGGAATTTTTTTTTTTGAATTTTTTTTTTTCGAAATAAAAGCCTAGTCTCGAATGCCTAAGTAAACTCTAATATTGGAAAGCGCCAATTCCCCGGCAACGGCGCCAAAAATTTGTTGCAGAAAAAGTTTTAATATTTATAAACCCCAAGTGCAAGGTGTATCGTTGAGTACTTGGGGTGTCGTCCGCAGGGAATTGTGTTTTCAACTACCAGAGTTCACTAGAGCGTCTCAATCTAGGCGAGATCAAAGGGTGAAAGAGAAAAGACTAAACTACGCTACAAACACAGAAACAAACGACTTGGAGTTGTGATTTTACCAATGGATGAACCAACTAACCAAGATGAGTCCTAACCTACCCAAACCACGCTACGAACAAGAGATGGTCGGTTGCACCATCAAAGACCACTCAAGCCCTCTCTCAAGGGTCATGAGCTAGTCTAGTTAGTCTAACTGCCTATTCTCATGGGGTTAGCCCAACTAGACCACAAAACTAGCAACCCCGGACCTAACTCGATTCGGATACTATTCTCATGTCCCGAACTCAGCCATTCCCTCTTCCACACTAGCAAATTGACCTCACCTCTCAGCATAAGTCAATCGCCCAAAAATATGGATGAAAACCCTCTCAGGCATTTCATCGAACACTTGGCGGGCGTGAAGGAAAACTCTAGGTTCTAAGCATAGATTGAGTATGGTTAGGCCAAATACAAGACTAATTAGCCATCAAGAGGCTAATCACAACCCAAGCCAACACAATCTACCAACAAAACATCAAGAACACATCAAAACCTAAACTAACCAACAAGAACAAGAACATGAAGAACAAAGCAAAGGAAATGAATTAAAACGAATCTAAACAAGTAAATAACATAAATTAACAACGAAAACTAAACATACAAACTAAACAAAGTAAATACAAGAATTAAAACAACAAAACACAAACAAGAACAACAATGAAATAAATAGAGAAAGGGGGAGAAAACGTAGTCTTGAATTGATGAAGGAACTTGAAATCCAAAGGTTGAATCCAGTGTTACAATCTTCAATCCTAAACTAATCTCCCTTATTAACTAAAATCTACCCTAAACTAACCTAGAAAATCGCCAGAGCGAAAGCCCCAAACGACAAAAACGAACGAACCCCCCAAAACAGACGCCCAAAATCGGGTTATATCGCGAAACTCAGGCCCGACGCACGGCCGTGCCGGGACGCACGGCCGTGCGGCCGTGCGCCACCATGCACGGTCAGAACGCACGGCCGTGCATCTGGCCGTGCGTGGCTTCGGCCACCGGTGCACGGCCGTGCCGACCTGCAGGTCGGCCGTGCACCGTCCTTCGCTGCTGCTTCTCGCCTGTTTTCGCTGATTTTCATCGTTTTGTCCCATCTTCGTCCCTTTCTGCAGCGTTTGTTTGATTTGGAGTTATTTCCTACAAGACACAAATAAAACAAGGTAAAGTCCTAAAGAATTAAGTTATTATACGAGTAAAAGGTGGGTGAAGAAGCACGTAAAATGGGTAAATTTACCGTTCAACAATACGCCTAATATTAAATACACAAATAAGAATGAAAAATGCGATAAAAAAGCAAATCATGTATATTAGTTTCGTACAATCTTCATATAATAAATGTAAAGATGTATAACATGTTGAGAAAGCTTCCCTCCTCTAATTCTAAAATCTCAAGCAATAGTACTTATAAACCGTTGATCATTTTACCACATAAATCTTAGCCATTGAGGTCATAAGTACATTAGGTCTAAGGTTTGATTCTTCCTCCCTTTATTGTATTGTACTGCCTTCGTGGTTCATTTGAAACAAAAAAAACAAACATAAATCTTATCCTTTAGATTATTTTTAGTTTTTTGAGAGAAAAAAAAATTCAATCCCATACTTGCCATAAAATCACTACTCCCGTAACCCTCTTTCTTTAATTTAACTGTTGTTGCACCACCCATAACTATTTTTTGTCTCATCAATTTCCATAGGCCAGTATGTCATATAGTTAAATTGTTTTTAAAAAAATAAAAGATCACCCATAAATTATATATAAAGTTGAAAATGTTCACATTTTTAGAAATAAATATTGTTTGCAGACAAAATTATAAAAACAAACCATATTCAACATTGAAAACATCATCATCAATTTCAACGCATATATTAGAAAGATAATAATGATGTTCATTCCTATAAAGAATAAGTAACTATGTTTAAATTATTTTGTGGATGATATAAAACTTTCGCTATATTTATAAGTTATATCTATGCATCCTAAGAATAAAAAGTAAAATAATTTATAAGTAGTATATACAGTAAAAATTAAAAGATATGTTTTATTTGTTTGGAGTTCACTGCTATATTCTAAATGATGATCTTAAATAGTTTAAATATTTAATATCAAGATTAATTATTTGCAATACAAGATATGACTTACTTTTATTATTCAACTCATAATTCGTTTTTTCTAACAATATCATACGATTGTTTTCCTATTAAAAAAATAAGAAAAGGAGATAATTAATTTTTAATATTTTATTTCTATAGAAGAGAAAATAATAGCTATCTACAGCAATTATCTGTGAATTTTTATAATAAAAATAACTAAAAAATATATTACATGAAGATTACATAATAATGTATAAAATTACATTATTGATCAATAGAGTTACATTACACAGAGACGAAAGGCTCTCGAAGGTTCTAACATTAGAATTTTAGAAATTCCAATGCATAAATTTTGGCCCCCAGTGTTGCAGAAGATCAATAGTTCAAACCCTTATCTTATATGTCGACTTGTATAAGTGTTAAACTATATATCAGTAGGAGCAGTTTAAAATTGAGATAAACATATGAATATTAAATCAAAGAGCACATTAAACCCTAAACCCAAAATAATAGTCGTAAACCCACAAGTTATAAATCTTCAAGCCAACCGCAAACCTTAAAATCCTTGAGGCCCACACTCTAACCTAACTTTGCATAGGATCACATTAAAAAAAATAAATAAATTATAGGATCATATTGAATATAGTCTTTTTGACTTTTTCGAGTTTTAAAAACAAGATATAAGGAAAAAAAATATTTTCAAATTTTAAGAAGATAAGAGTTAAATTTATAATAAAATCTTTAATATTTTACTCTTTTTGAGTATTATTATTATGCATTGTTTCGTTTTAATTCTACTCCTTCTTAATATTTTGCTTCTATGTATATATTTAATTATCTATATCGTATTTTTTATTATATAATTTTATCATGTTATCATTGTTATACATTATGTATTTTTTGAAATTTGCAACACCTCTATTCAAATTCATACTTAATTTTCTCCTGATGTGCTTTTGAGTGATTGAATATATTAATTTTTCTATTAAAATAGAAGATTATGATGAGAATAATTTTTCACTATCTATGTTGTGAACTAAAATTAATTATTTAGATTATCAAATTATTTCTTTTTCATTTTAAAACTAATTATACCTAAGTTATATTTTAAAATTTAAATGGCCCGTGCAAGAGCACGAATACAAACTAGTTATATACAAATTAAAGACGGGCAAGAATTAGATATTGATGAATTATATGAACTTAAGCCTCTGATGGACTGATCATTGTGTTAATATGGTATTATTTGCTAAATGTTTTAACTATAAAATCATAAACTAATGGTTAATACACTATAATCTTAGGTAAATTAAGTTGCATGTTCAATTTCTCAATTTTTACATGCATAATTTACAATTAATTTCATATGGTATGGTTCCGTATGTCATTCATTGACAATAAGCATTATATATTGTTTGGCATACGATCCATGGATCATTGTTATGGACTGGATCAATTGTAAGGTATGAAACTTGTTCCACATCGGTTGTATGGGTAACTGATGAGGGGTTTATAGACTAAATGGGTTCTCTCACCTAATAGGTTAGTCTTTTGGGATGAGTTCACCTGTTTGGTCTGTAACAATTGGTATCAGAGCCAACTCAGAGTGGTGGCCTACGGAATGATGGCTTAGGAGAGCCAGCCGTGACCAACATGGTTGTGACCAACAAGGACTCAGAGTGGTGGTTTGGGAAAACTAGCCGTGACCAACGTGGCCGCGATGAACGAGGACGTTGGCCCCTTAAGGGGGTCGAATGTTATGGATTGGACCAGTTATAAGGTATGAGACTTGTCCCACCGATATCTCTGCCGGTAGAGAGGCTGAATCTAAGAAATCCACAAAATAAGATTTTGTGAAAACATTTTATAGAAGAAGAAATTTGTGAAAACATGTAATAAAAGAAACTAGGGATACGCATCAGGAAATGAACTAAAAAATACTAATAAATCAAGTAGTTGTAACTATCTTTTAAGCAATATTAAACAATATTTGTCTTATTACCTTTTATTTCCTTTTTGAGGCGAAAAAAAGGAGAAAATTAAAAGAGAGGAAGGTTTTATTTCAAGAAGATATATCATCAATAGGCTATCCGCATTAATGTTTTAACGAAGCACATTAACTTTTTCTTTCTAACTTTAATTTTATTTTGCCGAGTCTTGTGAAAGGCGCAAATTTAATTAAGCAAATAATTGATTTTGGTTTTAATTTCCAATCAAATGTCAAATAGAGACCCCATTGCTTTAGTTTCCTTGTCCTAATTCTCAGTTGTCAAACATACATGATTTAAAAACAAGCAAGCTTTAGACATACCATAATACTCAACCCATTATCTAGTTGATGGTCGGTTCCAACTTTAGGTTGTTTGCATGTTCATGCAAAACATGGATAGTTATTGTAGAAGTGTACGTTTGATATGGTCGGGTGACATATTATTGCTTTATCCTCATATTGGCAAGCCTGGTGCTTTTTAAATGTACAATATAGGAGTGAAGTGTGTGTGTGTGTGTGTGTGTGTATATATATATATATGTGTGTGTGTGTGTGTGTGTGTATCTTGAATAATATTATCTCAATAAAAATAACTAGAAGATGTAAGTACATAAATTTTAAACCATATCTGTGATAATATAAGAAACGTACAGATATAAATTTGACATCAAATTGTCACTTCTTATAAGAATTCACATTAATTTTAAAATGAGAAACTTTCAACTCTACATCCATCCATTTCTAATTTGATTTCTAGATTACTTTAATTTTACGACTCATGCATGTGTAATATGCCGTGTAAAGTGACAATATATATGAATATTAGCATACGTAAGATCACCTAAATTTCTTCAATTCCCAAACTTTTATAATTTTATTTTATTTTTGTACTTTAATTTTCTACTAATTAAGTACATACGTGTACATCATTCTCATATTTTTGCTTCTCTCTCTTCCCTTCCTAATTTTCTTGTCCCCTCTCCCCTTCCTTTTCATTAATTAAAGCTTTGCGTCATCCCACTGACTTATTTCAACTCTGGAGGAACCTAGGTAGTAAAATTGGATCGAGGTTATGGGATTAATTAAGTTCCGTGGCGTGCAATTCTCCGATCCTATAGTGTGAAGATGTGCATTAGGGTATTCAATTCAACGCTTTGGTCGAGTATCGATCTCCGATTTGTTACGCAACAAAAGAAGGGAATGGAAGTCTTATTTCATAATAACAAAACCAATACATAAAACATGTTATTCAAGCAAAAAATCAGCACTAGGAAATTAAAGGTAGGTCAAAATGATGCCTAGCTGATGGTTTTTGACGACCTGGTCAATATTGGCATTGCCTTTTGTGTTGGAAGATTAATTCAACTATGGACCATCTATCGTCATTGGTCAACCTCACCCCAATTTTTACGTGCACTTAAAAGAAACAAACTGACTGCCTTATCCATTTCAACCAACTAGGGGTAGCTAATAGGATATAGGCTCTAAATTAATCTCAACTAAAAAAATGATGACAAAAAGCCACTACATTGTGAATTTTCACCATTGGTTATAAATTATTGAATTTGAAAATTTATTAAGTACTCTAAAGGCCTGTTCTTTTTGTAGGTAAATTGGGGTGGGTAAAAAAGTGAAGTGTATTGAAGTAGGTTGAGGTGGGTTGAAGTGGGTTGAATTTTTTTTATGTAATAAATTGAACTTGATCAAAATAGTGAAAGTGGGTTGAAGTAAGTTGAAGTGGGTTGAGATTGATATTTTAAAATTTACTCATGAAAAGAATAGGCCCTGATAAATATGAAATAGTCTAGAAATTTAAATTTTTTTCCCATAATTAATTAGGGCAAATGTTAAGTACCAGTATTTATTCAATATAAGACTAATAAATTGATCAACTGATTTTCACTTTGCGTTAGCATTAGTAATTATGAAATTAATCTTTTTTCCTGAAATCAAAGTTACGTACAGTGTGATTTTAAAATTATATATACTTACATACATGAAATTCAACCACATTTCTACAATATAATACGTATGGATTTAAAGATTAATACATACTACATACTAATTTTGTTTTTTTATCAATGGACTACAGATATAGAAAAAAGAAGAAATATTAACTATTTCATGGATAGCAAAAAAACAATAATTAAGTTGTTGACTCCAAATAGTACATATCAATAATATGGCCAGCCAAGGTCCAAGTATGAAAACTTTGACCTAGTTGACACATAATTAACTATAGCTTGATCACATCCAAACTAACAGTAATCTAAAATTTAAAATACTTCCTTTTAATTATTACTACACTAGAAATAAAGTTTGACAACTCCACTCACCAAGTTAAAAGGATGACCTTTCCTGCTTAAGGTCCAATTGAGTTTACCCAAATTAGAGAATAAGTAATCAATAATTAAATAAATAATCACATAAGTAAAGCATGCTGATCGTAATTAATAGACTAAATGACTTTACTACGTGTTCCTTAGCTGTAATTCTAAGCCAAATTCCAAACCTCTAGCTTAAGCCTTTTTGGCCTACCAATAGAAACATTTGCTAAAATTCTTGTTCTATCTTTCAAAATTTATGTAGGTGCATGCATGTAATAACAACTACTATTATACTTTAAGCCGTCTCATTAGAATTTTAAACCTTAATTGGTAGATATAATACTTAAAATTATTGTACAATGCAAGAGGAGCTTATGAAATGCAATATGACATTGCTTGTCATCATTTAGACTCACCAATATTTGCTTGGAAGAAAACATCAGAATTAAAAGTACATGTAAGATATCAGATTTACTTTTAAACCTTTAACCGGCAATATAAAATTTCGTTTGAATAGGCTGCTTCAACAAACAAAATGATGAATATGCAATCATAGCTCCGGTGACAAAACTACTCAAGTTATAGGTTCAATTCACTATGTTCTAAACATGAGAATGTGTTATTTTACTCATATATATATATATATATATATATATATATATATATATATATATTCTCAATAACTTTGTGATTTATGAATCGTTATATTGCCTACTTAAAATAAGGTCACATCATAACTAAACTAGGACTTAATTCTTCTTATAGTTATAATAAGACGACCACATATGATGACTTATATCCTATAACGTTTAGTTAAAGATCAGAATATGGACAAAATCAAAGATACTTTAAGATTTGTTCTAGTGTTGGTTTGCCCCGCAAACAAGTAAAAAGATGAAAAGAATAGGAATAAGCAGGTGGGATGTGACATGGAGGGTGACTGGGTTTATGATTGATGTTTTCTGATCTCCTCATCTGTATCTAACGTTTTTAAATCATATACATGTACGCACAAACATGATGCAAAAAACAGCCTTTTTTGAATCTTTACCAAAAGTTTGGTACCAAATTTGAATTTCGTGCCCTTTTTTTTAAAACTGAAAAATTGAATTAAGTATTCCATTTGGCCATGTGTGTATGTTGTTCTAAGAATAAAGTGGATTGTTGATTTACCACCTACCATTATATGATATGAAATCTTTAATGACAAATTTAAAAATTTTGTACAACGGTATTCAATTTTTTACTTTTAAAAAATTTGTTAGCACTAATGAATTACATAATGAATTTCAATTTTAAATTTCTTGAAAATTTTTATTTAAATTGTAAACAATATTTTCGAGCAATATTGTCCAAGGAACACAAAAGCATTGCAGGTGTCTTTAGTGTTAACCCTTCAGAGGTTTAGAATCATCGATTTTAAATCTAATAGTTTTGGTGCCCTGCACATTAAATTTTACACAGAATTCTAATTAAAAAAAATAAATAGACAGAAGAAAAGAAAAGAAAATTTGTTAGGGCGTCTCGATCATCATGTATACAGGTGCAACTTACAACAAAACATGGCTAATTTGTAACAAAATTTCAGGCTCTAGGTTCCTCCCCAAAAAAAAAAAAAAAAAAAAAAAGAGCAGCTTCCTCTCCGAGGCCCAAATCAGTTCAAAGATCTAAAGTGCTCGGCCCATTCCACCAATACCAAAATGCCTTAATGGGCCCCTCCTTGGTCTCACAATGGAAGTGATTTGGCCCAAATTGTCATCATTATTAACCCAATAATTGTAGTGGTTGAGAGTGGGAACAATTGAGCCGTTGAATTAAGATAGTAATCTTCCGGTGAGATTGGTGATGCCTCAGGTAATTGGGGCCCACTTGATTTGTCACTGCACCAAGAACCCATGAAAATAATTATATAAAACACATATGAAAGTCAGAAAAACCCAAAAATAATGACATATATGTATGATTAAGATAAGAGTAGATGTAGTTAATTATGGTTGGCCGGTCAATTAGGTTGGAGGATGATAGAAAATAATTTGTTTGCCATGCATGCACCAGAAACTGACGTAGACGTGCATGGGAATCTCATCATCAACATTGTCATAAATATACAAGAACCCTAGCTACTCTAATAATAAAAATGATGCAAATACTTAAACATAATGTAGAATTATAAAATAATTAAGAAGGTGATAAAATAGATTAAGTTGTTATTGGTTAATGCATATGATGGCTGACCCAATTAACGTTACTTAGAAAATGTAAAGAGATGATGATAATAAAATTAAACAAATTTTATCAAAATGTACCTTTATGTAGATAATCAGAGTTACAATTCTTGTTCAAATTCCTTGTAACATCGATTTTGTTATTGTTGCCTCGACATGAAGGCAAATTGGGAAGCGCAGCTACCAATCAATTGGTAACGTTCGACTCGATTACTTTTTGCTTATATCTCATTCTAAATAAGTAAAAAAATAAAATTCAACCATATTTCATGATAATACTAATTCTCATTCAAATTTCTTAATAAAAGTGTCAACTAGGGTGTAATTTATACATAAAACAAAGACTCTAAATACGTAAAATTTCAAGTCGGATTTGTATTTCACCTTTCATTTCATGTTGCATATTTTTGCCCCTCATTTTGAAAAACAAAAAGGTCAAGAGGTCAAAAAAATAATAATAAAGCTTACGTGGCAGTTGCGGTGGGGCAGAAAGTGATGACATAATCAGCACCTTGACAAGTGAAAGTGCTACTCGCATCATCATACGCGTAGCTGTAAGCGCTGGGGCACGCGTTCTTGAAGTATTCCGAGTAAGAGCTGGGCTTACACAAATCCGGCGTCGAGTAGGCCCCACTACAGCAGTACTGTGGGGCCCCAAACGCATCACATGCGCTCTTACACGCGACCCCCTCCTCGCCCTCCTCTACCACCACGCTCTTACTCACCACCCTGAGCGGGGCCGGGCACGACCCGTTTAGGTCCGCCACGCACCCGGCCGCTGTGCAGTTGCCCAGCCCGGACCCGCCCACGGGTCGTATCAACAGGGGGAGGTTGTACCCGTCCACTAAGCTCACGTCGTAGAAGTCGAGCCCGCCCGACCCGCTGAGGGTGAACTCGGCCAGGGTGGCGGGCGGGGCGGCGCCTGACCCGGAACACTGGACCGACCCGGTACCGCAGTCCCCCGTGGCGCACGAGAAGTTCCCTGCCGGGCCCGTGGAGCAGAGTGTCCTGGCCCACACTCGGCCCGACCACGAGGGTGGGACGGTGATGGCGGTGGTGTTGCCGGGGAGGAGGGTGAAGCCGGTGGCGGTCGCGGGGAGTTGGGCGGTTCCCGCCCCGGAGAGGGTGGCGGGCCAGACGGTGTAGTTGCACCTGTTGACTAGGGTGAATGTGGCTGAATATACCCCTGCATTTTGATCAAATTGATCAGCTATATTAATTACCACAATGTTAATCAAAGCAAATAAATTTTAGAGAAATAATTGATCAAATGATGAAATAAGAACAATGTGGTAGTTATATACCTATGAAATGCAAGAAGAGAAAGGTGATAATGGGTTGATCAAACATAAACATCATGAATTGTTTAATTAGTGAGAGAGATTAATTAAGAAGACTAATCTAAATCTAATCGAACCAACCATAGAAGACTGAAATTTTGAAATGAGGTGGGGAGGGAAGAGAATTTATAGACAAATTAAACGACCAAACCAGTAGTTGTACATCAATTTGTTTGTTTAATTTCATTATTAATTTGGTATTTTAAAATGAGTTCACATGAAGAAATGAAGAAATTGAGAAGTTTGGGGAAGGTTATGACCTTGGCAACAATGGAGGGCCAGAGGTCGGTAGCCAAACAAGTGATCAAGTTGATGATATAATATATTGTGAAGAATGATATTGGAAAAGGAAATTAAAATTAATTGGGCTTCTCATTCGTCACCACCTGATTGTCAAGAGAGTTAATAATTTTGCCTGATTTAGTTGATAATGAGATCAAGTCCCAATTAGGAATATGCTTCTACTTGTAAACCATATGAAAACGTTATTACGTTTGCGAATATATATTACTATTACTATTATCAATATACTGTTAAAACGCAAGAGTTTAAATTGAAATCTCTCGCAAAATTTAGATCTAAATTCCATGCACATTAATATTTATTTTTAGCTGCGAGGGGGACCTCAATGGATAACGAACATTTTAGTTAGGTGAGAAGATAAGGAAAGCTATACAAGCAATTGGATTTTAATTCTGAGTCTCTAGCATGGGGATGGGCATGGGGCTGGTTCAGGGCACGTTGATCTATATCTGCAGTCATACCTATTTTCAAAAGTCATATTCATATTCATACCCATACCCATACTCATACTCATTGGTATTTGTATGGTTGAACCCACGCCCGTGCCCATTGGATTTTTCGGATTTATGGGTCTTATTTGGATATATATAGAGTGCGCAAATTAAGTGTCACCCATATTCTATCCATGTTTGCATACATGCTATATTTGATTAGTAATTTCAAGCGATGCTGCTAAAATTCATATTCAAATGAACTCACAGAAGTTAAAATTGTAAAATATTTAATTTTTTATTTTTATATAAATAAATACTATACACTTAGAGTTTTATGCCTAACATTTGTTTCAGGATTTTACCGTATTTTGGTCACCTATTATTAAAAAATCGATACATAATCGGACATGGGTTTTAAGAATCCATACCCATACCCATACCTATTTTCAAACGCAATACCCATACCCATATCCATATCCACGTAAAACCCATTAATTTTCATCACCCGTTTGGGGTGCAAAATGGGACGAATTTTAATCAGATTTTTTAGGTTCGGGTAATATTCCCATAATGACTCTAGCATTATACACGTACAGAGATCACAATCACCTGATCGAATTAAATATATATGAGAAGAGTTCCAACGATAATTTTTGCGTAGCAAGTAGCAACTCATGCATGTTGAGTCCCCCATTTTGGAATATCCAAGAAGTTAGAAGCTTCTATCTAATCCAAATTATCAATTATTACAGGTGCCTTTTTCGTTAATTGTAGGTGACCAAAGTTGGACCATTAATTTCTGCCCAAATTCAATTCACAACAATATAATGATTACCTATAAAGCAAAAAAAAATGTGGAATTTTTTTTGAAAATGGACTTAAGCAAGGGTCGGAACAGCCCAAGAAGGATGATTGGCGTTCTAGGATTGGATGCCCAGAGCAGTTGAACCATTTCATTATAGGCAGGTAATTATGAGAGACATAATTTGCAATTAGTTGAAATTAAAGTACAAAAAAAACCTTAATTACTAATGTGGTTGTAAATAATCCAACTGCCATAATATGAAATTAACATACAAAAATACTCCCATTTGCCTCATGATTCAATACTTAAAGGCAGTTGATGGGTCAAGTCAGCATGCAACCTAAGGGGCCAAAGAAAAAGAATCGACAGCATATATGCACAATTTTATTTCTGTTGGGGGGATAAACTATTTAATTGGAGTCGAATTATGATTAGCTCTCAAGGTGTATAGCCCTTTAGTTGCAGATTATTTTAATGCCTGAGATCTAGTTTAAAAGTAGCAAGTGTCGAATAACTTGAATGAGTTGAATCTACCTGTCTTAATAAAATATCATTTAAGAGATTATTGAGAATGTAGTTTTAACAAAAATAGGGAAGTTATGAAGGTACTATAAATCAATCAATAGTAAGATTAAAATCAACTACTAAAAATTTAAAAAAAGACGCCGAATTTAGAGCCATTAGAGATGGTCTTCTTGCATACCCAGAGGCTAAGGTAAATTGAGGGCAGATTAAATTGAGAAGACAGCCTATTGTCATTATTATTAATAATTAGTATTCAGCTCTTGGCTAAGCCTAAGAGAGATTGTCTTATTTATTTATGTATTTTCACAACGTTGAATTTGAGCCATGAATGTAAAGTGCAAATAGCCAAACAACCTGCGTATGGAAATACAAATGCTTTTGTTTGAACGCAGCCATCACATAGAAAGGGATTGCCAGAGTCCAATTGAGTCCAATAAACCTCAGTCGGGTTTCTAGTTTGGTAATTCAGTTTTGGGCTGTCCGAATTTTATGACAAATTCAGGCTTTGACAAATTCGAGTTGTGATAAATTCAGACATTATGACCATTGGGTTTAGACATTTCAACAATTTGTTTAGATATACCTCGGTCTAACATCTACTGAATTTTTGACCAAAATTTCTGATAGTCAGATTCAAACATCAAAAATTTGGGTTTGGGTTCGGTCATATACATAATTTCAGTCAAATTTTCAAAAGTTTGTAACTAAAATTCGGACATTTAAACATTCATGTTCGGACATTGAACATTCATGTTTGGGCTCAGGTTCAGGTCCGATCAAGATGTTCGACTATACGAATTGGACGTGATCTAGGTGTGGTGTTTTTGCCAGCACCAAGTGGGTAGTTGAATCCACCTATGCTAAGGTTAGAAGGGAACACTACAGATGGGGTGGGGTCATTTGGCATAGTCAACAACGTATTATGCAGGATGCCTCTTTTCATCCCTTGTAGGACTCTCCTCATCGGATTAGGTGACGCCGCGTTCTTAGCCATGCTTGCAAGTTCATGAGAAGTCTCGCTGAACGTGTAGCTTTATCAATATTTTGGAATAGTATTCTGCAAGTGCCTTCAGCCAGCATCCACTGTCGTTTAAGGGTTGTAGCTACCAAGTCGTGCCCGATGTTATGGGCGATATGACTTGTTAGTTGTATTGAGTTGCTTAATAACATATTGTATCCACCCCCTTAAAAAAAAATAAATTGGACAGTACATTATAAAAAAATAGAAATTACCGGCCATTCCCCCGCGCTTAAATCAGGCAATTAGAGCTTAACTAATCCTATATATAAGGGCTTAAGACACTATTATCAATAAGTTTCCTAAAAAAGGTTTCCTAAACTCTAGGATGGACGCCGCTATCACCAGTGCCACCCCCCACCCACCCTGCAACCGCCATCACCAAGTCCATTCCACCATGGCTGGCGTGGGAGAGGTAATTCTTTCTTCTTTTTCGTTTTCTTTTTTATTTTCATAGTAGGCTCTGACTTGCGGCGTTTTTTTCCCCAGCAAGTTAGACTATGACGGTATGTCTCTGATCAACTGAAAGATCATATGCGAGTAAACCGGTGAATTTGCGGTGGTGACGGCGATGATTAAGTTCAGCCAGATTCGCACTGAACAATTGATCTTCTTGGGGTAAAGTGTGTCGAATCGAACGCTCCTATTCCTCCAATTTAGCCCTGGATGCCTTAAGATTTCGCAGCCCAATCTTCAAGTCCTCCAATTCTTTATATTAAGCAGCATTTTGGCGAGCCATCATCTCAAGAAGATCTCGCCAAAATTCACTCAATATAAAGAACTCGAGGATGTAGAGATTGGGCTGTGAAATCTTGACGCGTCCAGCGCTAAATTGGAGGAATTTAAGGGGTATTTTTGACATATCACAATGGGTTCTTGTGGACGTTTAATCTATGAAGTTTGGTACTTTTTGGTTCTTTACTTATCATAAGTTCTTGTTTTAGTTTGCATATATTCCAGGAATTTTTGACAATGCCGTTGAGTTTCCTCATTTCCCAAAGCTAAAGCAACTCGAGTTAGACGCATCTATGAAACCGATCGATGCCTTCTTGTTTTTACCAACCTTACTGATGCATGTCCAGTATTGCATAAATTCAAAGGTGAGTCATTGTCACTTACTCTCGTCATGCATTATTGTGCTTGTACCAAGTGAATTCTAACTAGTCCCTTGTTATGGCAGCGTAGGATAGCCCAACCACCTATGGACTCTTTCAATGCAAGGCCATTAGGAAACTTGAACAGAGCTTCAAGCAAACTTCATCATCATCTTGGTGAGTTTGAGATGGTTGGATTTCAGGGAGAGATGGTTGGAATTCAGGTGTTTACACCGGACATTGAGCTTGTTGTGTGTCTAGCACGATTTACAGTCTTGCTCGAGAAAGTTATTCTTCATCCAGTAGAACTAAACTGTTTTGTGCAAAATATACAAGCTAGTAGCAGAGAACGAGCCAAGCTACTAGGCAATCAGCTCCCAGCCAGAGTTCAATTGGAGATTCTTTGATCATGTCCTATTTATTAAGAAACATACTTGAGAATTAATTCATTTATCTATTTATTGTTATCTTGGTTGTTGTTGTTGTTATCACACTTAGTTATTGCCTCTTAGATGTGGAGGTAGCCCTCTTTTGGGAAAAGGGGTGCAAATTTATATTGCTCCTATTCCGGGTGCCTTGTTTGGTTCAAAGATGATTTACTTATCTCCTCTCTTCTCTAACATGCTTTTTGTCTACTTATTTTTGTAAACCTTGTCAAGGAATGCAAGACATCAAGGGGAATGCAAAATCTTGAGTGTTGCTTGTTCTCGGCCAGGTTGAAGTGTTGTGAGTTCGATACGAGCATCATATCGGACTGGGCAAATTTTTGAAATTTTTTTTATACATTTTTGATCTGAAATGAAGGATCAATTGTCCATACCAGCACCCGAGTTCCAAACTATCTAACACAATTACTTGAAGAAAAATAAATGATCGAATTGAACATTCTGTGTTCATTCTCATAATCTCTTCAGGTTAACAATGTTTGCCGAGTTTTCACTATGTCAAGTGATGCATAGACCCTCCAAAATAGAGCCCTTTGCTATGGCTGCTATAATTCAATAATATAATACTATAATACCAAAGAAACTGACCTATCTACAAGGTGCAGCCAGAAAGTCACAATGAGCATAGAAGGATCACAAAAAAAGGAAGAGATTTTTGTACAAGTTATCAATAGACTTCGACATTCCATTGCTCCTGCTTCTTTAGCTGCTTCTTGTACTCAAGCCAGTCGATACCTACAAACAGGAAGACATGAGGACACATCATGTTCTTAGCGAATATATGGTAAAGATTAACATCGATATAGACTAACTTACCATCATTAGCAGCCAAGGAAACCATGATATCGTCAATTCCTTTCTCCATCCCTTTGAGCCCGCACATGTAGACAAAAGTATTGTCGTTCTTGAGCAATTCCCATAGTTCATTAGCATATTGAGCCATTCGGGTTTGGATGTACATCTTCTCCCCCTTCTCATTTGTTTGCTCTCTGCTCACTGCAAAATCTAACCTGAACTTGTCGGGAGCAATCTCCCTCATCTTCTCGAATTCCTGTTAAAGCAGATTGAAAACAATTAGTGCAGGTCATTGCCACCAACTGTTTGACATTTCCAGTGAGGAATGTCTTGCCAAATTTTGTAGGTGAGATCAAGTAGACTATTTAGCTTACCTCTTTGTACAGCAGAGAGCTGCTTGTTGGCACACCCAAGAAAAGCCATGCCAAACCATTGAACTACAAAACAGGAAACAGCTCATAGTTAGTAAATTGGATATATCACTGAAAGTGAAGTGACATAAAGCTCATCAAGAGAAATAAGAATCACCTATCCTCAGAATTTGCAATCACAATGAGCAGATTTCATTAGAGAACCTCATGAAGTAATCCATAAGAATATTCTAGAGAAGGTTATGATTCACATAGCCCCAATGAGATGAAGTTGCTAAAGAAAAAAATAAACAAAACTATCTGCAAAAATATCGAGCATGGCATTTTCCTCAGTAAAAATGGAATGCATTTTCACAAGTCCATGATCAACTGTCAGTAGATAGTAATCAGCACACATTTGACCCACCTTGTAGTCATCATGCTTTTCGAAGAACATTTTCCACAGGAATCCACGAAAAGGAGCAATTCCAGTACCCGTTGCAAGCTATAGTAAAGCCACGATATGTTAGGCTTAAGAAGCCATATGACTACATGTGACAGACATTGTCATCAACCCCCAAAAAAAAAAAAAAAAGCACCATTATAATTGTGGCATTAGGGTCTTTGGGCATCAACATCTCCTTCCCAACTGGTCCGGTTAGCTTCACTTGAGCACCAGCTTTCAAGTCACCTGCATAGATTATAAGCATTTTGAGCCCAGAAGACAGGATGATTGGCATCCATTCTTGATTTTGTCAGTAAATAGCTGATCCCTCAGCTGATTTACCACCTAGAACTCATTGTATGTATATGAATGAAGAAAGGTGACAATTGTAATATTAGACAAGATGAGGATTGAGCATTCTTACACAAGTAGTTGGAGCAAACTCCCTTGACTATTTCTCCGTTCTCATTTGTGTAGACAAGCCGTTTTACACATAGTGAAACCTACGAGCATAAAAATGAGAAAAACCATAACATGATAGTTAGCTCAGCTGACATGTAATGCAGATTAGAATTCTCCAGGGCCTCTTTACATACATTTTGGTTAAAATAGGAACTCAGCAAACAGGATTTATGCATCTTACAAAGATTGAAGCTTACAGTTCTAGAATCACCGAAGTCTCCAAGGGCACTGCTAGCAATTGAGTACAATCTCAACTTATGGGGCTTTCCATTCTTGTCAACACCTTCTGGGATTACCCCAACAGACTGCCCTTCTTTGTAGGGAATTTCTCCTACAGAAACATTCACCCAAATCTATTATCAATAATCTCTTATCACTTCCATCGTAACCCTACATTTGGTAGCCGTCATTGGAGTTCATGTCAAAATAAATATTCACCAAAAACTATTCTCAGAAACCCACAACATTGAATCACAAGCCTAACAAAACAGGTTATACCCAAAAGCAAAATCCAACTTAATTGCCTCCATAATAATTCAGTACATTACAAGAAAATCCAGACACTTGCCCAAATCAATCATTTTAATTACAAGAAATGATGAAAATAAGAATTTTACCCTCATGATTGAAAACCATATGCCATGTCTCCCCAGGAGCATCATCACCAGTAATCCTAGTGTTGCGGAGGCACATCCCAATGTAAGGCTCCTTGGGCTTGAATTTGTTAACTATCACTCCTTCCTCCATTTTCTTTGATTCCTTCACTACTTTTTTAGGTGCCTCCACATCAACTTCTGATGCCACTTGGGCTCTAATTGCCCCCACTTTCCCACCAGCAGATACATTTCTGTAATACAGAGGAACCTGCACAACCCCAATCCCCCCCCCCCCAAAAAAAAACCAAAATTCATAATACCCAGAAGAGAAAATCAGTCTAAGACAGCCGCAATCATCAAAATTCAGAATACCAAGATAGTAAAATAGGTTAAAATTTACCCAAATCAACCCCCCCCAAAAATTCAAAATTCATAATACCCAGAAGAGAATCCGCATAAACAACCTAAATCATCAAAATTCCGAATACCCAGACAGTGAAATGTTCAAAATTTACCTTCTTGAAGCTAATTTTATCAGGGGTGATGATTGAGTAAGGTCTGGAGGGTATGGAAGTGGATTTTGTGGAAGGGCAGGAGACAGCAGCAGTCACTGCAGCAGCCATGGTTGTACAGATTGAAGTAGAGGAAATGGGAAATTATCAGTTCAGAGGCAGAAGAAAAGAGAATCAAAAGCAGAAAGAAAAATTGGGACTGTTTTTCTCATTAAAGGATGCTGGCGGAGGAGTAGATTATGCGTTGGGTGGAGGAGATTGCAGGAGCTAATGCAGTGGCAGCCACGAAGATAAGTCTATGAAAAATCTCATTTTGCCTTTTTCATGTTTTTTAGTGTTAAGTACATGGATTGCATGGTTTTTATGTGGCCCCTGATTCTGTAGTGGACGTTCTTGTGGTCACTGTGGCTTTGAGCTTGAGATTCGCTCTTCAGAAGATACTGTAAGGCTGCAAATTAGAGATCACATACCCTTGATAGAAATGTAAACGCCCAACATAACTTTTTACATTGCCATATTCGAATTCGATCCAATCAGCAGTAAAATAATATGACTTGAATCTCAAAGAGAAAAAAATTAAGTTGACTTTGAAGAGAAATAATTCTAGTCTAAGTTGGATCAGATTAGGTTTGGAGTGAGGGTCATGTTCAATTCAACTCTTTATCAATATAATTACCTTGGAAATAGAATGGAGATAATCGTAGAGAGAAAGAGGGAGAGAGGTGTGACATGTTGTGAGGGAATGAGGTTTAGCTTTTCGTGATAATAATGGACTAGGGCTTCTTATTGAGTAAACTGGATTAGGGTTTTTATGGTTGTGATATTTAGGACGAAGTTAATTGTGTTTAGAGCCTGTTCAGTGGGAAGCTCGCCTGGCTCAAGAGCCATGTCGAGCAAGCGGCCAAGCCGCCTTGCGGCTCGTGAGGCTGGTCGCGAGCCCTGAGCTGGCTTTGGCCATTTTTTCTTGATTTTTTGTTTTTTATTTTTATTATTTTTTTAAATTTTAAAAAAGAAGTTGTGTTTTAGAGTGGATCCATGGGTATTATTTAATTTGGTGAGCCAAAGTTGTGACCCTTGCATTGGGGAGAGGGAGGATTGTGAGTTGAAAAGTTAGCTTACAAGCTGATGTTGCAGAGGTGGTGAGTTAAAAAATTGGCTCACCACTGGAAATGATCTTATAGTTACTGGGTGCCTCGATTAGTGTAGAAGATTTTGGATATATGGTGGATCCTCTTTGGGTCATCAAATTTAGATAATGTTGCTTTCATAAGGTGGTTAATTGATGGACCAAATTATAGTGAGGCAATTTTTTTTTTTAAGTTTAGATTTGGTGGTAACATGTTTTAATTGAATTGATTAAATACCAGGACTATATAGTTTTCTATTATCGTGTTTTTTAGCATCCTTTCAATTTTTTTTTTTTAAAAAAATCAACTCAAATGTAGGACTATATATGAATATTTTAATTTTTTATTTCTAATTGTGAGTGGCTATTATACTTGTAAATTGTAAATATTTATATGGGGATCACAAGTTCACAACTTGCGCCCCCCCCCCAAAAAAAAAACAAAAAAGGAAAGAAATTAACAATTAGAATGCGCCACAAGGATCGATAATGTCACAAATCCAAAAACGACAAGCTTGAAGGCCTTAATAAGTGCATAATAAACAGGAGGAGTTAGATCTGATAAAAGGATGGTGCTTGGCATGCAGACATTGATAAATGAGAACTAATAATGGAAATTCTTTGAATAAAATGACAAATTCACAAATATATCCTTAATATTTAAATCTATCACTTTGTAATTTAATGGCTGTTTAGTCTTTTTACCCTTATTAAATAGAGGACTCTTATTTCCAATCTCATTTCTTAAGCTATTCCCATTTTCATACCCCAAACATGAAAATTGCGTCAAGCAGTGGCAACGCGGCACATCATTCAACCCCAAGCTTGGTGTTACCTCGAACCCAAAATTCCGGCGTTCCGTCCTCCCCCTATGAGATTCAACGTCAGAAGCGTCACGAGCGCGGGGACGAAATCGGTATGACCCACTTCAGAAGCCTAGTCAAATGGTTCCAAGTCCACCATCTAGCCAACTTCATCAAAATAGTGATATCTTACGACTTCGCACCGGGCCATATTATGAGGGTCCGAATCTCTGTCCTGCCTCTGAAATCGCTCATGTCGACCAGTTGCAACCCATGGTCTCAACTTCATCAACAGCCGAAGGCCACACCAATTCAGACTTATTCTCGGAGGGTGAGAGAGAATGTGCACCCATCATCATCTCAAATGATAATGCATAATCACACCCGTTGAATCTTAGTATGGAATGTCTGAAGAAGTTCTTCTGCGAACTTCTTCATCTACTTACTTGACCTTATCCGTGAGCATCAACCCATTATGCTCATCCTTTTGGAGGCTCCTACACCTGATGATGTAACAAGACGAGTTAAAGATAGGTTTGGTTTCTCCAGTTTTCATTATGTGGAATCCATGGTGCGTAGAGGAGGTACATGGTATTTTTGGAAGAATCCAGCCCAGACTATCGACTTTATTTCTACTGAGCCCTCCTTGTTCCATAGTTTGATTACTTTGGAGTCTGCTGATCCTGAGGTCTTCTTTCTGTGCTTCATGCACCAAGTTCGTCTTCAGCTCGTTCACAATTCTGGCATCGCCTTGCTCAGGATTCCCCCCTCCACAGCATCCTTGGATGGTGTTAGGGGATTTGAATACCGTTACCCATGAATCAGAGAAAACTGGAGGTAGGCCTTTTTGTCTGTCGCAATGTCATACTTTCATGGATTTTGTTAACTCCTGCTCCCTTGTTGACTTGGGTTTCTCTGGAATGATGTACACGTGGGATAATGGTCGCTTAGGTACTGAACGTATATAAGAAAGACTTGACCGTGTGCTCACAAATCCAAGTTGGTTGCAAATTTATCTGCACACGCAGGTAACCCACTAACCCAAAATATTCTCAGATCATTGTCCTATTCTAATTGATATGTGTCCTAACATGCCACGGATTATTCCCGTTTAGAGGAACCATTGCATGGACACGACATCCCGATTTTGAGCATTTTTTCCATTGGTGTTAGGACCCTCGTAGACCTCTTTTGCAGAATATTAATGTATTTCGAGATCGGGTACCTGGGTGGCATAGACTGGTGTTTGAGAATATTAGCGCTAAGAAAAAACGCATTCGGGCTAGTTTAGCGGGCATTCAACGAGCTTTGGGTTTTGGGCCTAGCCCTTTTCTTGATAACCTCCAAACCGAACTAGTTTCATTGTATAATCATCTGAGTGATATGGAGAAAAGCATCTGCGCTCAGCGTGCCCGTGTTTGTAATTTTGTTTATAAAGATCTTAACACTCGTTACTTCCACATGCTTGTTAAGATTTGGCATGCTAAGTGATATCCTAACATGCTTAAAAATAATGAGGGTCACTGGGTTCACGGACATTCTGACCTTGCTACCTTGGTCACTACTTATTTTGCTCAGTTTTTTGAAACTGTTGGCCACTGTGACTTGGCTGCCCTTAGCCCACACCGAGTGCAACCTTTTTTCACCAATAAACCTCAGCTAGATGATCCATTTAGGATGGATGAGGTACGGCAGGTCTCATTTTCCATGAATTCTTTTAAAGCACCAGGCCCAGATGGTATTCAGGCCCATTTCTTCAAACAAGGCTGGGATGTTGTCAAGCCTCCTTTGTTAGAGTTTGCTATTGCAAAACCCTGAGACTTTAAGCGAGGTTAATGCTACATTTTTGTCACTCATTCCCAAAAAAGAAGCTGTTGAGAATGTTAGTGACTTTAGGCCTATTAGTTTATGCAACACTTCTTATAAAATTGTGGCCAAACTGATTGTCAACCGCATTTAGCCTTTTCTTAATGAGTGCATTAGCCCTAGTCAATTGAGTTTTCTGCTTGGTAGAACGATTATGGATAGTATCATGTTGGTCAAAGAGAGAGCTCATTCCATTGCAATGAACCCTAATAAAATCAAACCTATGGCTATAAAAGTTGATCTGTCAATAGCATATGATAGTCTTGAATGGTCTTTTATTGAGGATACCTTAAATTTCTTTGGATTCCTCCCTCAAATCAGAAGGCTGATTATGGAATGTATTACCTCCAACACTATGCAAGTGATATGAAATGGGCAGTCAGGACCCAGTTTTCACCCATCTAGAGGAATTCGCCAGGGTGATCCATTATCCCCATATATTTTTGCTCTATGCATGGAATGTCTGTCAATTTTGATGGAGTCTGAGGTATCTTTGAAACGATGGATTCCATTTAAACTTCGTCAATTTCAAGCTTCTTATCTGTTTTATGCGGATGATGTAATTCTGTTTGGTGCAGCTACACTTGATAACCTTGGAACTATGGTATCCATTCTGAAGAGATTTGGCAAGGCATCGGGTCTGCATATCAATATTCTAAAGTCACACCTTATTTTTCCTAAAATATTGCATCACCGATTGAGGCGTGTGTTATCTCATTCGGTGCATATTCCAGCTTCAACTTCATTTGGGAAATATCTTGGAATTCCTCTTGTTACCCATAGGCCTAAAACGAAGGATTATGAAGAGGTAGTTCATAAACTTAGTAAGTGATTAGCTGGTTGGCAATCACAGAAGGGGAGCCTTGGAGCAACGGTAAGGTTGTCTCCATGTAACCAAGAGGTCACGGGTTCGAGCTATGGAATCAGCCACTGACAAAGTCAGATTAGGCTGCCTACAATTCACCCCTTGGGGTGTGGCTCTTCCCCATACCGTACGTGAATGCAAGATGCAGTCAAGGATCATCTTTCGAATAACTTACGTATTCGAATCGGCAACGGACGAAGCACTTCATTCTGGTATAATAAATGGCTAACAGATGGTGCTCTTGCTACCCACTTAAGGTCAGATCCTTCTCGGGTTAGTTCTCATTTGCGTGTTAGTTTCTTTATCACTGATGGACAATGGTATGTTATAAAGCTCCTTCAGTGGGGACAATTGCAATTTCTTCATAGAATAACCCGATGTCCTATCTCATCTGACTCGTCCCAAGAGGATGTTAAGACTTGGAATTCTGGGTTGTATGATTCCTTTTCAATCTCTCGAGCTTATGAGGTTATCAATCCACTACCGTCGACTCCTGACCCCATAGCTAAGATCATTTGGAAGTTTAAACTCCCTGCCAAAATGAAATTTCACGTGTGGCGTTTACATCATGAATCCCTTCCTGTGGCTGCGCGTTTAACTCTATTCATTCCCGCATTATTAGCTAGCTGTGTCATATGTGGTAATCATATTGTTGAGCAAAAATTTAATAAAAATAAATAATACGCACAACACAACTTTTCGACGTATAAAAAATATATATCGGTTTATTTTGAGTACGACCCTATTCAAGAGGATAAACCTCCTTAATTACGTCTCCCGTCTCGGAGACCACCTTTTGATTCATATTCGTTCTATTTTATTATTTTCTTTCTTTGTTCGTTTTATTTTGTATTAATAAGACTTTATACAATTTAGATCGACATGTATATTGTATGCCAAGTCACCCGTTATCCAAAACTTAATTGCATAAGATAGTGGCCGTATAGGCTCCTTCTAGGAAGGGTACTACACGTACACATTCTTCATATGCAGATTATGGCACGGGGCAATTTTATTTGATTTGGAATTTGGGTTGCACTCACTTATGTATTGTGAGTTGCCTACGTACCTCCTTTATAGAGGATCAAATCGGCCGTAGTTCTTTAATTTTATTTGAATTTTATTTCGGTCATGTTATAACCATAATTTAATTTTGAGTTTTGATTTTGGACTTTACTATATGTGGACTAATTTATTATCCACAATTCGATTTAATTTTATCATTTGATTTTTTTTTGTTTTAACTTTTAGTGGCTAAGTGTCTTTCATTATTATTTTTAACCGTTTGCAACGATTTTCTTATTTTTCGACTCACCCCCTTTTTTTAGGTCGGTCATTTTATTTTGTTTAACTTGCGATTGCACCCGAAATTTATTTACGGGTTTCCTACGTACCCTTAGTGGGATCAAATCGACATAGTTCTCGTATCAAATTTTATTTAGGCTTATGTTTTGGAAAGGGGAGAATTTAGTAGACTTGGTTCTATATTTGGCTCGACTGTGGTCCATTCTGCCAAACCTATGACTTGAAAAAGATTCGATGTTTTGCAAAGTTTGATTTTTTATTTGCTTTGGTTACGTAACGTGTAACAAAGATTTACAGGATTGTAATTTTGGTCCTTTGTGAAAGAGGGGAGTATCGTGTTGAGCGCATTTGAAGATTTCGGTTTAGACTGAACTCGAAAAATTTTATATCGAGCTTCCTACGTATCCTTAGTGGAATCAAGTCACCGTAGTTCTAATTGATGCTAGGCATAATTTTATTTTTCTCCTTTCATGAATTTTGAGTAGGCATTAACACGTAATTTTCGCCTCGTTTGCTGTTCCTTAATGACAAACTATATGTGCTTTCCGTCAAATTTAAGATTTATTACAGGAGCTTGTGATTTGCTTTTACCAAGTTTTATTATGTTACGCTTCTTCGGTTTCAGCCCTTTAATTTCATCGGGACCATCACCTCTATAACCGTCATCAGAATTCGATGTGCCATCCCATCTATCCATTGCAGAATCACCCGCCTTCTTTTTTTTAATACATTTGGTGTTGACACCAAATTAATTTTAATAGAAATTGAAAATTCATGTGCCTGTCTCTGATACTTTTCGGCCTTTGCTTCAGTTCTTCTTCTTCATCCAGTTTTGCTGCTTATATTTCTTTCTTTTTTGACAACCTTAACCTGCTAAGATCAGGTCACTGCTTCCCCCATCAAACTAATTATCATAATCATTTTCTAAATGATGATCATGTACATTTTTTTTATTATGCCAACCACCACTTTGCTGGGCTCCAGTTTCGTTCCTGACTTCAGCCATTGATAGGAATTCTGAAGTTCAGAAGTCTTAACTCCAAGACTTTTGATTTGTCTGATTTTATCTCTGCTTTATTTCCATTAGCAACGTTTTTATCCTCAACTTTATTCCTTTTGTCAAATAAGACATGTAGTCTTAGCTTTTTTCCCAAAACAGAGCATTTTCTCCCCAAAACAGAGACTTGTGTTGAGGGATTAATTTGCAATTCGACTTTATTTTGTTGGCAACGATTTGCTTCTTGAAGGTTAGTTCTTTGTTCTCAGCTTCTTTTAGGGGTGTATCAACACCCAGGATCCGTTGGGATCCGAGCTTATGGATCCGGTAGGATCCGAGATTCGGTAGAATCCATGATTTTGTGAGTCCATTACGACTCGGGCTTCAACAAAATTTATTTTTTTTGTGATCCGGCAGGATCTGTGAGTTCGTGCTTCTGGCAAGAACCAAGTTTAGTTTGCGGGTCGACGGAGCATGAGTTCGTGATTGGAGACTGGGAGTTGGGCAGTATTCACGTTATGTTACAGGAGGTGAAGACTTCATATTTTGATACCTTCAATCTTCAATACGTTGCAGACGATGATGAGTGTTGCTTTAGTATCTTCTTCACTTCTGCTGGTCTCCTATGTTGTTCGAGTCGTCTTCTTTGTCTTCCTCTGTGTTGTTTTCTGACTCTCTCTTTTTTTTTTTTCTTGCTCCCAGTAGTTTTACGGCCTTCCCTTTTTTTCTGTCTCCGCCTCTACTTTGCTTCTCCTCCAGTTTTTATAATGAAGAGGGGACATGCAGTTAAGTGAAGATGGTGGGGGAACGTGGAGTACCCACTACCCATTTTTTTCTCTGCAACTACCCCCAAATAATTAAAAAAAAAAAAGGGTATTTGACTATCATACAAAATAGAAGTTGTCTTGTTCCGATGATGCTAGAGTAAGCAGAGATCACGTGCCATGTTCCTCAATTGTCACTTTGCAATTTTTTTGTACAATTTCTATTTGTATTGAAATTAATTATGCTACCGATAAATAGGATTATATCCAAAGTTATGGTACCACTATTTTTTAATTCAAAAAATGGACTCATGTTGAATTTATCGATATAATTTTGACTTAAACTTATGCAAAACTATACATTCAACACATATGGAGGATCATATGCATTTATTTAGGGATTGTTCATTTGCAAGTGCGACTTGGACTAAATTCCTTCCATCTTCTGATACTCCAACTTATGAGCAGTTTTTGAGTTTGGGTTGGAAGAGCTGGATCAGCTTCAATTTATCTTGAGTAGTTTCATCCACCTGGCCCATCATATTTTCTGTGATTGTGCGGCACAGTTGGTGTTACCGTAATCGATGTATGTTTGATAACGCATGTTTGCGTACTAATTTAGTCTGGAAAAAAATTATGTGGGATGTT
Source organism: Carnegiea gigantea (assembly GCA_029747015.1). Classification (NCBI taxonomy): domain Eukaryota; kingdom Viridiplantae; phylum Streptophyta; class Magnoliopsida; order Caryophyllales; family Cactaceae; genus Carnegiea; species Carnegiea gigantea. The sequence goes on from JAKOGI010000007.1 coordinate 2,251,277, forward strand.
ACTGATGTTTCTAAAATGCATGATCACTTGTATAGCATGGAGCAACGTATAGTTTCATGGAAACCTTTAATCAAATCTGCTTTCAAAATTAACATTGATGCCTACCAGAGTGAGGACGGAATGTTTGCAATTGGGTAGCCGTGATTCGGGATACTGAGTCCCAATGGTTTCTGGGGATTACGCGTCGGATTGCCTCACCATGTATGTTGGAAATCCAGCTTAGTACACTCAAAGAAGTCCTACTTCACGCTTGGGGGTATCAGTTAGCAGATCTGGAGATCGATCTATGCAAACAGGTTTGAGAGGAGCTACAGGTTGGGCCTTCACATTGTCGATCTTACTTAAGGAATATTATCTCTGAGATCCTAGAATTACTCAGTAGGACGTGGAAAGTTCATCTTAACTATGCCCAACGACCACTGAACTTGGTCACTGCTGTCCTGGCCTATCTGTGTAAGGAGCAACGGGATGTTCTCGTCATCCATGCTGAGCCCCCCCATTCACTTCACACTGCGTTGGAGCTTGATCAGGAGACTTATAATTATGCCCAACAACTTGAAGACACTCTGCAGGAGCATGGGAATATGGCCACTGCCTAGGGAGGAATATGGCCACTGCCTAGGAGGCCTATTCTGGGGTTTTTTGGTATCCTACTGGGATCCAACACTCACTTGTATATGTTTGCAGGTTTACGAAATGTGATGGCTATCCACCCTGCTTTGCTTTGTATAAATGGTTAGTTACTAACTGCTTCAGCAGCCACTGCTCTCCTTTTTGCTTTGTTAGTGGCCTCCCAGTTTGTATGTCAAATTTAAATTAATATAATTATCTTTTCTTTCAAAAAAAAAAAACACATGAAAATTGCATTGCCCTGTCTCATATTTGTGTTCTCACTCATATATTAACGCATACTAAACACCCAATAAGAGTAAGTAACAAGCTGTGGGCACAATGAAAGATATATCATGTTGAATCGATGCCATTTGTGAATACTGACAGATAAGAAGGGAATAACCCTAATTAGTGACAATTTCATACTGAATACATTAAATCTCATGTTTGATTTCTCATTTCCCATTGATCATATTATCTTTGTGGCTTATATACCCCCCCAAAAAAAACATTTTACAAGCCTCCGAATGGGTTCATCTTTATGAGACCACAGCTTAAAATGCTCAGTGAAAGTCCCTCTTTAGTCGAAGCTTTGGAAAGCTATGTATGATTTAGAGCCTATTCTTTTCGTGGGTTAATTTCAAATTTTTAACCAATTTTAACGCACTTCAACCTACTTCAACCCACTTCCACTATTTTAACCAAGTTCAAGTTATCACATAAAAAATATTCAACCCTCTTCAACCCACTTTAACCTACTTCAACATACCTCAATCTTTTTCTTTTTTTTTTTTAAACAATGGTAAAATGAAGTATAACCAATGTTAGGCGCTTCTTCTCACAAGATTACGTCCAACCACATCCGTTGCAAGAATATCACTAAGCGCTGGGGAGAAGTAGACATTTGAAGAAATCGAATTCGTGATAGAGTGACCAAATTTAGATAGCCAGTTAGCCGCCATATTTGCCTCTCGAGAGATGTGTTTGACTTGGAACAGGGTGTCATGTTTAACCCATATTTGAATGCATTTGATAATTGTAGCGATCTTCCAGAGAACTTGAATTTTGTCTGCTAGTGCTTGAATCACTGTAGTATTGTCTCCTTCAATCAGTAGCCTCTTGTATCCTGCTTGTATGGCCGCACTAACTGCATCCTTGAGTGCTCTTGCTTCAGCTACCATGATTGAATGGCGCTTACTAACTCAATCAGTATCCTGCTTGTATGGCCGCACTAACTCCGAAGAGACAACCTACCTCAACTTATTTCAACTCACTTCGTCCTTTTACCCACCGCAATTTACCTACCAAAAAAATAGATTTTCATAGACCCTTAGTCATTTCATTTCATGCCTCACGTTGATCATACTATCTTTGTGGCTTAATTAATCGAACCTCTGATATAAAATGATTGAAATATAACATATGTATACCATTATAATGAAACCATCATGCATGTACAACAGATCAAAACTCAACCAATTTATAACCCATTTAGGGTGGGGAAAAAAACCCAAAAGATCATAGGTTAAAATTTCGACAAATTGTACATTAATTACCCAAGTTTAAAACAAAAGGTAAGCAGGAGAGAAATCACGATGATTAATACTCTCCTCCCTCTGATTATTATGAACAGTTGCAGTCGAAATGAGTTTTGCATGAAGAATATTATCATGGGGATCAACCACTCTCACTCGACAAACAGGGCAATGCAAAGACCTAATTAGCCACGTATCAATACACTCCTTATGATAAACATGCTTACACTTTGGCAAAACCCTAACTTTCTCCTCAAACTCCGCCAAACACACCGCGCAATTCTCGCTCTCGAAATTGTTGCTGCGATTCGAGCACGATTTGGGCTCGTAGGTGGTCTCCGGGATAGGGCTGGCAATAAAACCCGTACCCGTTTAAAACCCGCAAAACCCGCCCCGATGGGTATGGGTATGGGTACGATTTTTTTTTTTGAAAATGGGTATGGGGCGGGTATTGCTAAACGGGTATGGGTATGGGTATAGGTTCCACCCGCCCCGTACCCATTTTACTAGTACCCGCCCCGTATACCCATACCCATTTTCATTTTTTATAAAATTAAAATTGTCCCAAGCCCAAAAACAAAACCCTAAGTATAAATTTCTCTCTCACTCGGTCACTCTCACTCTTGACTCTACTCGTCCCACTCCCTTGTTTCATCCTCCCCATCTCTCGGATTCTCCTAGCTAGTTACATTGTGGTTTCTCACAAAGGCCGTGTGTTAGCTTGGTTTTTCTTAAAATTTTACGTGAGTTCTTGAGTGTATTGGCATATACATTAGGAAGCTTCTAGTTGTGGATGTTCTAAGAATAATCATAGTCTTATACTTTTATGTGATATGATGTATTGTTGGAAATCGGAAGTCTAATATGAATGTAGCGTGTTTCCTTCTTTGGTTGAATATGGGTATAAAATGGGTTCAATTTTTTTTGTCTATATGTACCCGAATAAAACCCGCAATACCCGCAATACCCGGTGGGTATGGGTATGGGTATGATTTTATAATACCCAGTGGGTATGGGTACTGATTTTTCAAATGGGTATGGGTAAGGGTATGACAAAACCCGCCCCGTACCCGCCCCATTGCCAGCCCTACTCCGGGATGGACTTCAGAGCGTGGCGGTAGGAGGCGGCGGTGGTGGTGAACAAGGGGAGAGACGGTGGAGGAGGGGAGGGTCGAGACGAGTGGACGCATCGTAAGATGTAATTGGAGAAGATGGCGATGAATAAGAGACAGATGATTATGCCAAATGATGCGCATGAAGTTCGTCCTGTGCATATGCTGCCGTTTTCATCCATTGTTGTAAGTTAGAGAGAGAGAGAGAAAGAGGGGGGGGGGATGCTTAGTTGTAGGGTTTTTATTAATAAAAGGGTAAAAGATATAGGCCATGTTTGTTAATCAGCTAGTAGCTGTTATCTATTGGTATTAGCCAGTAATTCTACAGTATATATCTATATACAATGCTCAGGTATATACCTATATAAGAGGCATCATATAATTGGATTAAACTCCTATTTTATTTTCTCAACCCGATAAGCATTTTTGTAATCCTCCTAATCCAACCTATTAGAAAAAGATACATTATAGGGAACAAAAGGTACAATACAGATAAGAAAAGATAAACTACAGACAAGAACAGATACATTGAAAAAAAAAGGTACACTGCAAGAAGGAAAATGTGCACTATAGAATAGAAAAGATACACTACTGCGGGAAGAAAAAAGATACATTGCAACATATCGAACGCGCATCTACTACATGAATCCAGAGTGTGTACCATACTAAATACATATGTTTGTATCAAAGAATTTTTCGGTATTAGCTGTTATCTGTTTGAATCAAATGTTTGTATTAACTATCTAAATTAGCTGTTTATAGAAAAATTGTTTGATAAGGTTAACTATTTCTGATAAAGTTGTGAAGCAAAAAGCTAATTTTTAAAAAGTTTTTTAAAAAACTAATAGAATTAGTTTTTTCAAATTAACTTTTTGGACCCAAAATGCTATTCCAAAAAGTAATTCTACCAAATACTCAAATTAGCTTTTTGATTAGGTCAAACATATAATTGGTTTAAAAAATTATTTTTGCCCAAAAATCGATTTAAAAAGTTATTTGTCAAACACCCCATAAAAAGAAAGGATTAGTCTAATCGTAGAGGGGTTTTTTTGGGGGGGGGGGGGGAGATCTTGTAGGGCTTTTTGATTTTGTTTTATGTTAATTTGTTTCATATTAGCATATGTGAGCCATTTTTTTTATGGTTTAAAAGTCTTCTAGATATGGCTTAAAAGTTAAAAGTGGATAATGTATCTTATCACAAGTTATACAAAAAAAAAATAATGAATATATACATTTAATTTGCATAAAATTCTCATTTTCTTTCGCACATATAAAGGCATATGCTAATCTACGTACTTGTTTAAATTGTCATAGAATTCAATATTTATATCTCATTTGATTTTTTCTCTTATTAGATCAATAGTAACTCGACTCTAGTGAAATGGAGGATCTATGATCCAAAAATATCTTATCTGATTTTCTTATTCTTTTTCCTTATAAAATCTCACCTATTTAGGTGTTTCCATGAGTAATACATCCTTATATTATTAAATCATCTTATGTTAAGAAATAAAACATCAAAAATAATATCATCTTTACCTAAATTACTTTGATTCGCCCTAATTTAGATTCAATACCTAAGTGACCAATTTAATTATTCTGATTTGACCTGATTTAAATTCAATATCAAAATACCGCTACAAATTGCGAGATAATATTATTACTTAAAAATTTGAAGACCATTTGAATACCATTACCTGAATTTTCGCCATTTGGAACGCAAAATTGATTGTGGAAGTATGATCATTTTGGAAAGAGCGTGGAACAGCCGGGAAACCGGAAGGCGCATACAATGTGAACCGATGCCAGGAAACGAGACTGAGGCTCCCTATTTTGATCAAAAGACTGTAACAGATGCCATGACTGGCTAAAGATAACCACCGAATCAGTAATCCGGATAATACAAAACATCATCCTAAATGGCATACAATTGACATGGCACAACTAGAAAGCCTAACACGTAACAGTGTGGTCCTAGAAAATCTACATGGGAGAGAGATAGAGAGGTCATTAAAGTGAGAATCCCAGAATTAGACACCATGGAACACCCATCAAGGAAAGCAGAAGAAGAAAAAAGATGATCGACTTAAATATGAACTATCCTTGATTGAGACTCATTGTAGGAACTTAACATTAGCCATCCTTGATTGAGACTTGTATTTGGAATCTGACGATGCGTCATACCACAAAATTACTGGGGTTTGGCTATGTCAGCAACTTGCATAATCATCACGGATATGATCACTTTTTCTTCCCTGATTTGGAGCCAGCCCATCTAAAGAAATCGCATCTCGTTTGAGGGTTCGATGCAGGGCCCTGCAATTATGCAACATTAAGTACTGATCTGAACCATTAAATTCAACGATTTCATGGACTGTAATCAGGTAATCTGAGTCCTGCAGCAAAAGGCACAAATCCTGCTGTGGCAGAAAAGCCACAGAGGAAGATCTAGTACGAATGCACAATCCTTATGGTCGTGGCTAAAGATAACTAAAAAGGGAAAAGGATGATACCTCAGCACGAGCACAAACATAAAATCTTCGACCAAAGTTAGGTCCAGGTTTCTTGACCACTCTAGCAACACAGGGTTCGTGATGCCCTTCACAAATAGGTATACTATCCTGCATGACTTGTTGAATCCTTTGCCATTCCAATACAGCTGTAGTCTTTTTCTCATTCTCAGCAGGACAGCAGGTGGTTGTTGTATCCTTTTCCTCTGCTGACACAATTTCTTTGACATTGCCCTCCTCATCAACCTTGGAGATTCCTTTTGTGTTTTCTTTTTTGATAAGGATCCTTTTTGTGTTTTCATGTGGCTCGCAAATATTTTCTTGTTTGATAGAGGGATCATTGGTCAACTTTTCACTACTGCTGGTGACCTTCCTGAAAAAGGATGTCAGTGACGTCTGAGATTGTTGATTTTGTTTCAATTTCTTTTTTTTTTGAACATCAAATGTCAGTCTGTCATTCCGATGCCCATTAGTGGCTATGCATTGCACGTGTGTGGAAGCACTGGCTTCACCTTCAGTAGCATCCATCATTGAAGATGATGGCCCAATGCTAGATATGCTACAAGAATTGATAGTTCTTTTTTCACTTCCAACAAACCTTGCTTCCTTGAAATCTTCTATTGTGGCTTCACTTGCCACCACACTAACATCAACTCTCTCAGTCATTTGTCTTTTCATCAGAATTGATACTGAATCAAACAGACGATCTCGATTAGTACAAAAGGCTAACAGTAGCACTAGCACTTAACTCAGGAGAGACACTGAAAACTGCTGGAACCATAGGGATTCTACTGAAATTAAGCTACTGGCAAACAACAATCCAACCAACAACCAAGTAAACAGACAACAATGCGTCCAGCTGTAAAAGTCTGGACTGAAGTGAATCAAACTAGGACCATGGAAATCAGTGAAAATCCAAACTTCATTGCCTGCACCTTCGAGAGATAAGAAAAACTCACATACCAATACTCTGTTGCAACCCACGAATCTCAGGCATATATCTGGCAGATAAAGATGGTGTGCTGTGAGGTGGAATATCAGGGATTTCCTTTAAAGTGACAAACACAGGAACATGATCAGAACCTTCTAGTTTAGTAGCTTTGATGCCCTTCCAGCTACCATTCCACCTGTTGACGATGCCAGAATTAATAGAGTGAAATCCTCCCAAAAAGATAAAAAGAAAAGAGAATGCTATCTAAAAGCATCAAAGAACCCTGTCAAGCCCTGTGTTAATAATTGGGGTCATAGTGATAACACCTCTCAATGTTAATGGGACTTAACAGTGAGCATCTATTGCATCCACAGTACACCAGATGCATCATGTTGAATGTCGCCACTAACAAGTAAAGATCTCAAGTTGACTATGCTGTCAGTAAAGTAGGAGAATGCACAAATTTTCCAAGTCTAGTATACCAGTGCAAAACCTAGATATATCTAGATTCAAGTAGGCTAACATTTAAGCTCACTAGATGGGAAGTTGAGGCAATGAAAAAGGATCAACTTCCCTTGTTTGCTTCCTTCAAAAAAGATGTAGTTATGGAAGAATTACGGTGTCATAGTGTGGCTTTCTATATCGTGCACAGACATCTAATTGCCGCTCAGCATTAGACCAGATTTAATTATACCTTGATGCCATGCCTGGCTTCCACCTTCTAAATTGTGTCATGATGTCACACTCTTCAACATGACAAGCGACAAGGTTATGATCTAGCTGGCCATGAACGTCGTGTAAGCATTCACCAGAGGCGAGCATGTGATCAATCCGGCTCCCAAAATTGAACTCTTCAGCACCATTGTGTACTGGCCAGCATGTAAATGCATCTTTTCTATAACGTAATTGTCAACATAGAGGACAAGAAAGAAAGAACAACATTGTCAGAATGCGACAAGTTCCACCAAATTTGTGATCAAATTCAATAAGTATGCGTAAACTGAAAATGAAATATCAGAAAGCCAAAAAGTTATGACTAATGATAATTGTCCGACGAAGAGTCTATGTAAAATCAGATGACAACAATCATATATCTGTAGAAGCACCCAACAGATGTTGCACACCTTTCTGGATGTTTTTCTCTGAAAATGTCAAAAAAGGAGCCTCCATTTCTCACCAACAGAGATCTCAACCATTTCCGAAACCTACAGAATAATAATTGCCGCACTGTAAGTCCAATTCATGTGCACTAACCAGAAGATAAGATAGAAGGAAATGGATCCGAAAGAGGTGGTAATGTGAACAGCTCTCCAGTCCAATTAGAGTAGATTTACAGATCGACGTAGCATACTCATTCTGCTCAAAATCGGGTCCAGCCTCGCAGCGATCAATAGCAGAAGGAGCAATGTTCAGATCACCAACTACAATAATCCTCCGCTTTTGCTGTTGAAGCAAGTCCCATCTTTTCTACAAAAAAAGGTCATGCTTCATTGGAATCCAACAGCAGGAGGTTCATGTCATGCTAATTAGTAGAACTGGGTTCACCACTCACATAGCTAAGCTGCTCCATAATAATTAATTGTTTAATAAGACCAGTGATCCTTCCAATACAAGTTGCAAACTAAGATGAGGAACTCTTGATGATAACAATCGATCTCTCCAGCCCTTAAACTAAAGTAGAAATGGAAAAGCAACTATATTCATATGAATGGTACAAAACATCATGAAATCACATAGTCAAGTTTGAAAAGCTCCGTATTTATATTTTCTTTACATGCAAAATGAAAGGTTTACGACAGCCTGCTCAGATAACATGTGACTTCTCTACCTCTTCAGTTTTACTGATGATCTTTAATGCCAAGTCTGCATGGCTCCCTGACAGAAGAAGAATACAGTAAGGAGGTTTAAGGTAAAAACACTGAAATTCACGATACAATGATCTGTATCCAAATAAGTACATGCATAGATTTATACATGAATATGCACACATCACCCAGGGGGCAAGAGGGATACCAATAAGAGACAGGAGAGTGGACAGTAACATTTGTTAAACAAAGGAGTATTGCACAAGAGAAAAATACCTGCAATATCTTGTAGAAGGTGGATTTAAATTGGGTTCTTTCTGAATCTTCAGGATCTGCCCGGGGCCCATATATGTTGAAAAGAACTGTGATTTCCCAAAGGAGCAACATTACAAAGTGTTGTTGACTAAACAAAGTCAAGAGGATCACAAAATAATCAGGATGTTACAACCATGGGCTACACTCAGCCTCCCTCCCGCCCTCCTTCTCTCTGTGGTTGGAATAGGGGTAAAGGGAGGTGTACAAATCAAAGGCTTGGCAGCATTCCACATTACATGAGAAGTTGAGAGTAAATGACAGTCCAATATGATAATGTGCCATCTGCATACCAAAATGAGCGTGATCAGTGATGATGCAACGTCCCTCACCGTCAATCTTCAAAAGATCATCTCTTGGGAACTCCTTAAGGCATTCCGTATCCGCGAAAGCGTTGCAATTTCTAGATTCAGTTCCACGAGAATTTCCTAGGACACCAGTGAAGCCTTCTTCTGCAGCCACAGGCAAGGCCACCTCAGTGCTGGAAGAGGCAGCTTTTACACGGCAGAACGTGGCAACACCTATAAATGCATCCATGCATTATTTCCTTGAAAGGGAATCTTATTGATATGCCAGTTATGTTAGTGTACAACATGAACAAATTCCTATAAGATGTTTGGACCTTGTTGTTGGCACATCACGGATCGCACCTGATGTAAATAGTCTACTTGTCTTTCAATCGGTTGACAACCTTCTAAAAGATTAAGGTGATGGTTCTATGATCTTAGGCATCAAGAATAAGTGTTGTGAAAGATATGTATCCACCTAGAGGATGCCAGGCAAGAAGGTATAGATACTGTTGGCAAAAACTCGGACTTCGTAAGAGATACATCCTTACAGAAGTTGTTTGCACAAATCTATGCCAAGAATTTGTCCAGCAGAATTTTCTGAGACATGCCCTTCCATCATAAATACAAAGATTTAAAATTTCATTTAAGTGCTTCACTCGGTGGTAATTTACAAACTTCAAGCATCCAATGGCCTTCCATGTTTTCATTTTCTCCTAATAAGCATAATATTCCACTACTCAATTTACTCAAAAATCAAATGAATGCCTGAAAATACATTTGGAAAAGCAAAATATCCAGATAAAACAAAGCATACCCATCTTCTAGTTCACGAAAATTGCACAATACTTCGGGAATAAAGATGAACCCACAAAAGGCTAACGCCCAAAAAAAGGATACCTGAATAACCAGTGCGACCTTTTCCACAGGTACGAGTACAAGAGAAGAAGGACTCATACCCTTCAGCCGTAATTAGATCAGCTGTAAACTCCTGTCTGGTTAATTTTATCTCCTGAATTTCAAAAACCCCCAAAACTATTATCAACACCCAATTAATTGTTTCCCCAGTACCAAAAGGGGACCGAAGAAGATGGGTAATTTTTCAACAATGAGATAATGGGAGTAATAGGGCAACCCACCTGGAAGCAGATAATGTCGGCATCGAGAGAATCGAGTAATTTAAGGAGAGAACCATACTGGGCTATGCGTTGCCTGAGGCCATTAACGTTGTATGTCACTATCTTCAACATTTCCCCCTAAACCAACGAATCGAGGCTATTGACTACCTACAGAATTTTCCCGGTTTATGAGGGGGGTTTTCATTGAGGCATTTCATCGAACAGGTGGTGGGCGATCGCCTGGCAGCTCTAGTCGGTCAGCGAACTAACGAGGCTTGGGTTCCAACAGAAGACAGAAATTTCCCGCGTCAATGCGGCGCCGCTGGATCCCATTAAGGGGCATTCTCGACAAGTATCTCTTCTTAGAAGTGTAACACTAGATGTTCTCTTTGCATCGGTATAGATTTCCAGTTTACTTTAGATGGTAAAGACAACGCTATATAGACATTTACGTTTAAATTATATCAACTTTGCACCAAAAAATGAGAAAAGTATACAGTTACTTATGATATATTTTAGTTCTTATGATATATTTTAGTTCTAATTTTCTTGAGTAGGCTCAATTTGATGTTTGTGAAATTGGATGATGGCTCATCACGTTTTATTGTATATTCAAAACTAACTATTACTCATATTTGTGTTGTGTAGTAATTTCTAAACAATTAACAGTTGCTGTTCACGCCATTTGGCGAAGAATTTTTGGAAACCATGTTTAATGTGTATTTCATTTATTCTTGATTCTCCTTTGCTCCTATTTCTTCCCCAGCTTTGTAACTACATTGAACTCTTTTTTGGACGTAGAGATAATTGCAAAGACCGATATGTGTATAATTTAAACCTAGATCTTCAATAACAACTTCCAGTTGGGCTTTATAAATACAATGAACTTGCAAACATCATGATTTTATGTGATGAACTAGAATCCATCGGTGAGAACAAAAGGACGGGGAAACAAAGGTACAGCATGGAGCCTCAATTCTTTTTCCTTTCCTTTTCTTTGCTAGTTTTGTTACATGTTCACCAAAAAGACTCAAAACAAAAGATGTTATCCTGAAACGCCATTCTAGCACATCCAACTTGGTTCAATCACTTCCCACAATGGAAGTATTGAACTCAATCAAAAACCCCTCAATCCTCAACACCTCCCCCCATTCGAAATCCGAAATAGGATGTGGACATTTCATAGAGGTGCAATCCCACATGCAGATCACCATGATCTACACAGAAATTTGTTTCTTCTCCTCGACCTCTGTCCTCTTCACCCGAACACAGAGAGTGGTTCGGCTCAGGCTTACAGTTGGATCCTTGAACACAGCCATGGCCCATGGGAGAGAGTTGATGCGTGAGCTCCTCCTTTTCCAACTTTCAAGCTCAAAAGCAGATGCCATCCTCAAGAAACTCTTAGATCAGGAACCAACGGAAGCTCTTTCTGCTGAATTTTCATTCTGTCGTTCATGGTTTTGTTGGATTTCTTTGGCTACGAGGGCTGAGCACAGTCCTCGCACTCATGCTTGCGGATCTCAAAAGCCTTCGGAACTCTGCCAGGCTTATTTTCCCGTCTTTGTCTATGTCAGCCTCCTCTAGAAGCGGTTCCACCGACCCTTTCAAGCCCGTATGCTGCTAGGAAAAGATTGAGGGTCAAAACAGCATAGGGATAAATATGTTGAACGTTTTACTCAGTAAGATGGAAGAGCAGTTAATAATAACAGATGCAACTATTGGAACAAAATATTGGATGTGGCAATAATGCTATCATGATATCATTAACAACTATACACAGATCCAAGATCTATAAGTAGTGAAACCACATACATGACAGCAAAAAGACACTTACCAATCTTAGTTCTTCAGGGGTTATAAATCCATCTCTATCTACATCAAACTTTTCAAAGGCTGCTTGTGACAGCTGTTGCCATTTCTCATTGTCATGCTCCTGTAATTGATGCACATGTAGGGTGGCTGCAATAAACTCACTGAAATCCACAAGCCCATCTGTGTTGGTGTCGATCTGTCTCAAACATACGCAACCAAAATCATGAGCTTGAAATGAGGAACTAATCATCGGAATGAATGGGAACTAATACAATGAAAACCACCAAGGTGGATTTCACTAAAGCCAAAGTCTAGAGAGATTCCGATGCAATCAACCATGTTGTCCGACAAGCAAATAGGCTAATCTCTAGAACTTGAACTATGAAACTGAAATGTCAAAGGAAGCAAACAACAAAGTTTGAATTGTAAAAAAGGAAAGAAGCAAACAGTTACCGCTTGAAGAATCTCCAGAACACGGGAATCTTTTAGCTTCCATGGCACATCTTTCGCAAGTGCCTGCAAAAGATCATTGGCATTTAGAATGACCAAGAAAAAGAGGACCAGTTTAGCTCACAGAGATCGTCAACTTTGTATACCAATTGCACTGTAACATACCTGCCTCATTTCTTCAAGACTGATGGTTCCACTTTTATCCACATCAATAGCATCAAACTGATCTCGCAGATCAGCCAGTTCTTCCTCATTAAGTGTACTTGCCAATGCCTAAAAGATTAAGCAATTGAAATTAGTACACGGGACATAAGAAAAAGGAAACAATTATATTCCTATCTGCAGCTTCCTAGAGATTGAAGACAAGTCACATACCCTGAGGGCAAATTGCTTCATGCGGCTGTACTTTACAAATTGTCGCATGTTAGCCAGAACCAATATATCTATTGGAATATCTGATGCATTTCCACCTTCTCGAACCCATGGGTGTGCTAGAATAACAAAGATCAGAAACACAGATCATATTCAGTTAGAAAGATCAAAGATCCTAACACGAAAGGGTGAAATGATCAATTACTTATAATTCCCAAAATCATTTGGGATGTCAACAGATAATCTAGATTCATTTTCAAAGGCATCTTCAGTTTCCCAAGCACTACCGAGTACCAACTTAATAAAAGAGGTTCCATCACAGGGCAAAGAGCAGATACATACATAATGCCTGAGCAGCAGTAAGTCGAGCACGAGGATCCTTCACCAGTAGTTTCTTGACAAAGTCCTTGGCATCATCGCTGATTGAAGGCCAAGGCTTACGTCGGAAATCAGGCTTGTTACGTAAAACCTGAAAATGACAACTTTTCTTACTCAGCATGAAAGAAACAAATAATACATATATTATTATACATTTCAATTTTAGAGATAAGGTCCATTGGAGTCAAGAACTTTTATCTGTTTCCACCATAATCAACAAAAGATATGGAATCCAGTTTATAAGCGCTTAGCCTTCTTACAAATAGGTCAAGCATTCAAGATGAGAATCATTCAGCGCACCTCTTTGAATATGCCCTCTTCAGTTCTGTCCCAAAAAGGACGTCTCCCACAAAGCAATATATAGGTGATGACACCAATACTCCAGACATCTGATTCTGGGCCTGATTTCCGTCTCAGTACTTCAGGAGCAACATAGTAGGCACTACCAACAATATCTGTAAACTTTTTCCCTGTAATGAAGGATTTGCATTGAGTACCAGCAACAGATCATATGAGATACAAATTGAATTGAACAAATTAAACCTCAAATTTCTGGACATGCATAAACTATGCTTCCATACAGTACAGACAGAAATGGAAGTTAAGGATCTACCAAAAAAGGAGCTCAAGTACCAGTCAGGATATCGATCTTCCACTCACCAGGATTTATAAAGTCTGATAATCCAAAGTCCGTCGCTTTTAAAGGGGAATCCTCTTTAGGAGACTTGAATAGAAAATTCTACAAGCAAGAAGGAAATTAGAGTCCATCATAGAAGAATACCGTCAAATTCTAATAAAGCAAACTTTAGGTTCCACATATGCAGATTTAGGTAAACAATCTACCTCAGGCTTCATATCGCGATGAACCAACCCATGTAGATGACACTCAGCAGCCACTTTCAGCATCTGACGTACTACTATTGCTGCATCTTTCTCTGAATATCGACTATCCTTCCTGGTTTGAGTATCATGAGCAACTAAAGTTAACACATCTATACAACTTTCTGTGAACCCAAAAAGGAGAATTAAAAAAAAGGAATTATGATCTTCAATGCGAAAGAGTCAAGTTGCCTACTTTGCAAGAATTCGATCAAGCAATTCTCCACCTTCACACAACCTGATGATAAACTACAATCAGTGTCTGTTCACAAAAAACTAGCTAAAGAAAACCACCAAACAGCTTGACTTGAAACTTACTCCATTACTAGGTACACATAATTCTCATCCTCAAAAGCATTATAGAACTGAACAACATTCTCATGGCCTGTAAGGGCTTTCAATATCTTCACTTCTCGCTTAACATCCTCAACGGCAATAGGAAGAACCATCTACGCACAGAAGCACAGACTCATTATAGTACCACAAAGAATTCTAGAGTTAGGAACTTCAGATAGGCCAAATGGCAAGAATATTACGGCAGCTCAACTACATGATCCTACTCAGCTTATACTGATTCTGACCGACCAAACACTCAAAAAAATTTAAAAAAAAGGAGCAAAAGAATCCTTCCTTCTATAGAAAAACCAATTTAAAGTCACCATCAATGCCAATTAAAACTATCAAACTCAGCTTATAACACCAGAATTGTCCATGAATAATACAAATATCTACAGTCTGTATCAAGGACAAATCTATCAATTCAAAACTAGTAACATTAGCTGGAAACTAAACGATAAACAAACACACCCAGCATTGCCATATTAACCCCAACAGCAATTGACATGTATCCAACATTGGATTTTGCTTCAAGTACTTCAGAATTGAGTTCCTCATTAGTAAAGGAGAAGTAAATAGAACTGTAATAAGAGTGCATACTTGTAGTGAAATATTCATCTAAGGCAACAGAAGAGGAAAAGCATCCCCAAATTGTCCATAACGCAATCCACATTATTAGTATCATCTTCCAGATCAACTAAACTCATTTGAAAAGTAAAAGCACAGCAATCTAATACCTATCATTTGCTGGAACCAGTCAATCAAATTTGAAAATTTTCAAGAGAAGACAAAAGAGGTCACAGAAATCCCCCAAAATAGTATGAAAAATATTTTTTTAAAAAAACAAATTTCAAAGGAAACCCAGTTCACATTGGAGCCAAAAAATGGAGCAAAAATTAAAAATTTACCTTATTCTTATCAATTTTCTTAACAGCAACACGATCACCATTAGATTTATCAGTAGCAACATAGGTATACCCAAATTGGCCATGACCCAACAATTTCCCAATTGTGTATTTCTGATCAAAATCCTTATCATATCCAAAATCCGTCCTTTTTCCACAGGAAGTCGACCCTCTTCTCGAGTTGGGCTTTTTAGGTGGCACAATCCTCTGTTTCTGCTCCCCCGTGTTTGTCACCGGCTTTGTGGGTTCCGCCTGGTTGTTTTTAACTGTTATTGCGGTGGTTGTTGCGGCGCCGTTGTTGCTGTTCGACCCAGTAACTCTGATCGTCGAAAAACACGAACCCATGATGGGGATTTTCCTTTTTCCCCCTTTATATTTTTTTCCTATGCCCTTTCCCACAAATTTTCGACTTGGCTTTCGTCAATTGAGCAGAAACCCAGAAAAGATTGAATAAATACGAGTTAAGGAAGAGGGTGGAAGGAGAAAGGAAGAAGAGAAGAAAGAGGGGTAGTCAAAAAGAGAACCTTGAAGATTGAAGACAGGGGTCAATAAAAATTAAAGAAAGTTCTTTGCTGTTTTATTTCCCAGTTCTTTTTCTTTCTTTTTTTTTTCTTGATCAGCTACCCGATTGAGAGGATGAGAACAGGAAATTTTACTTGTTTTTGGGTGTTCTAGGTTTGATTTTTGCTTCAAGAATCTGGAAAACCCAGAACAACAAATTGACAAGTTAGCGCCAGAATTAAGGAAAAAGATGGTGTTGATGATTTTTGATTTATTTCTGCACTCTTTGCTAGTTAAATCGTGCACCAAACGCCTAGTTGTATTTTGTATATTTGTCTGTTTACCTTCTGTCATTTAAAATATTGAATAAGCAATATTTGTTTTTGGCAAAAAAATGGTGTAGATAAAATGGGTGGGTTGGATATTGATCATTGCATCACCAGTTAAGTTAATTTTCTAAAGCATAGGTCATGTTCAGTAAAATTAGCTAAATAGCGATTCAAGTAGCGAATAAATGTTTAGGCAGATGATAGTGTTTCTAATTTAGCTGTTAGCGAATAGTTGTTTAGATAAGTCGTTGAAATGAATGTGTTCGGTAAATTTAGTTGTCGGGTTAGCTGATTAATATAAATTGACATAAAAGGACATAGATAATTTTTAAATATAAAATTTTCAAAGGATATTTTTTGGTCAAAAAATATGAAACGCTACTTTTGAATGCCAAAAACTAATACTGTTACGCTGTTTAAAATGCTAAACGTTACTTTAAATGCTAATCAAAACACTACAGCACCGAACACTAAAAATTGACTAATTAGTATATTGATTTGATCAAAACACTAAAATATTACTCAAAATGCTATTGCCGAACAAGACCATAATGAGTATTTATAAAATATCAAATTTGTATTTGTTTCTAATTACTAATAGCATTAAATCATATGATTCGGTTAGTATTCTTCATATCAGATTACATAATGTTTTATTCAGAAAATAGATAAAAAAATTATTCTCATCCTACAAGTTAGTTAACAAAAAATCTATGGTGACTTATCCATAAGCATGTAGGTATTTTATATAATGTTAGATATTTCGCGTCTATAAAGCAATGTTAGATATATTGTCAACAAAGTTCAATATTTAAAATTCTTTTACGTTAAAATTTAAAGCAGACTTTTTTTTTAAAGTACACTTCTCTTTTTTTACCATCAAATTAGATTATTGAAATACATAGACGGTATGGTAGAATTCTTGAATATCCCTCGTCGCTTGTGCTTTAACTCTTTTATTAAAAAAAATTGTGTCTTTTCATAAAAAACTAGACCAACTCAACATTACATGAAAATCAAAATTAAAAAAATAATCTAATAAAAATAAATCGGTATATATTCAAATGTGATTCATGATTAATTTCTCAGTGTCTTTCAAGTAAGTAGGACATGTGGATATGAGTAACAAACTGCCAAGTACCCGAGTCCAACCTACTACTCCACTAGTACTACCAGTAGTAGACTAGCAAAGGCCATAGTTTTGAATGTACGTGGAATGAGCTCTTTGGTCTTCGGCAAATTAATACCAAAATAAGAATATTCCATAATTAAGACTTGGTCAGTCACTAGCTTAATGAAGTCCATCTTTGTGTGGTCTACGTATGCTTTATCACAAGAACAATCTTGATAGTGTGTACTCGTCAAGAGATATATGCTTTGTTTATTGCAAAAAAAAAAATTGGTCATGAGTGATGCATGCTTGTATTTCACTCCTTTTTTATTATCTTAACAAATTTGGTTGAGAAGAAATCCGTTAAAATAATATAATTGATATCACTTGGTACGTAGTAGGATTTATAAGTCATAGATCCAGTATACGCGTTTGTTTTTTTTCAAAAAATGACCAGGTGTGACAAGCAAAATACGGATATTGGACCATAATATACTATACTTTGGGAGAATTGGATAATAATACTCCAAACTTTGGACTTGGATGTCCGTGCAACACACTATAGGCCGATTTTGAAGGTGTTTTTAGTCTGTGATATAAGTATATGTTTAACATATGTCATTGCATACACCTAAAAATTCTTGAATTTTAGACGTATGCAATTGTAAACCATTGTGAAATTGTTGCATTACATTGATAAAAACATATCCAAACTCTGTCTTCGTATATAAACAGTAAATAGGTCAATAATATGGTGCATCGACGTCTAGTTCAAAGTTAGGAGTATTATTGTCCAGCACCTCCAAAGTACAGCATATCATCGTCTAATATCTGAGCAAAATAATATGATCGTCAAACATTGTCAATATTTTCTCCAAACATATTAGTCTATAACCGCACCTAAAATATTTTTATGGGACGATTTTCGAAATAATTCCTCTAGTAAAAATGAAATCAAAATTTTACGCAGTGTAAGTCTCTAAATCGTTTGATTCCTATAGATTTTTTAAAGGAGGACAAAAAAGTGAAATGATGGCCAATGGAGACTAAGATGTCCAAATCGAAGCCCGAAGGAAAGAATTAGGGAATGTTGGCTCTTCTTCCTTACGCGCGTTATTGCCGTCCAATTGGAGCGGTGCATCGCAACAGGGCACATCATGAGAAAAAGAAGAGGCAACGACCCACAAAAAAACAGTTTTTTTGGTTATCAATTCCCGCGCAATCTTGTCGAATAAGAATGTATAAAGTGGTGAAGAACTCAAAACATAAAAATATTCCACGCAATCAAAGCCACGGCACAAATCAAAAAGCAGGAGGAGAGAGAGAAGCACAGCGTTGTGGATGACATGATGATATTAATTCTGTCCATAATCTCGTATTGGCCGTAAAAAAATAGGAATTAAACTAGCTAATTATTATGCTTCGCACTAAACTCTTTTTTTTTTCCAATAATATCAATTTATAAGTATGAGGGAAAGAAAGTGGGCATGCTGCAAAAATATGATTAAGCTTGCATGATTGCGATTATGTATCCAATTAGGGTTGATTTGTGTGCTTGATGCCTTAAAAGATACGTAAATATTTTTTTCATAGGATAAAAAGGTAAATAAATGAGTACACTCGAGAGTATGTACTCTCATATTTTATTTATATATATTTTTTCGGGTGTACTTATCATATATTTTATTTTTTAATATTTACTGATGTAACTTGTGAAAGTCTGAGTTTCCATGTGTATGGTATGGGCTTTAAGGTAGAGAGTACAATTTACTGAATTGCTCAAGAGTATTTGATTTAATGAGATTTAGCTTCTTATATTGAATTCTCTTTTTTTAGAAGATACCAATAAAATTTAATTTGATTTTCTTGTTACTTGAAAATCTTAAATGTACAAGAGGATTATAAATACGATATTACATATACATATCTACATGATTAGTTTTTTAATGTAACAACATAGTGATCGGTAAGAGCTTTTGAAAACCTCTATCTGATAGTTTTAGCTATAGTTCTAAATTTATAATTTCTATGTGCAAAGGCATTCCTTTTGTATGTCCATATATGCCATTTTAGATAAATCCGTTACTCAATCAAACAATTAATTATCAGTACAACAATACCACCTTTTAGTGTGAATCTCGCTTTGACAGGGTTTGAAGAGATTTAAATATACGTAATATTATCTCTACGGACATTCCTACTAGTAAAAAAAATGATTAATTATTACTAAAATAACTAATTTTCTCTAGATCGTTTATATTATTAAATCTTTCCATGTAAATTTCCCTCGCATGTCACCTTGCGTCACGTGTTACGCTTTTGCTGCAATCTGGAGGGAGGAAAGGATTTGTCAATTGGCCAATCTGTACGTGAGTTGAATATATTTGAAAATGAAAAATATCAGAAAATAAAAATGATGCTTTACTCGTTTCCCCTTGCGACTGCATTCTTCCCCTACTCGGTTTCCTAACAAGATTAAGTAATTTTTAATTTGCCAGCAATCAACTACCATCAACAATTTTTTTTTTTTTTTAAAAAAAACTTCACACAGCACACCTAATTCGTGATACAACGTTTATTTTGTGGATCCGAAATCATGTGGTCCCGGTCCTCCCGGATATATCATACATTAATGGGTGAATTTTGGATAATTGACAAGGGAAAAAAAAAAAGAAAAAAGGAGAAGGCGCTATTTTGTGAGGGCGGAATGTATGATCTCGGATCCTCCTAATAATTACAGTCGTAATACGCTCAATTAATAGTATTAGCTAAGTTGTCAAGCTGGCAACCTTAATAATTATTCTAAATACATCGATGGAAAGTATATTAATATTAAAAAAATACTAACACATGTCATTTAACTAATCAAAGGATCTTACAAAAAAAGAACAAAATGTAAATTACAAAATTTAAAATAAAATAACCAAAATTAGCCGATATCTTTTGATACAATTTTTTTCATTTTAAAATTTAAATATACGGTGTGTTTGCTAGAATTGAAAATTATTTTTCTAGAAAATAATTTTCTATGTAAAATAAATTTTCAGCTCATATATTCAGTTATTTGGTAAAGGGAATAATAAACTTTCTAGAAAATGAGTTTGATTATTAAAAAATAAACAAAAAAGCTAAAAATAATTTTCTTTAATCTTCAAACCATATGTTGAGAAAATAGATACGAAATAAAGAATAAGTATGAGAGCTTAAGAAACGTAAAATCAACTTACACTCTATTTAAAGTAAAAATATTTTTCTTCATTTTAAGAAAAATAATTTTTCTTTAAAAATAAATTCTTTCTTTTTATTTTGTCAAGCACCATAAAAAGTAAAAAAATAATTTTTATCTCCACCAAACACGCTCCTAGCTTCCCTGCGTAAAACCATACGATGATGTGACTTTATTTAAGTGTCGGTCTGTCGCCCTTGATTTCCTCATTATTTTTGAGTGTGAACATGTGTCCAATCTTCGATGTATATTGTTTACCAAATCTAGCTGTCATTATCTGGTTTGATTATATATATTAATTGGCCGCGCATACGATATTACTCATATAATAATTTATTTATTCAGCGCGTCCTATCTATTTCTATTTTAAGATTTAATGAATTATTTTGAGATGATTCACAGGTCAATAATTATGCAAAGCTTTTTTTAAATACAATTTCCAAAAGACAACCCGGCCCAATACCGGGCCCAAATAAATACTCTTAGCAAGCATCGGCAAGTGGGTCGAGAGGGTGATGTCCTAGCCCATCGGCTGCCAACGCTGGCCCAATAAAATTTTAGAGAGAATTTAAAGTTAAACATGTATTTGTGGATTTTGAATTTCAATTTTGGAAATATATTTTATCGCGTAACTAACTTTAAACACTTCGAAAAATATATCTCATACTCATAGCATGACAAAACGTTTCAGTATGTATATCTCATGGCATAACCAACTTTAACACTTCAAATAGTTATGAGCTTAATTCAAGGAACTGATCAATTAGATGTAACCAATGTTGATCCAAAGTCATACGAATTCTTCGGTTAATTGTAATCAAAAAGACAAAAAGACCTTCACGGATTATATAGGTTGAGATAAAAAAATTCACAGCGATTGATAAAAGCTTATGAGAAACAATATGACATCTTGTTTCTTCAGCGACCAAAACCTAAATACGCACATAATCTCATACATGAGTAGATTAATCCAGAAAGCATTACAGAAATGTATTAAGTGGGATCACTCAATAATCCACTTATCATCTTAATTTGATGACAAGAAGCTAAAGACTCAATGAAGAACCAACTAATTAAGCAAGGATTTCTTCAAGGGGTTTGCACTCTAACTTAGCCTTCTCTAGCTCCTCCATCTGTTGCTTCTCCTTGGCCAGCTTCTTGAGGCGAGCGAGCTCAAGGTCCTTGCTCATCTTCCTCCTGTACATTTCCGCGAAGGTGATGGGCTCATCCAGGATCGGTTTCTCCCCCTCCCTTATTGCGAGAGGGTAGACTATTGCCTCTGGAGCCGGGTTTTGGAATGTCGCTATTGATAGTCTGCTCTGGTTCGAGTTCACCACTGCTTGGTGATCCGCGTTCTTGAACCTCCCATTGCTCAAATACTTCATGTCACAAAGTCGAACACATGGAAAAATTGGTGAATAAGCTTATGTAAAGTTCCGTTTCAAATGATAAGTTTTCGCAATTTGATCCATGGATTGCACATGAATGACCAAATTCTACATCCCCTAACCCTAATAAACAGTTTCTTACAGCTTACAACTGAACGCTACAGCTAACTAGAACACTGCCTAAAATCATATTGTTTGATGTACGATACCATTGGGTTTCAACATTATGCAAAACTCAAGGTAGTAAATCAGGACCTCTAGGTTGAGAATTGAGATTGATTCCCATGAACAATTAATCTGTAACTAATAATACATAAGAACCACAAGAACTAATAAACCAGCATCAAATATGTAGTAGAGGGACTCACATGGCCATGATCACCAAGGTTGACAACAAAGGCACCAGGAACAGGTTGAACAGTGATCCAAGTCTTACCACCATCGCGAGTGGCTTGGAGGCCGCCAACCTGGTCCTGGAGGAGGAGGGGGATGGTGCCAGGGTCTGTGTGCCGCTTGAGCCCTAGGGTCAAGTCTGGCTGGGGACACTTAGGGTAGTAGTTAACCACCACTTTCTGGTCCATGTCAACACAAGCCTTGGTTAGGGCCTCAGTCTCAAGCCCCATTGCCTCAGATAATACTCCTAGGAGCTTACATGCCAAGCCCATAAGCTTTTCGCTGTACTCCTCGGTCACCTTGATCCAACCCTCTGGCTTGTCTGGCCACCTTGAGTAGTCCCGGTTCTTTAGTGGGTATGAGAAGTAGGTCACTATCTCCCTCCAGTCTTGCACTGCTTCTCCCTGCATTAATGTAATTAATCTTTCTTAGTCGTTGGATCTCTGCTTTACCAGAATCAAGCTACGGTTAGCCCCTAAACTCGTAAGGATGCTAATTTGTCAAAATTAAACCACATTTAATATCGTGTGTCACAAGCTACAAGAGAATAAGAAAATTATTTCCGTACAAATCATGATTCTCAATAACACCAAAATAAAACAAAAACGACTGTCTGAAGCCTGAACTCAATAATATTAATAACACCAAAATGAAAGAAGAACAAGCACCTGAAGATGACTGGACACAATGAACCCACCCTTCTTCCCACCGGACATATCAAACCGGAGCTTCTCTTCAGGCGGCAATGCAAAGAACTCTCTTGCAAGTCGGGTCATATCGGAAACCAAATTCGGGTCGACCCCATGATCAACAACTTGGAAAATACCCCAATCTTCACAAGCCTCAACAATCTTCTTACAGATCTCGGACCTCTTCCCGGGATCATCAATTCCGGCGATAGATATCACCGGAATTTGATCGCTGAATTGGTTGTAAGCCACTTTGGGTCTCTCGTCTTCGTCCCTCACAAAACTCGGGTTCAGAGTCGCCTCCCCTTCCAAAGCTGTCAGTGTTTTGGGTTTTTCTGCTGCCATTGTTAGAACACACAGATCAACACTGAGAGTTATTGTTTGTAATTATTCTTTGAAGAGCGAATTGGGTTTAGTGGTCTAATTTGTTTGGACTTGGGGGGGGGGGGGGGTTTAAATAGTTAGGGGGGGTTATTGAGGGGGTAGATTTAGGGGTGGGTGGGTAAAATGTGTGGTCGAGGCAGGTCTAACGACCTTCTTCAATATGGGCATCGTGCCGAACTACCCATCTTACATTGCATTAAATTGGCTTAGTAAATCAGGTAGCATCAGTTTTGGTACGATTTCCCTCTAGAAAGTGCTTCCTGTTCATCCTTTTACCTTTCTTTTATATACTGTGACATATTAGCGGCTTTAATATATATTGTAATCTTAATTAGGAATATATGTTCTCAAAATTTTATATGGTAATATTTGTACACATATAGGTGTTGTACATGAAAATTGTACTTCGTGTGTATTTATGTTATTTGTAATAGTACATACTTTTATGAGTATAATATAGAACACGTCAATGATTAAGCGAGACAAAACTTTGACGTGTTCTCCATTTGTTAAGTATTTGCACATTTCAACTCCTTTATAAGTGTCATTATAATAGCCCTACATGCATCCAACAAAAAAAGAAAAAATAGTACCATTGCATTAGGATTTAAATCATATACACTTTGAAGGAGGATCGATTATACTATTGAAATTTTCAATCGCTAATAATTTTTTTATCATGACGAAAAAATTTTACGATCATGTTGTTCAAGAAGGTGCTAAAAAAACCTGTTAATAATTGGATAAAATGGTTACAAAATTCCTATCGCTGCTTTAATTACAAAACGTCTAAATCCGACATTAATCTCTTTACTTTCCGCGTTTAAATTCATAATTTACCTACTCTAGTTCTAGCCATATCTAATCAACATAGTTATCTTATCAATTTCATGCATATGACTTTTGAACAAAACTTTTAAATGAAAGATTTAAATTTGCAAAGGGAAAAAAAAGGAAAAAATAAATAATATATGGCAATTGTCCATCCATGGAATGAATATATTGTCACCATGCATTAGCATTAGGGTCAACGCACGTGACCTGCATCCACACAGGAAAGTGACGACGCATATGCATGCACTTACCTACCAGTAATTAACCTACCTAATTAAGGATGGCTTCACTTAACAGTACACTTTCATTTTCATTACTAGCATTGGACTAAACAGCTATATTCTTGCATAATTTTAAAAAATATTTCTAATATGAACTTCATAAAATATATGATATATTAGACGACATCACATTTAATCAAGATAAAAAAAATATAATATTTTGATTTAAGATCTGTAAAATTTTTTTATCATAGAAAAATTTCCTTAAAATTTTATCTCAGTTGATAATCTTTAATTGTTTTTTGGATCAAATCAGTTGATAATCTAGACATCGTGATCAATTTATGAATTTATAATATAGAGCCAAAGGGGGGTTTATGCATAGTAATCACTAGATCATTTTAACAGGTTGTTAATTTTTGTTAAATAGATATATAGAAAAACAATTATAAATGGTTTGAAGTTATTATATATGATGATTTTGACCAATTATGGAAGATTATTACCTAATCGAGATTTCTAAAATTCTGTGATTGATCCGAACCCGAATTATATTCAACATTTTTGGGAGGTGCTCATTTCATATCCTTGCATTTGGAGGAGAAAGGAATTACATACATGCCTTTTTCCCCCAAATAATAAAGGAAAACCATCAAAATTATACACAAGACTTCATTATTAATGGAAATAAATGATTCTTTTCAATGTGCATACAATGATTGATCTTTAATAGGCATAATGGCATATAAATCGAAATCCAAAGTTTATATCACAGAACCGAAGCCATATAAGTAAAATATATAATTTTGTTTTTTTGAATAAACTCGTTATTACGTTGAACTTTAAGTCTTTAACATTCAATGATCTCTGCCTTACATTCTTTTAAGATAAAACGGTTTGACAAAAATAATCTCACAAAGAATAAATAATTATGAGGTGCATAAAGTATTACCCTCAATTTACAATAACCACACAGCTGATCGCATTGTTTAATTGAACAGGCCTATCACATGGCCCATGGGCCAAACCCAAATACTCTAAATAAAGCCCATACCGTTTTTCACACACATGGTTGGCAGTGACTTTAAAATAACAGCCAAACCAAAAAAAAAAAAAAAAAAGAACCACAACGGCTAGTTCGACCTTAACTAAAACCGGCGTCAAGGCTCCCTCCAACGGTCACATTCCCCGTTTTAGCCTAATCCTCCATTAGCAACTCCACTATAAAGTCACTCTTCCTTGCCCTCATCTTCGCTTGTACCCCTCTCTCTCTCTCTCTCTCTCTCTCTCTATATCGCTCGCTCGCTGTCTCTCTCGTAATTGAATCAGTTCTTCAATGGAGAGTCCGTCATCTACAAGAAGAATCACAAGGTCTCAAACTCGAGCTGCTCTGGGGAACAGCGCCACAAGCAACAACAATATCTCAAGTAATCATCAATTTTGACATTCTTTCAATTTGAGCTTCTTAGCAAATCTGATTGTTCATTGTAATCTAACTGATCAATTTTTCTCATTTCATCAAAAAATTTTCCAGGGAAGATGGAAGATTCAGAGAACTCTATTTCTAGAACAAAAGAAAGAAATGCCAAGCAGGATCGATCGCCTTTGATTGACATAACCAATGATTCACCCATTGTGGGGCTTGCAACCGGGAGTTTGGAGACCCCAATTTCATTGGTTTCGAGGCAAATGAGCAATCGCTGCAAAATGACACCTGGGTCAGGGGAGGCTTTGCTTAGGAGCCAAGTCAAGACTCTATTGCAGAGGGTTGAGGAAGAAGCAGACATTTCTAAGTTCTCTCTGGGAAGCGAAGGCGGCCCTATTCCTAAATCCCTCAAAGCTTTCCTTAACTCCCCTGCTGGCCTCCTCGCTCCAACCCCAGCAAACACCCCACAAGTTTTGAATTTCTTGGGTTTTGATGAGTTTGGATCATCACTTGGTTCTGTTTCGCGCTCCCCAATTCAGGATGAGTTGAGCATATCTCAGGTTTGTGCTGTTTCTGCTCAGAATCATGTTATGAAATGTGGGTTCTTGTCTTTTTTTGGGGGGGTCCTTTGATTTGATTCTGTGAATGGGATTGATTTTGATGTGTTGATTTCATCCCGCTTCTTGTAAAATTTTTCTGGGTTTGCTGAAATCTTCCAAATTTCTGATCCTCCAATTTTGGATATTAGATAGTGAGTGGGATTTTTGTGCTGTTTCTTGCTCAGAAACTTGGTATGAAAGTAGGTTCTTGTCAAATTTTTCTGGGCCCTTTGATTGTTTGTGTGTAAATGCCATTGATTTTGGTGTGTTGAATTCATCTGGGTTCTTGTAAAATTTTTCTCGGTTTGCTCAAATGTTTCGAAATTCTGACCCTACTATTGGGGATGCTAGGTGGTGAGTGGGATTTTTGATGAAAAGAAGCAGACAGAGAGTGGCTCAGAGTGTGAGCAAGATCTGATATCAAGGACATTGTTTCTGGATTTCTCCGAGAAATCTGACTCTTCATCAGATTGCTCATCTGCGGTGACTTACCAAGGAACTGGGGTCGGAGAGGAAGCAGAAAATGAGTGTAAACCGGTGATAATGGAAGATGATGATGCTTCCGTCTGGTCTATTCAAGTGAATACAAGCACCCGTGCTGTAGATGAAGATGAGGATGAAGTGATCGAGAATGAAGTTGACAAACATGATGATGATGTTTATGATGATAATGATGAAGATTATGGCGAAGAGGGAGAAGAAGATGAGACCGAATCACAGCTTTTTGATGAATTGTGCGAAGGCATAAGCAACATAAATGTGATCGGGGAGAAGAAAGGAGCTGCCACATTCATGGGGAAACGCACAAGGTTTGTTTACAACAGTGATGATGAGTTGGTTGAGGACAATGAAGAGTTTGGCTCTGAGGAGGGCTCTTCTGGTGTTCTTCGCTTGAAGGGACTTCCTACACCGAAAGGGAAGCACCTTCGCTTTCAGGATGAAGAAGAGCAGTGAGAAATTCACTGAAATTGGGTGATTTTGTTTCTAAGAAAGTGACCAACTTTCTGATTTCTGGTTGTTTTTTGTTTCTGAGAACTGACGCTTTATCAATCCCACTTTTATGATTGCATAGTTTTTGTTAGAAATCAATCAATTGCCTTTTATGATTGATGAGATGAATTTTCGAAGGAAGCCGAATTCAGTCATGAATAACAAAATCTCAGCATTCCAACACTGGCTTGTTCTTTGATCTCTTGTGCATAATCCCAAATATCCATCCTGTATTCCTAAAATTCCAAACAAAGAACGAAACTGAGTATCCCAACACAGGTGTGTTCTTTTTACTCTTGTGCATAATCCCAAATCTCCATCTTGTATTCTTAAAATTCCAAACAAATAAAGACAAGACAGGCAATCTGCTGCTACAAGCCAATACTGACATGCTTGTTGAACTCAGTAATTCCAGAAGATTTGGTGACTCCGATGCCGTTTCTTTAGATATATTTCAATAAGCTTCCTATATGTCCATTTTTTGTGCTCGTTGAACTCCAAGAAGGCCTCCGAAGCCAAATGAAAATCCCCTTTGCCCATAGCCTCAAACACAAAGGAGTCGGTTGCTACTGAGGGATACTCATCTAAGTTAACCATTTTCTTCAACGCGAAATCCAAATTTCTTCCCATCCGTTTTGCCATATACGCGTCAACCACACAGCCATAGGTCACAAGATCAGGAACCACGTTGTCATGCCTCATATGCTCGAGGCTTAGATGAAGGTCCCAAAACAAATTCATCTTTGAGAAGGCCAGAGCCCTAATGTTGAAGCTTGTAAGATCAGGCCTAAAACCTGCTCCCAACATGCCCAAAAACTCCCTTTGCAAGCTCTTCATCTTAAAGTTGACTGCATAGGACAAAAGCAAAAGGTTCCACAGAAGATTTCCCACATTCCTCCTACCCAAACCCACATTCCTCAAGAACTCCCCTAGCTTATAGAACTTCTTTTCCTTCATATACGCGAAGGACATAGCTCGTATTCCTTCCTCTTCGATAAGAATCCGAGACCTCTTGAGTCTCCCATAGGCAGCTTCCATCTCTGCCAAAGAACCATACTTGCTATAGTAAACAACATAGGCATTTGCAGTCGCAGAATCAACCCTGAATCCCAATGAAACCATTTCATTCAATGCGTTTTCCATTAAGTCAAGCCGTCCTCCTATCCCAAAGCATGAAATTGAAAGAGAGTAAGCCTGAGGGAGCCAGCTGAAGTCCCTACCCCTAATCTGGCTCAAAACCCTGGAAATTTGATTGAAATTCCCTGATTTTGCATATGCAATGACTAAAGACGAGACTAAATGAATACTGGGTCTGAGGGAACTATAAAGAAACTCATTCCATAGAGATTCTGCATCTTGAACACAACCATTTTCAGCAAGAGAGATCATATCAACTGCCGAATTCGCATATTTCTTAAGAGAAAGATCATTTTCAGGCCTCATATCATGTAAATAGAGATGGATAGGAGTCGAATGGGTCATGTGTTTGAAGCCCAAGGGTTTTGTTGGGTAAGTAAAAACAGGATCTTCCTTCTGATGCTGCTTCTTCCCAGCTAATACTAAAGTGGGTATTGGCTTGTTTTGGGTAGAAACAACATTTGAATGACTTAATTTGACAGACCCATGAAGCCATGGTGGAAGAGATTCAGGAGGAAGATGCAGAGCTCTCATTTGAGATATTGAAAAGAATTTCAGTGGCCCATATGCCCCAAATCTCAAAGAAAGATGGAAATTTAACTTCCAATAAACTTACAACCACAAAAGAAAAGTGCGTTCGAGGCTTTATTAGCTCTTACAGATGGCAAGATGGCAGATTCAACCCAAACAGCAATGAAAAGTTCAAGATTCACCCAGATGAGCTCTTTGTGAGACCAAAATACGCATCTGAATTGAGAGGTGCTCGAGCCTTTTTTTTTTTAAAAAAAAAAAACTTTTTTTCACTGGCGCTGAATTCTGGTTTGTGAGAGTGAAACAACAGGAGAATCTGAGAGGTGAAGGCAGAAAGCACCAACATTATCTCTCTCATATACTATTTGTTAACTATCTCATTGTTTTCTTCTGGGCCCTTTGGTATCTGTATGTTGGCTGTCGATGTGAGCTCTCATTTGCTCTCCTGCTTTTTTAGTTTTCTTTTTTACTTTTTCACACTTCTGTCATATAACTGCTCTTTGTAATTAGAGTTATGCATAAAAATGTACTCATGAAATGGGGATAGAACACCCAAAAAAAAAAAAAATGAAATATTGATAATATTGGGTTAAAGTGTTCATTAATTATAAAGCTTGGGTAATTTAACGTTTCAAGAATTCACAACACTAGCAACATACATAATTGCATGCATTATATAAATAATTACATTATAGGTTTCACAACTTTTTTTGAAGTGTCCTTAGGCTTTAGAATTATATATATATTTTTAAGTGTGTCCTTCCATGCCATTACTACAAGCGTTGGCAAAAATTCGTCCAAGTCACACCCAAATTTGTCCAACTTAAAAAAAATCAGGTATAGTTCTGAATTTTTCGTCTATTAAATCCAAGTACAAAACTCTTTATGTTTCTATCATCCGAATTATCCAACCCAAAAAATTCGTGTGCTTATTAACTTCTTGTTTGAATTTTGACATTATCTAATATGAATTCAACCTGAACATGAAATTTTGCCAGCAATAATTACTGAATTCACATGTTAGCTGAGGATTAGCCACATCTGGCCGACTAGGAAGAAATGAAGAATCCCCATTCTGATCTTCTATGCAAGGAATGTGAGCTCGAATACCACTAGAGACATGGGGTAGTTTTTCCATTCTCTTTACCCATTCCGTTACATACTTCTGGTTGCAACTTGTTCTACCATAGTCACAGGCTCACAGGATAAAAATCCAAAGCCCCTTTTGTCACACATGATTAATAACAATAATGGTTATTAGCAAACAGCTATCCTGAGCCTGGGGTTAACACACAGAAATAACCAATGCCCTCCCCAAAAGGGCAAAGACTAATATTCAATAAGTTCAACCAAAATTTTTTTTTAAAAAAAGAAAAAAAGTAATAATCGATCGGAAAGCAATCTTAAAACAGATTCAAGAAGCATATACAACTAAAATGGCATCAGAAGAGTTTCATTTGCTCATAAATGACAGTATTCACATCATGGGGGATAATACCTACCACCGCACCAGTAACGGGCGCTGGGATAAGTTTATCACATCTTCGCCTACCGGAGTTCCAATTCACCTGACCCTGGTTAATCACTGACTAAACAGATATATTTACAAGGGGTATTTACAAGCACCAGGACCAGGAGCCCACACGGCAAAGGACAGATTTTGTGCTAAAACCATGGATGCCAAGTTGGGTCCATCATGCATAAATTCCGTGGGCTCAATGCAGCTTCAACGAGCTCTGCTACACCTCTCTGTACTGATTGTGGGGGGTCCATGGCATTCTCATCCTGCAGGGTTTCACCAAATGAGTAACAGCACAACAGATGAAAGATTTTGTAATATACTACGAGAAAGAAGCATTTAGTACACCACAAGTATAAGCTACATCTCCCTGCAAATTCTAACACGAGTGTACGGAAATGGTGGAGGATATTATGAGAAACGAAAGGGCCTTGTATGAAGTTGGTATGCCATAGGAAATGAACAACTTCGAAATCATGCTCCTCCTGTTTCGTAGAGTTTGGAAGAAATAAATCACAACCATTTCCATCCCTCATTTGTCAACCAGAAAGTACAGACAAAAGAAAGGGAAAAAGAGAGTGCGTTCAATTCATTCCCAAGCAGTCAACAAAGGACTAGAGGCTAACAAATGGGAAATCCATTAGTTGCCTTCTATTTCTCCACACCTCTACCCAAATCCAATTGTACCGGACAACTGAAACATGAGCAAATTTCTGTTGTCCCCCCTAGACATCGCACCAATCATATTTTCATGCAAATCATTAATTAACCAGCTGTCTCATTCATTTGGCAATCTCTGCCTCAATTTACAGTTAGAAGACAGGGCATGTGGCAATTTCTGCCTTAATTTACGGTTAGAAGACAGGGCATTTGGCAATTTCTGCCTTAACTGTGCTAAGGTGGAAACAGGGGCAAGACACCAAGGCATTACCTCATCAGACAAAGTCTGGGGCGCAATGCTTTTGATTCGGTCAATAACATGGTCAACATTGGTTGTGACCTTGAGCTTGAAATCAGCTGGACTTAGACCTCCTCCAGCAACAGGAGCCAAGGGCATCCCAAGTGGTCTTCTCCAAGACCAGGACAGTAGCTCATCACGGAAAAACATAGCCAAGTGATGCCACAAGTGCTGGTTTTGCTGCAGATAACACAAACTCGTCAGTTAGTCATAAGGGAATACCTTCACATCACACCATACCTACACAATTGTCCCCAAAGCCCACCATTTTTGTTGGAAAAACCAAATTGACCGAAACCGAGTTGACCTGAACCCGAATTTTTGCCAGCACTACTCACGAATCTATTCAGTACAATAAGACCAATGATTCCAAAGGTTTGTTTACATTGTATCTCCCAAAAACCCTGCATCTACCACACAAAAGGAGGTTCCCACCATTTTTCTTGGACTTCAAGGGACCGCCTACTTCAAGAATAGACCAATGTCCACATAAATTGTTCAGGTTTTGTTTCCCTAGAAGACATAAATTGTTTTAAGTTACGATTCCCTTGCCGCAAAGTACAGAGCTGTTTAGATCCAAGTCAAAAATACATGTGGCATAGGAGGTCATAAGCCAGCTAGTAACCCTTTCAGCCTTGTTGCCCTCAAGCTGTCACCTACTTGTGTAGTAGAAATTGATTTCCCTCTGCCTCTCTATTTCCACTAAATGTTGAAAGCTTATTTGCTGCATGTAGGAACCCATGTACAATACAGCCTTCCAAGTTCCAATCTCTTCTATTGTCATTTCTATCACTGATAGTTATCATTACTACATCTTCTCTTTAAGGCACTTCGCCACCTCATAGGCTATTTGAGCAAAGATTGGACAAACAACCAATGTCTCACTGTAGTTTCAATTCAATAATTTTGGGGGGGGGGGGGGACTTGCAAAGAACTTTAGGTAGATCTAACCTTTGGTGAAACAACAGCTTGTGCAGCTGAACACATAGCAGAGACAATGAGCCCTTCTACTCCAAAATGGGAAAAGAAAGCCTGCATGTTCCTTGTGAGACGGAATGGCACGGGCTCATTGAATTCAACCATTCCATTAGCATCATATGCAGGGTGGAAATCCGTCTGAAAGATCTTGCCAGTATTCTTAGCAAAAAGGATTTTGTTTGGAGACCTTCCCCCGATCTGCAGCATGTATGAGATGAAGCACGAGAGCGCCAATTGCGTAGCAAACTGCTTCTTAAAAGCCCACATATGGTTGCCATTTAACAATGTCTTATATATAAACTGGGACAAAATATTCTCAGGCACACGAGTCCTAGTTATTTCATTATAAGCATGTAGGCGGGTATCAACAATAGCTTCTGGTGAGATTTGGCCAGTCATAGCCGGATTAAGCTGTTCCTTGAAAAGCGTGATGGGAAGGTCAGCCTCACGATCATTTCTTGCACAATGATTCTCATAAACTTCAAGCAATGTGCTGTACATCAAATCATCCTCCACCATGCGAACCTGGATCGAGGCAAGCAATACCCAAGTCAGTATACCATAAAGACAAATAAAAACACAACCAAATGGCAATAGCGGCTAAAGATCCAAATACAGACGAATGCATTGCAGATAATATATTACATTTAAGTTCCCTGGTGATAAATTCGAATAAATATCAGACCCACAGAAATGGTAGAAATCATCACCTGAGACCAAACAGGAATAATAATTGGCGTGTGGATGCATATGTGACGCCTTCTAGATTCCTTGTGCTTATCAAACATGCGATTCATAACTCGGAACAGCTGAAGCATGCGTTCATCACTTCTAGCATTTGGAGTCAATGATGTTTGGACAATGAAGTGACGCTGTGAACCATCTGAGCCTATTAGGGTCAAGCGGCGGAAACTGCTACCATGCCTCCTCACGATCGGAATATCAGGACCAACACGATCCAACTTCACAGTATGATCAGGTGCAATTTCCTAAGGCAGGAGGGGGTGGGGAAGGGAAGGTTCCAACAGTCAAAAACAGAGGGATACAATGTGATCTGAACAGGAAAGAATGATCTCTCTCTCTCTCTCTCTCTCTCTCTGTGTGTATGTGTGTGTTTTTTTGTGTGTGTGCGCGCGCGCGCGTGTCTGTATTATAAAATCTTAGACCAATAAACATTAGGGCTTGATAATTAATAAGCTATTAGCATGATCATTACTCCAGCAGTTAAAGATCATTGTCCATACCTGATCAGTAAAATATTGTCCTGGAACCTCAACATCAACAACATGGAAATCACGTAACACCCTGCTTTCCTCTTCCAGCTTCAACACGGCAGGAAATCTGTCTTCAACATTGCTCTGGAGCACATTTTTCCAGTGCTTTAATCTTTCGGTGAGTTCAGAAAGTGTTGCCGGGAAGGTAGCAGTGCTCTCCGGATCAAGATCACGTTCAAAGTCCTGCTTGTACTCTCTCACGAATTCAACATGCTTGTTTACAGCATCTGCTGAGAAGCAAGCTCTGCAAACTCCAGAGAGCTCCTTCTTGAGAGACTGTGGAACCTCTGCTGTAGTGGCAGTTGGATACTTGTAGCATCTATGAAGAAGCGCATTAACAACTGCTAGAAGTCTCTCCTCTGGCAGAGTGACAAACCTTGATCCAATCTCTGTAAGTAGAACCTGAAAGCAACAAGATTCCAGACAAGAACAAACACTTTCAACAATACATCAAGAGCATGATCCCAACCAATTATAAAGCATAGCACATAGAGAACACATGAAAACAGCCTAGATTTGCTTTAGATTGAAACATAAACAAGTCTACCTAAACACAGGCACACAGCACAGCACATCCAAAACTTTTCAAGATCACATCCAGATAATTCAGAAGCATCAAATATGGATACGCTCTGATTCATGCAGAGAATGCAGGTTCTCATCGTGAAAACAAATAAGAACACAAATTTCTACCTCAAGTTCACTAGCGAGATTAGTGTGCTTGCTCCTAAGAGCCTCCATTATATCCTTTGCAGCATCAAAAGCACTGGCAGCAGAAGCCATCAAGCTCAAAGCGCCACTGCGCCTTAACGCATTCTGACTACCATCATTAATGGCTGCAGAACCTTGCTGCAGATGTTCACTGCTGGTTGGTCCTCGATTTTCGCCAGGACCTGACCTCTCAGACTCTTGGCCACTCAAATTTCCACCATCCTGAGGTGTAACACTGCCACCAGGCTGGGGCACTTGATGAACCTGACTTTCTGAAGACATGGCACCATGACTCTGCATTCTCCCAGCCCCATCAGTCAACCCAAGAGAGCCAGGACCACCACTTGAAGCATGCTGATGCATTCTTTGCTGAGCCATCGCTAATCTCCCAATTTCAGATTTATTAGCCGCATCACGCCGTTCGAGTAAATACGTCCGCAGCCAATAGTACAAAGCCTGTAATTTAAAAAGAAAAAAGGTCATGCATCCATACGGCAAGGGCTGTTCTTTGCGTAATTCTTTTTTTCCCCCTCCTTTGTTTGGGAAGTGGGGATGGTGCAGGCAAAACTTGCCTGCGGATATACTGTGGCAATTTTCAGAAGAACTAGCTTGCAGTGGGAGGCTTCTGCTCGCTGCAAGGAAAGCAGCAACTGAGGAATCCAGGAAAGCCACACCCAGTGAGGTATTTGATCCAAATATTTGTCAAATGCTCTACCAGCAGGTTCGTTGGGGGTATCAAAGCTGAGTAGGTAAAGAACACGAGCTAGATAGCTTCTTGAGTTTGGGATGCCAAACTTGATACCTTGGAGAAAGCAACTGACAGCATACTCTAACCAGATTTCCTCGTGTGTTTCTTTGTAAGCCTAAGTAAATAGAAGCAAGTGAAACAGAAATCCTCATCAACGTGAAATATACACGTCATGTGTGAAAAATAAAGTGCATACCAAGTCACAGTAGTTTCCCCAACTAATCCAGCCTTTGGGCAAATTCTTGAAAAGACTAATGGCATTAGAGTATTCTCGATTGGCAGTTTCACAGTCATTTAGCTTCAGCAAAAAATCTCCTCTCAGACGGAAAATTTCTGCTTTGTGTTTCACCGGAAAATATTCAAGATTGGTGCTATTAATCAAGTTGAGCCCACCGGTCAGTTCCCCTTTCATTTCTAGATAAGCCTTTGCTTGTTCTCTAATTTTAACGAAGGCCTCCTGCAGACAAATATGCAAAGCAACAAGATCCCTTCATGTCGTTGATTACTTGTAATGGTAAGAAATATTTTAGGGAAAAAGAGAGAATCCGGCACAAAGATAATATAACAAGTCTCAGATGGAAAACACTACGACGATATGGCCCTTCAGTAAGGTTAAGGCCAATTCCACATACCTGCACCTCCATCGTTGAGTGACCATACATCTTTTCAAGTATTGTCACACAGACATCATAAAGTCCCTGTTTGCGAGCAATGTGAGCAAGCTTGTTGACATTCCAAGCTTTATCACGGTAACCAAGGTGATGAAGTTGTGGATTGGTTTTGCCAAAATCCTTGAAAGCATCTATGACTGAATTGTACATTTCATTCCTCCATTGCAGCAAATCATACCAGACTGTCATATTATCCCATTCATTTGGAGTCCTCAATCTCCAAGTCTCAAGAATATCCTTGAGATCTGCATATATTCCACCATGTCCGCCAACAGTAGAATTTCCAGTGTGTCTACTTCCATTTGCAATATCCAATAGAATTCTAGCTGATTCTTGAACTTCAACTAGCTGCTGAAATTGCTGCAGCAGAGGTATTCTAGCATGCACAGACATTTCTGGCAATTGCCACCATTGTTCCAAAGCAACATCAACACCCTTTCCCACAATATTTTCAGCATCTCCGACACCATTGACATTTCTATCATGGAGAGCAAAGTATGCCTGAATTACTCTGAGTTTTGGAGTTTCTTCTACTTGAGCTTTTGGGATTACATGATCTTTCATATATGCCCAATCAGGAACTTTCCAAAGGCTATCCAGTAAAATGTCATAGTTTTCAATAGACTTGCCAAAATCTGCAAGAGCATCCCATTGACCAAGTTGACTAGCACAATAAAGCCACTGCTCCTCCCAAAGGCACATCTCAGCCTTAGGAACAGTGTTGTTATAAGTTCCTTGAGTCGCCTTAACCATGGCCTGGTAGAACAGGCTCTGAGCACGCTGCCAATAACCATGCTGCACAAGTGAAAGCCCGGCCCTAGTTTCTGCCGTAACAGACCTCTTCTTCCACAAACCACACCTCATATCCTCTTCATTGAGCAAACGGTAAAGCTCAGCAAGACATTCAGAACACTTTGTATCATTCGTGAACAGCATGACATGACTTTCGAGCAGAGCTAATGCAATATGCCATGCGTTGTAAGTCTTTCCGATATATTTAATGAGCTCACTAGGCATCCGAGGCTGTGGGTGGCTCAATTGAAGCCCTTCTAGAAGAGCTTGCACAACATTAGGTCGCTCTGCCTGTTGTTTTTTGTGACAATCCTTTGATAGGAGAGCTATCATGGGCTTAGCTAGTGCCACTTGTTCTTCCTTGTTCAAGCTCACCCAGACAATGGGGAATACCAATACCCACAAATGGTATGCAACATTTGCATCTGTATGAGCCAGCTCTCTCAGTGGCCCAAGGAGGTCAGCCACCTGCATGAGGGAAAAAAATGTCAACTCAACTCTATTTCACTCAGCTTATGTCACCCTGAATGCATCTGCCATATTAAGCAATTTATACAAGTAACCTTTTACAATGATCTGCAATGCAACGGATAAAGCAGAAAAGGGGGAGAATGGAAGAAGAGGCAGAAATGTTCCACTTTTTTTGTGCTAAAATATTGTGGATCCCACCAAGGCAAGATCTGAAGATATCTAGATGGCATACCTGCCCAGGCCACAAGGAGACGGTTCCAGAAGACTTTGCAGACCAACATACATAAATTTAAGACAAAACTAGTTTTAGATCCCGTGCAATGCACAGGCTTATTATATATTTTAATTTTTAAATCTTTTTAAACACAATTTTCATGTAGATGTTCACTTAAAATTCTATAAAATGTGGCGTAATATAATTTCTTCTTAAAAATAATAGTTATAAAATGAATAATCATTTGATTATCAATAATAGGAAGGGGAGCCTTGGAGCAACGGTAAGTTTGTCTCTGTGTGACCAAAAGGTCACGGGTTCGAGCCGTGGAATCAGCCACTGACAAAGTCAGGTTAGGCTGCCTATAATTCACCCCTTGGGGTGCGGCCCTTCCCCGGACCCTGCGTGAACGCGGGATGCTTGTGCACCGGGCTGCCCTTTATTTTTATTATCAATAATAGAACAACTCTATGATTATTCATATATAATAATAAATTAATTAGACATTGATTAGCTCAGTTATATTTTTTTGTTAATATGCTTATTATTATTTGGTTATGTCACGCCATGTATGTTTTTATTAATAACTCGGGAATGCTCCTCTATAAAATATATAAAAAAACATAACTCATGAATGCAACATTTAATAGCAATGCAACCTTAAACCCACATACATACATACATGCATACATACATACATGATTCTTGACAAATTGAGCAAAAAGCAGAAAAGTGAATCATAACAGAAATTCAGATCATCCCAGAGGTCTCATTTATTTATCGAGGAAAAAAAAAAAGATGATAAAATAACCTGCAATCTGCTCATCTTATTTAGAAAGTGAGCATGCTTGTGAATGAGTCCTTCAAATGTCAAAGAAGCAGCATCAGAGACTTCAGAGACATCAGCACTCTGATGCTGCATTGCAGAGCTTTCAGGAAGATAATTTGATGCCACAAGAGGTGGCAATCTTGCAGAGTTGGGAGCAAGTGTAATGGATTGATCCTCAACCAAGATTGCAAGAAGAAGATCAAGACCTTGTTTCAGCCAGAAAACATCACTTAGAGCATCCCAGTCCTGAATTTGGATGATGTAATGCAGCCTAGCAAATAACGTTTTCCCTAGAGACTCATGATAGATTGAAAAAAATTTCTTCCTAGTTTCAGGATCCTTCGCCCTCAAACCAAGCATAAACTGCCTTTCCACCTTCTGGAATACTTCCTGCCGCAAAGAGAGTGGATATCTGCACATTGCAAAAACATTCAGCCAAGGACTGGATTTTGTCCTGTGGTTTGCGTAGCTAGTATTCAATATGCATAAATACACAATTCATCAGTCAAAAACTTAGAAAACAGCAGTACAGATAATTGGTCAGGATTATTAAAAAACATTCTAACCATGCTCAAATCTTTACCATAATCTTTTGCCAACTTTAAACTTATCGAATCAATATGTCGAAATGTAATAGTTAGATAACTTCTCATAACCCCGTCTATATTTTTGGTTGACTCACAACTTAACTCAATTACCATGCAACGGCAAATAATTTCAATGCTCAATTCACTCAAAATGAACATGTATTTTACAACTCTCAGTGGGAACACATTTATTTTACATTATAATTAAAATATACATTGAATTTTAGCCTGATTGGAAAGGTTCAATACACAAAATGTGCAAGCTATCCTCTGCAGACGCAATAGTATTAATCATCAGCAGATCATAAGTGAATTTAAACTTAGGATGGGAGGAAGAAACACAAAAGAAAAAAGATTATAATCTATTTAAATCCTAATGAATGAGGAAGCGTAGTAAACAGCTAACTACAATCTAGAAAAGCTCAAAACTTAAACCAACAAATGCTAAAGTAGGATAGCTTGCATGCATCTGAACTAGTTTGATGTCGCCGCACGTGCCTCACCACATTTTAAAATGATGATAAAAGAAATATAAAGTCTGAGTTAGCACAAAGATGCTTCAACTAATAACTCCAGATGTTACATGTACAACAATAGACAATCCCACAAAGAAGCTCCAAACATTTACTTAGTACATACCTATTTGCATCAGCACAAAGTCCATAAAGAAGCTCCAAGTATTTCTTGTCCCATTCCTCTTGTGCACTAGGCGAAAAATTCTGTTTGTCTACTTGTGAGAGTTTTTGAAGGAAGGAAACAATGTCTTTCGGATTAAGAAAAGCTGTTGATGAGACATTGGATGCAGCTTTACAGTAGTCATCCTCAATCCAACCTTTGATTACATCTAAAATACAAAGTAGCACACTAGCATCAGTACCCTTCTCGGAAAGCAGCGTATTCAAGATGTGTGTGATAGATCTCTTGTGGTCGGGCACAAGCATGACTCTGTCACCAATAAGTCTCAAGACTAATTTCAGATTAGAAATGACCACTCCAGCATCAGCACCATGACGAGATGACGTGACTGAATCTGGATCCAGTCTCTGGGCCTGTATTAGAAAGCAAATTTGACCAATATCAATCCTGTACATATATTATGGCAAAGTTACAAAAGAAAGTAAAAACGATATAAGAAAAGCTACAACGTTGTTGAAAAGCATAGAGACGAGCAAATACTTGTCTCGCTTGGCTGCCAGCCAGAGAACCCATATCACGTGACAGGCGTTGAAGAATTCGGACCAATAAAGAGGGATCAGTTAGATTTTTCTGAACCTCCATCAAAGTCTTGAGGACCAAAAGCACAAAGCTGATTGAATTGGCTGAGGTATCATCTCCTGATGTTTGGGGAGCAGTGGCAGCAGCAATGTGTTTCTCTATTAGATCTTGAACTTTCTGATACAACATCTTTATTTCTGGTGGAGTACCAGCAGAATCCAGGGGAAAAGTGAGAAATACAATCTTCAACAGGGAACACAATGACTTCCCAGCATCCAACATTTTATACTTGAAACAAGGTTCAAGGATCTGCAGCAAATTGCAACTACATAAATGATATGGGTATTATCAGGGAGAAAAAGAAACAAAAGCAGCCGTAACACATCATACTTGAGAAATTTGGCCAATGTTATTTTTGATAAACAAATGTGCCTGCTTCTCCAAAACTTTATTCATAACATCTAAGCCTTGAGCAAGCGCAGTAGATGGATCTTTTGACTGGGATGGCTGTATACTGCTGAGCAGCTTCTCAAGGTAATTGAACTTCACATTTGCATGCGGCCACACTTCTAAAGCTTGTGAGAGCAGATCCAATGCCTGTTTATACATCAAACTTGCCTCCTTGTCCTTGGGTTCTATCACCAAAGCCACCTGTTCCATCAAGCAAAAATCAAGTCACTGCAGCCCACATTTTACAATAAAAAGAATGGAGGGGAAAAAGGCAATGGAGGGAGCCTAAAAGACGTTTAAATCAAGAATGCTAGAGGTTTAAAATACATAGAAAACCGATAAATTATAGAATTCACGCACACACATATGTATATATACACACAGACACAACACACACACAAAACACACACACACACACACACACACACAGAGAGACGTATGTATGTATCTATGTATATATATGCATGCACACACACACACACACACACACACACACATATATATCACCAGCCCACAGAAATAAAACCAACAAAATACAAATCATACATGTTTAGAAGTAGAAAAACATTCTACCCTTATAAGAAAGTTAATTATCATCTCTTCCATTGCAGCATTTGGCTTGAACTCTTCGTCAGCTTGAGTAACCGAACCAGGGGTTTCAATGTTCGGTATAGAAGCAGCACCTGGTGGAGAGGTAACAGGGAAGGCCTGCATTCCAGGTTCAATTTTCACACGCTTACTTGGGTCCTCAAGAGCAGTTGATCCCTCTGCAATACGTTTAGAATCAACACCAGCAGCACCTGAACCTAAAGCATCAGTATTTTGGGCTGACATATCAATGCTAGCCACAACCTTCATTTCACTTTGTCTCTGCCTCTCCCAGCCAACCACCAACCCAGCAAGTTCAATGGCAAGACGGCGATTTTCTGCAGTTGAAGTGTAAGGCAAGCCTAGCCGGCTAAGAGAGTTTACCATTTGAGGTACAAACTGTGCTCTGCATCCATAGAAAAGATCTGAATGACGGACAATAAGCTGAAAAATGTGAATCAAATTAGGCATAGAGTGGCCTTCTTCAACAAGGATTTTCTTGGTATAACGTATCCAAATTGGCATACGATTATCCCCAGGAGGCAGTCTTCGTGGTAAGGCTGGCATCAATATATCAAGTGCTTGCTTTACCAGCATCTTATGTTCTGGCTGGCAAGTTCTCAGAAGAGCAACAAATACCTGGTTCAATTACAGTCTTTAGAAAACCAATACCAAAAGATAGATCAGAAACAGGACTGGCATCAAAGGACTACTTAGTTCCTTGGACTCTCCTGCAGGACTCATTTCCACCCATGGCAACCAACATTATGGATTGTTTTACTAGTGAACTGCATTAACATGAGGATGATTTGACGAATGTGCAGCCATAACGGATTGCATAGATGAGGAATAGTGGTTTTTCTGAGCTATACTATGTGCTTCTTCCATATTACTAGATTCATATGCATCATTTCCAATGTGCCTTCTCTATTACTAGCCATCATGCATTTTTTCTCTCTTTCTTCTCAAATTTCTTTTATATTTCTTTGATTAAGGTTTCTCACTTCCTCAAACATTTCAAAGCTTTTATTGAGGGTTTATTGGGAACAACCACTATGTAAATCTAGCTCATCGTAGGCCCAGCCTAGAGCGAATATTGGTGGTGGTTAATTGGCTTCAAGCAATAGCATAATCCCAAATCAAGAGAACAGGTATTATGCCTATATGGTACCTGGAGTATAATTTTCTCTGGGGCTTGGTAAGCTTCCAAAAAATGGCAAACATTAACAAATGCCCACTGCTTACTAGCACTATCTTCACGTTTAAGATGATTCCAGCCAAACTTAATGAGCTCCTTTCTATGATGAACAAGGTCACTCTGAAGATATTTTAGAAGCAGAGTAGCCAGCTGCAGAAGTTCTATCCTCAATGGTTCATCATACTCAGCAGAAACCTACATGGCAGGTCAGACAATACATTTCATACTTTAAAAAAGAATGCTATTAACAAAATACGATATCAAATCTACAATGACAGAACAAGGAATGAAAAGCAATAATGTTCAGTATATTGCGCACTTACAGAACAAAGAATAAAAATAACTGCATTGAACACATTAAAAACATTGTCAGGATCAGAAATATCACACCTCTTCTGGAGGATCAAGAAGTTTATCAACGATTGTCTTAATAATACCCGGGTCGACAACCTCCCAACTTTGCCCATTTTGGAAGGCATGAGCAAGCATTGGCAGAATTAGCATTTGCATAATGATCACCAGGTGATCATGGCTCAATTGCTTTGACTGGAAAATGTCCAAAAAGTGCACAAGAAGAGTTTTCTTCAAGCTAGGTGGATAACCTTCTGCAACCTGGAACAGAATTTGGGAGAAATGAATAAAACAAATGGTGTAACAAGCACGAAGTTTGACTAAAACTCGAGGAGCATAACAAATACAACACCACCACCACCACCACCACCACCACCACCTCCACCTCCCAGTGTGGGTCCTGCTTTCGCGGGTCTGGGGAGATCCAGATGTAGATAGCCTTACCTTTACCGATATCCCTGCCCGTAGAGAGACTAAATCCAGGAGACCCACAAAAACAAGATAATCCTATATGGAAAAGGTAACAAAGGCATGTGCGCACAAACACCAAAAAAGAGTTTTCAACATACGCACCTCAATGATATAGAACTCCTTGAGAAAAGTATAGTCGATGCGAGTGTGGTACAAGAAAATGGAAAGGATATCAAAGAGAACATTCACTTCACTCTTATCATGCCGCAGATAATTGAGGAAGCATTTCACAAGCCATTTGCTTTCTTTGACCTGCATTATAAATCCGCCATCTAACTCATCAGGAGTGGCCATTACTTATCGTACTGCAACCATTGATAACAAGAATATGGAGAATCCTAGTCAATCAGAACAATTATGCTGTACAAACTTGCAAGGCATAATGATCCATCATCTGTATCAGATGCAGAACGATATATCCTCTGATTTCACACAAAGTCTCGATGTAAATCAATCAATTCATTCCAGCGACAAAATCAAATATTGTGAAATAAATCAGTGAGGATTAGCTGTAACTAGCCATATAATTCAAGCATCTGCCACGAATTTAGCACCATAAGGTCAAGAATAATTTCTGTTTTTTTCCTTCTTTTTTTGAAGAATTGTTAAGAAAAGGCACTCCAGCACCAAAACAGGAATGAGTCAGAACCTCCCAAGCATGCCAAACAAGAAGGGAACATAAAGTTCAACTACATACCGGGAACTAGCTACCACAAGTTCACAACACATCCATACTTCCGTGGAAAAATCAAGAAAATATTGCTACAAAGTCCAGAAAAATGTTAACGCCAGAAATCTAAGAAAGCACATTCTTCTATCCTAAAGCAAAAACTTCACAAATGTG
Source organism: Carnegiea gigantea (assembly GCA_029747015.1). Taxonomy (NCBI): domain Eukaryota; kingdom Viridiplantae; phylum Streptophyta; class Magnoliopsida; order Caryophyllales; family Cactaceae; genus Carnegiea; species Carnegiea gigantea. The sequence goes on from JAKOGI010000007.1 coordinate 2,295,259, forward strand.
ACAAAACCAACACCTAAAAAGCAGAAAGTGAGCAGAGTCCTGGGATTCCAGAAATAAACAAACACCAGCATTCTCTATCAGCAAGCAACTTGCCTGAACAAGGTTCAGCTCCTGCTCCTTGTGCAAACGAGCAACTCTAGCAGGCGATTTCCAAACAAGTACTAAGCTATCAAACAAAGTGCGGTTATTCTGCAGCCAGGAAGGCATCAATTTGACCAAAGTCTTCACCAGAGCAAGGCCCTGAAAATAAGCATCTGATGAAGAACCACCGCTTGTAGATGGTACACTAGAGCCCTCGGAAGGAGCAGTAGTCATGCCTTCATCCCCCAAAGGAGTTGCAGCAGACCCTGACATAGTAGATGGTTCAGATTTAGGCATAAATTCAGGAAAGGCACTTGCTATTATTTTCTGAGGCGATCTTGCAAGTTCCTCCCTCAAAGGCTGGCCAGCATCAGATTTTATAATATACATAAACCTGGATACATATCGTGACAAAGGTAAGTCACTTGTCACATGAAAGATCATCAATAAATAACCAAGAACAACGAACATCATAAACCTACCGTCTAAAGTACTTTGGCTGATTCAAGCGAGCAAGAAAGTAATCAACTGCTGCCGTTGGGTACCGATTTAAAAATTTTGTAAGTGGAAGTCGATAGGGACTATTAATTTCGCTGTAGAATTGGCCTGGCGGCAAAGCCCCTTCCAAGTCAATTGTTAAAGTCACAAGTTCATCAAGAAACTTTCCTGCAGCACTAGGAAGGAGGTGGAAAAGCTCGATGATAGCTGCAAAGAGCAAAAGAAAATAGGATCATTAAGAAGCATAATAAAAATCAATGGCAATTAATCCAGTTGGAACTCCGTTCACCTGCAGCAACCTTCGGTTCTTCACCCGCCTTCCATGATTTCTGGCTCTGGGCAAGCTTTTCAGGTTCAAGCCACTTCTTTAGGTGCTCCAACAATTTACCACCTAGGGTAACATTGAACCAGCTAGATAGAAGTTCTAGCAAGCGTGCAAGACCTTGAAGCAGAGGCATACTCAGATTTTTTGTATATGCCAAGTTGACCAATATGGGTCTCAGGCTTGTCTGCAGAAGTTCTTTAGGCATCCTTTGCTGTTGAATTACCTACATTTGAAATGTAAAAGAACAAAGTAAACGAATAAGAAGAGAACATTATGAAGTGCAGAACACAACACTGGAAATTCAAAATTAGACAGTGAGAGAGGAGGAGCAAATAAGAATAAGCATAATGGGAATGCTTAATGCAATTACACCATCATCATATCATCACAACAAAGATGCCAAATTAACACGGGACTTTGCTCAGCAGTGCATCAGTATGGCTTCCAGTGTTACTTCCAATTGTACAAAACAAAAGTTAAAAACAAAACTATTATTTGCTAGTTATTTGCTAGCTAGATAAACTGGTGCAACAGAAGCTCAAGGCAGGCTTTGCAATGGGTCAGCACCCTGTGAACCATCACCAGCATCCATCACCCGTTTTTACCCACTTACTTGACATACCCTTCCTCTGGAAAATATCACATTGATATCCATCCATCCATGACCAACAGATGAAATTGAGTTGATTGGCTAGTAAATATGTGATTAAAGTTTATAGAATGTTAATCAAATCGGTAAGAATTTTCCTTTTTGGGGGGGGGGGGTGGCAAAGATACACTTCAGTGTAAGAGATGGATATAAAAGATTTACATCAAACTATGTTGATAATAAATATAAGACTAAGTATATAATCATCAAAGAAATGAAAAAACAGAAGGGTTAAGCAAGTGATGGATCAGAAGATGGGTCGAATGGAGCATCACCCACATCAGACCGAATCCACCAAACAATCCAATCCATCATACATGTTTTTCCGCATTTTCGACTCCTTTTCTGGATCCAGTGAAATAGAAATCCATCAGGTGCAGGTGAGGTTGCCAAGCCTAATTCTAGCAAGCAAGGATGACAGTTTTGGCTTCAGTTATCCTGAAACTATGTTCACAAGAATGGAATTGAATAATCACAACCAGTGCATAACCAAAGAACGCACAAACAAATGAATACAACGTGCCCACACCCTTCATGAGAACTGAGATGACATTATAAGAACATTCCAATAGACACAACATATTATCCATTCTGAACCCACTTGATTAAAAAAACAATTTTTTTTTTCAATTTACAGAGTCAATCATTGATCAAATTGATGGAAATATATAACCACCTAGACATTTAAAAAATTGATGTAAGAAAAAGCAACATATATTTGCATCTTCATGAAATCATAGAGCAAGATCCAAATCATGGATTTGTAACTACCATCCAAAGATGAAAGGGAGGCCCATGCTGGACATCACCGTCACAAACACCAGGAATACACAAGTTCTACAATAAAACAAACTTATGACTCCAATCAGACAAACTTCCTCTGAAGCTATATCTCTCCTACGTACCTCAGCCATTGCAAATTTACAATCCTTCACTAATTTAAGTTACGGCACTTAGCATAGCATAAACAAAGAATCAACCAAACCTGTCTTAGCCCCTCCTTAGCTACAGCAACAATTTCTGGTGTACGGCACGTCAAAGACTTGAAGAACATTGATATAATCTTCGAGCGAAGTTCCGCATGATTTGCGGTTTTGAAATCTGCCCATGCCATTGCGGTGCAAAGTAACTCAATGCAAGCTGTACGAAGCTTGTTTAAGGATGTAGCCACTTTGGGATTCATAAACTTTACAACCCACACGTTCTCATCAGCCTCTGCAATATGCAAAGCCTCTTGCAGGAAACTAACTAATTCTGGAGTCAGCTTCAAGAGAGGGGGCCTCAAAGCCAAACAGAAATTAAGGGCAGTTACTGTTCCCACCTACATGAAAGAATTTCTCATGAAAAAGTGATAAAATAGGACAGCCAAAAAACAAAATAAGAACCCATAGCCATAATCTACCTGCTGATCAACCGTCTTTGAACGAAGTGGGCGCATGATAAGAGGTTGAAGTAGCGGTTGATATAAAGGCTCAAGCAGTTCAGATACCTCACTTCCTGTCCGACTAGCAAGCAAGGCTAAACATGACTGCACATTCTTCCTAACATTTACTGAAGCGTTCGCATTGAACAGCTCCTGTGCAAGGTATTCAACAACACTCTGGAAACTTTGCCTGCGAGATTCACTGTTTGCCTCGTCAACATTGTTCACAACACGCAGGACCTGCATTAGTACCTGACTCGTCTCTTCTTGCTCCTTATTTGCATATATAGGAAGCCGTTTCAGGACATAAATCAACCCTCGCACAATTTTGACTTGAAAATGACACAAAGTTTCAACAGTGACTTTGCCAACCAAGGCACCAAGCCCAGCGACACCACCCATTTGAGCTTGCCATGTGACTCCATAGCACAAGTGTAAGAGACGAGGCAAAAGCTGCTCAAAAACAGGGACACGTACACTAGGAGGTGGGGAATAAACAGGGTTCATTGATGGGCTAGAGACAATCATAGGCGTCGCAGGACCTCCCCTCGACAAAAGCACATCATTATGCTTCGAACGAGCCAGAAATAGGAGTGACTCAGCGAAGACATTCAATGCATTAAGAGCAGCTTTGGCATGGAGCCTGTTTTCATCAGCTAAAACTTCGACCAAGGCATCTAAAAATATCAATGGATCCAACTCTTTTAAGTTGGAGCCTGCAGTACTTCGTGACCTAGGACCAACATTTGCATTTGAAGAAAGCATGGAGCTCCCAGCAGTCGATGTTGTGGAAGTACTAGCAGAGGAGTCAACATGAAACATCAGGGCAAAATGACGGCAAACATTGACAATGAAATCATCTTTTGGCTCACTAAGATCTTCTTCAACACTCGATGAGATGACAGTCATCAGAAGACTCTTGAAAACTGACTTCTCGGCCATAAGCTGAGTCTTTGTTTTGACCCCCAAATCAGCCTGAGACGAAATATTGTTATTGCTTTCTTTCCCTCCCCAAAAAAAAGCATTAAAATAAAAGGCAATTGTCATAATCTGAAATTCCCACTGCAGACATCATGAAAAAAGACAGCTGAAAACCGAAAAATCATGCACTCACAAGATATGAGTTCTGTTGAGATTCAAACCTCCCCATTCAAGGGTCTTTTTTCAAGCACTGGTGGGGGAGGCAGCTGGAAGATGATTAAGGACAACAGGAAATTGAAACAATGAACCCAACAGGAAAGAAGAAGTCAAAATGACATGCTACAAAAGGAATAATGACAGATGATAAATCTCATATCTTATGATAAATCTCATATCTTGTGATAAATCTTTTTTTTGTGCTGAAAACAAGCACCCAATCTTTGACTTTAAGACACAAGATGCGGAAGAAAATCAAGAAATATGTGATAAGATGTCAGTACCAGAAAACTAACCTTAACATCCGAAGTCTCACACCTTCTCCAAGATAAATCGCCAGAGGATGCTAATAATGTTGACAGTTTACCAGCCGTAGAGCCTGAATCAGCAATGTTTCCTGGCAAATTCAGTTGAGCTGACAGGCACACATGAAGGAATTTCAAAGCCTGCTTCCTGTAAAAAGAATCCACAGGTCCATTTTTCTGCATAACAGTAGCTATAGCCAAATTTATGCAACGATCTAAAGGCACCAAGAATGGGGTTCCAGGCTCAAATGTTAGAATCACACGTATGCCATGCTCAGGATTTTCCTTGCACTCAAGAGCCAATGGTTCTTTTAAAAACCGCCGGTTACGACCACCTAACTTTCCCAGAAGTTGCAAAGACTTGCCACCCCAAGGATATGGTGCTGGTCGCAAATGAGACCAGAGAGCCAAGATTACTTCAGACATGACATTGGCCATACTTGGCTCAAGGAAATCAGGATTCAAACTATCTATCCAAAATTCTAAGGTCCTCAACCCCAAACTGACAAGTTCATCACTTGCTTTCAAACATAAAACCAGAGGCTTCATAAGACGCGGAAGGAAAGGCAACAGAGAACTCAAACGTGCAGGCAATGTTAAGCATAACTCCAACAGAAGCTCCCTCATGTCCTCTCCAGCAGGTCCTTCTAGCATAGCCAGCAACATATTAAGACAAGGTTGTAGCATAGGAATTAGGTCCCGCAGTATAAGTTCAAATTTTCCTCCTGCAAGGGCACGAAACATAGTTCGGAGAAGCTGCAGATAACCAATTGGTTTTTCAACTTCAGTGATGTTTTTCATGCACACTTCAATGATAACTGGCACATGAGGCAGCAGTATGCGTTCGGAATCTGAAGGAAACTTCACAACAGCCGCAAACAATAAATTAAAGAGATGCAGAACTAATTTTGCTGCTGGAGACTCTGGTTGTTTTAGAACATCAAGCTTACTGCTCACAAGGAAATTCACCAAAACATCAGCAAATGGGCGAAAAACTTTAGGTGCTTGCAGGAGAGTAGAAAATATAAGAACTAGCTGACAGTTAGAAATCATGCAATCAAAAAGCTCTGGCATGCACAGTGAGAACATGTCCATCAGATCTCGAGGTTCCAAAATGGCCAAAGTGTGTGAGAAATGTCCAAGCATATCTTTCTCATCATCAGTATCCTTAAAAATAACCAAGCAATGCACACCACTCTTCAAAACACCACACGCTTTCCACACCTGCCAACAGAAGGGGAGGAAAAAGCAAAGGTCACACCAAATAAGTCTCAACCAATATGCCACCTTGCCATTGTATTTACGTACCTCATCTTCCCTCAAGCCTTTAAATCCAGGCAAACCAGATGTTGGTGATACTGTCATCTGTGGATGAGCCCCATGTGCAGATGAAACCTGCATTATTATTTCAGAAGTCAACGCAAAAACAAGCATTAGATACATACAGAGGCTTTGGCAGATTCTACACAGAGCTTGGGCATACACAACCTGTGTATGGGGAGTGTGAACATGAGTAATAGTCCAAAAAATGGTCTTCATTCCTGCATGTAAATCACAGATACATTTTAACAAAGCATTTCAAAAAATAAATTAAATAAATACAGAAAATATGCAAAGAAAAACTTTACCCATTATCAACGTCTTGACCAGATGTCGACAATCATTTACTTCCTTGGAATGTTCAGTTGGCACCTGCAAATTGAGAACCGCCTGCAGCCAAAACAAAATCTTAGATATAGCCATAGTTTATGAAGAAAGCTTCCTTTCAATAACACAAAGCTCATTCCATACGTACGCCATTTCAAAGGATTATTGAAGGCCCCAAAGTGGGTTTATACCAAAATAATTAATGATTATACAAATACATAGATCCATAGACTCACTTTTTCCTTTTCCTTAACCTTTTCTGTTTTCTTATTTGTAGTCCATATAATCTTTTCTAGTGCATGCTCCATATTTTGTCAAAATAGGTTCTCAGAGTGCTCCATATCAATTTTTTGCTCCTAGTTGTCAGCAGTATTGTGAACTGTTCTGAACCATATTGCATGGACCCTGCAACAGCTACAAGCTTCTTATACTGTATGCAAGCAGGTGGCAGATTTGGCCACCTTATTACAATTTTGTGTGTTTTCAGCCTAAAAGGAAGTATTCAGAACCAAATTGGAGTATAAAGTACACAAGATGGATAATTAAGGTGAACTACGAGTTGACATGAAATGTGAAGAAGCTATTTAGAGAAAGTAGCCTTTTCAGAAGTATGCAGTACCATTTACTCCAAAGCTCAATTTTTTTTCAGAAACACCCAATTGGTCATTTCAGATAAGAAGCAGATACAGAAATAATGATTGCAGTAAACCCATACGCCAACCAAATTGCAGTGCACAATCATTTCCAAAACATAGAACTACATGATATATCAGAGACAAAAACCTGAACTGGAAGCTCCAGTTTTGACCTCAATGAAGCTTGATCTTTGCCATCCTCACCCTCCTCTAGCAGCTACAACAAAAGAAGGAAAATACAGATAAAAAGAAAAAAACTACCAGCAAACTCCAGATATATTACTCACACAGGGAACAAGAAATTAACATCTAGATCCGCATTAAAATAGGGTTAAAAGTTGACATGATATTGACAGTGAATACATCACAAAAACAGGACTTTGAAACTATCTTCTTTCGACACCTTAAAGAAAAGCCTCGTCCACAAACTTGAAACTTGAAAGACCAATGAAAAGGAGCTCAAAGCCCATGCTTATCCCCAATCACAATATTCTGAGCTCAAAAACATTTTAGGGAAGGTTTCCCAGAGTTTATCATAATAATTCTATAATTTTTACTGGACCTCAAAGTAAATAAAATAGAAAGCAAATGTAAATGCATTCATCCCCGTCTCAACCCTACTCCACTATAACTACAAAGTTCAACCAACTTCTTCATTAAATTCTCGAGTCTAACAGAAAATCATGCTTTAACTGTCTGAAAGACGGTTTAGAACAAATCTGTAGCAGAGTTTTAAGTCTGTTCGTGATAATATACAACGGACTAGAACACCTTGAGTGGACCTACAATTAAATCAAACAGAAAGCACACTCACAATTGCATCTTTCCATTACAGCATCACTAACAGGTTTAACCGGCAACCATATCGAACCATAAAGTGTTAGCTCTGAACCATCCACCCTCCATACCCCCCCCCCCCAAAACCAAAAAAAGAAAACAAAGGGAAAATCCCATTTAAAAAAGGAAAATCGAAGAAAATAATATAGCCCTAATCACCTCATGTCTCTCGAGTCTCAACGACAATTCTTTCCACCACTCACGCAGTGACCATTCGCTTGCAAACCGGCTTGCCAAGCCTGGCTCATGGCGAGCCTAGCCGAGCTTGCATGGCTATCCAAGAGTACGAGGCTCAGGCTCGGTAGCTCGCCAAGCCTAAAACAAGCCAAACATAAATGAGCCAAGCTAACCTATTACTTTGACCGACAATTACTACTCACGGTAACAACATAGTGCTGCTTTATCTTTTGACGTTACTTTTCATAATCTCTCCTTTTGCCTTCCCCTTTCTTCAGAATGTAGACTTTCCTTCCCACATCCTCATTTAAAGTCAGAGGTAAAGAAGTTGCACCAGTTGCATGAAAACTTACACGGTTACATCCCCAAACCTATTACCCATTTGGCCAACACTAGTAACCCACCACGATCGGACACTAGCATGGATTAAGTACGTTCACGAGCATTGTTGTATTTATTTGAGAACCTCATTATACATCTAGGCCTTTAAAAGCAAGGTTCATATCCAATAGTAAAAGGCACGCTTATACCCGAGCCTTAAATAAGTCCAACTTAGGCTCAAAAGCCTTAGAATACTCAAGTTAGGCTTGTGATAAATGACCCTTGTAGCAACCGAGCTCAGTGAGCCACAAGCTGATCCCAAATGCAAGCTCACGAGCCGAGCTTCAAGCTTGCCAAGCTTGGGCTCTGCTCAGCTTTAATACAGCCCTGGCCATGACAGATGTACCCAGAACAAACAGAAGAGAGGCTATCCAAATTACATGTGGTACCACAGCATATGCATGGGATCTGCAACAGCACAATGGATCCAAGACTACCTGCTTAATTTACATTTCCTTTTCTCTTGATGAACATATTTTTATGATTTCTCTAAATCTCAAAGTTCGCTTCCATTGGATTGCAATCTAGGTGGTGGTCCTAATGACAAGGCGCTTTTCTCCATTGACAAATAACTCTATTCATATTTTATCATCACACAACATCTGAGATTCAATATGCAGCAGTAAGCACATACACCCAGAGAGACCATATTTTTTTTTAATTTAAAAAAGAAAAGAAACACTTGCAGAAACTTAAATCTCATTTATGACATTGTGTGCAATACAAGAAAAGTAAATAAATTACCTGAGGAATCGTGCGCTTGAAGGTACTAAATTTTCCAACGAAAGAATCCAGTATTCGTACCTGCAAAGACCATATAATGAACTCCCACACAGAGCTTAAATGAACGGACAAAAATAAACTTGCACAAATAACAAGACCAGTGAAAACCCATCCAAAAAAAGAAAAAACGCAAAGGCTAGCAACCCCTAGGAACATTTTGTGAGAAAACATTTGGATCTCTTCATCACTAAAAGTAACTTTCAGAAGGCAGCCTTTAAGAGATTTGATACTGTAGGCAGGAGAAGCTGAAGTGTAAAACAGTATGAGAACACGTTAGTCAGCAGAAAGCAAGAGGTCTCTTCAATTGCCACCTCCCCCACAGTCAACGAAAAGTTGACTTGCCCATTCGAGTTGATCCATTCTTTTTAACACCACCTCCGCAATTTCTGTCCTTACAAATCAACTCATCCACTAAGTACTGCCACCGATGAATCCTATGAAAGTCATCAATATTGCTCAAAACAGTGTCTTTCCTAGCTCTATATTACCCAAGCATCCCTTGATCCCATCACTGCAACTTCTCTTTCACAAATGTCAGAAGTTTCATAAACCACAACCAGACCAGCCCAACCTTGAGCTCTGCATCCAATCCACTACTTAATAAGGATACTCAAATGCTGATACCGTGATAGATGACCAAATATTCAAAAACCTAAACAAGTTGAATCCAACAACAAGAGCAGAATAAAATAGAAGCAACTTGGCACACACCAAAAGTTTTCTTAATGGTATAGGAGCATATCACAAGCAAAAGTCTCAACTAACTCAGAAAATGAAGCGTTGAAATGCAGTGAGGCCACCGCAGACGTTAATTGCCTGCTCTGCCCTTGATTATTTGCACTGTGGCTTCCAGGCTTTGAGAGTCTATCCACTAGATGAGCAGGGACAATACATGTGTCAAAATGGAATTAAAGAAGTCCAAAAACTGAGAACTTGACCATGGTTCAGCTGAGGCTCAGATGGGTAAGAAGAAAGGGTAAGCGTTTTAAATGAGGACAACTCCACATCCCACAGAGAACAGAAAACCAAAGACTAATTTCCATAGCAGGAGACCTGCTTATTACCTATTCCAATACCACCACAAACTTTTAGAATCAAGATAGCATGTGTTAACTACTTCTTTATCAACCTTGGACGACGGCTGACTTTCATGTCTTACCTCTCTTGAAAATCTATGTAGATCTCCTCATGTGTCCATCTCTGCCAGCTTATCATATTGCACAACATGCCCTTTCTTTTGGAGCAATGCATAAAATTTGCAAACACATCAACAATAGGAAAGGGCCGCGGAAATAACTACCAAATTACAACACATAAAAATAAATCAAAGGGTAGAACAGTTTCCCTTAGTTTGCCTTCCATCAGAAAATCAAGTCCCTACAAAGGCTGTATTTCAGACCCTAGACAAGAAGCATGACTTGGCTACGCGATAAAGAAATAAATTAAACAAGAGTATTGAAAGTTGATAGCAAAGATATCCAGCAACAAGAGGGAAAATGCAATGTTCAATCATATGCCAAAGGAATGACATCAGCGAGTTGCACCAGGTGGTGGAGCAAAGCAAACCGAGGAAATGACCTCTGGAAGAAGGCTGTCCCTCCTCCATAAGAAGTTTGTCCCAAATATGAGGAAAAAGACGGTCCAAACTATAACAGTGAGCACACCAACTATGGAGTTCGCATCTGGCAATCACTGCTAAGAAAAAGAAAGTGCCTCCTCCTCCACTTTGTTGCCAAGCTGATCAATGTATCATCTTTGTCGACAAACGACAATAATAAACCCAAGAAAGATAACTGCTCTTTGCTTATAAACCTTGAATGTGCATTGTGCAATACCTACCCAGGCACAAGGCAAGTCCGTTGAATTGTTGAAACATCTTGCTCATATTCTCTTGCAAATTAGGCTTTTTTTTTAACCAAGGAAAAATTTAGGAAACTACCATGCTTCCAAATACCTTATGAGAAATATCTCAGTCACAAAAATTTTGTCCCAAGTCTTTCCTTTGGGGGGGGGGGTTTCAATTCATAAATAGAAACAGAAATCTTTTTTGTGCATGACTGTTTCATGGCGAGGGAGGAGGGTTCAAATGATAGAGGGTGGAAAAATCCGGTGAAATTTACCCCCCCAAAAAAAACAAGCATTATCCATACTAAAGTATTTCTGACATCAATCACACACAAACCAGTAATACTCGCGCTTCATCCATGGATGCTTGGTCAACACCTTTCTCATAGATCGGCTCCACCTGATACCCATATCCGAAGTCAATGAAAAAAGACAACAAGATAGCATTGAGTAAAAGCAGAAGTACAACATAAGAGATCAACAAGCGTCATGGTCCTTAACAAAGGCAAACCACTCACCAAATTCAGCATCAAACGAGCACACGTCGTGTGGATACTGAGTGACAATGAAGCATCATGCATGTTGCTGGAGAACAAGTAAATGATCCTTGACAGCTGCAATTGAAAACCGGACAAAGCATAATGACCAAAATAGCTCAAAACAAAAATCTTGCTGCCTTTTTTTTGGGCAGAGAAAATACGAGTTCAGAAAGACAGAATCAGTGTTATTTAATGATGCCCCCATGGTAGGTCATAATTTCGTATGTGCCCTTTACTATCGTTAAGGCCCACTGAAACAGAGAATCATTCTAAGACAATTTAGAGACTTTTGTACAGCATGCCACACATTTTGGAAGTAGTAAAATTTACTTCCCAAAAAAAAAAATCACCATTGACAGAGACACTGATAGCTATTTTCTGTCCAAAAATATTCATTAAAGATGACTCATGTAAAGGCTCAACTGCAGAGTAGTTGCACAATGCAATATAAGAAAGCACCTTTTGAGATAATCTATGGTTAGTTTTAGAACAATTTCATAGCCGCAATCAGTTAAAATCACGTCCATAAGACACCAATCTGAATATTATTTGACTAAAGATACCAAAGATGACAACCTAAAAATAATCCAGTTTGTTATTTCCAGAAAGCATAAAATATTTAAAGATTGAGAAAGCCCACAATGCATCTCTTTCTGGTCATCCATGTAGCATGGTCACATAATGTAAAATTAGTACTACAGAATTTCCAATTTGCACACTGCATTCCAAACGGAAGAACCTAAAGCTGAATTTTACTTCCGACACATACGCATAATAATACAAGCATTTGTTTTACTTCTTAGGACATGTTCTTTTCGACTTATCGTAAGCATTCAGAGCTTTCAGCACAATTTAGCAACTTTGAGCACAATTCAACATCATTTATGCACAGTTCAGCACTGTTAAGTACTCACTGAAAATACTTAGTTATATTGTCTTCAACCATTCAGCATGTTCAGCATATTTCAGCATGTTTAAGTATGTTACAGTAGGGGTGAGCATAAAAAACCGTAATCGAAAAACGGACTGACAAATCGGTTAACTAGACGGATTTTTCTTAGATTTTCGATTTGGTTAGCCAAACCGCAAATATCTTTCGGTTCACAGTTCGGTTTCGATTTAAGGGGAGTGAAAATTTCGGTTAACCGTGGATAACAGAACCGAACCCAGTTATTTTCGATTTTGCGCAAAGCCTAAGTTTAACTCAGTCACTGTCTCAGCTCTCAGCGCAGCTGTGCAGCTGTGCCTCTGTCTCATACTCGCTCTCAAACTTTGCATTCCTTCCCTCCCCCCCCCGGTCAACTTGTCTGTTTGTCCCTGTCCCAGCCGACGCCCAACAGTCGTCGCCCTATCCGGTGCAGCAGAGCCACTTAATTGCTGACTGCTGAGCGCTTCTCTCGAACAATTTGCAGTCTCAAAGGGTCTAAACAATTCAAGGTTCATCGTTTTCATCAGCCTCTAAGGCGAATCACAGGCTGTGATGGTGAGTAACTGAACAATTTTCGTTCTTTAGTTGGATCGTTTTTCTCCATCCCCTTCTTGATTTATCAAGTCACCTATTGCTTATCAAATTTTGCTATAGATATGAGCTGTTGAACCCCTAATCCAAACAGCGAAATTTCCTTCTTCTCAGGTGACGGTGGCAAGGCAACCAGTAAGATCTTTTTTCAATGCATTTGGTTCCCTATTTTCACGCCATTCGACTGTACTTTTATAAGTTGCTAAGTCTTTGATTCCCTGTTTTCATGCCATCGGAAGCCTTTATTGTCCTTTTCTTTTATTATTAGCAAATGTACGTGCAAACAGGGTGATTGAGAAAAGGTTGCAGAAGGATATCTCGATAACAGAGAACCAATTTGGTTTTATGCCTGGCAGGTCGACCGCAGAGGCGATTTATCTCCTTAGAAGGCTCATGGGATTGTACGGAGATAGAAAGGTAGATCTTCATATGGTGTGCATTGACCTGAAAAAAGCATATGATAGAAACCCGCATGAGGTGTTATGGAAATGTTTGGAAAAGAAAGAAGTGTCTCCGGTGCATAATTGACTTATTAAGGATATGTATGAGGGAGGTAAGACGAGCGTTAGGACGCCAGAAGGGGATACCAACGACTTTTGCGTTGGTATGGGTCTGCATCAGGGTTCCGCTTTAAGCCCTTTTCTTTTCACTCTAGTCATGGATGAACTTACAAAAGAGATTCAAGATGAGTTACCCTGGTGTATGTTATTCACAGATAACATATTTTTGTTGATGAGACCAGGGAGGGAGTTAATAGAAAACTAGAGCGATGGAGACATACACTGGAGTCTAGAGGTTTTAGAATTAGTAGATCGAAAACTGAATACCTTCATTGCTGTTTCAGTGGAAGGGAAGATGCGAGGGGAGAAGTCACCATTGAGGGGATGCAGATACCAAAGGTCGAGAAGTTTAAATATCTAGGCTCGATCATTCATCATGAAGGGGACATTGACGAAGATATTAGCCATCGCATAAAAGTGGATTGGTAAAAATGGAAGTATGCTTCAGGTGTACTATGCCGTTGTGCGATAAGAGAATGCCTGTAGGACTAAAAGGCAAAGTTTATCGTATGATAATTAAACCTGCTGTGTTATATACATCGGAGTGTTGGCCTATAAAGAAGACTCATATTCAAAGGTTAATGGTAGCAAAGATGAGGATGATTAGATGGATGTGTGGTTATACAAGAAATCGAGAATGGATAGAATTAGTAATGGAGTGATCAGAGACTTAATTAAAGTGATCCCCATCAAAGATAAGTTGAGAGAAATAAGACTCACATGGTTTGGCCATGTAAAAAGAAGGAGTGCGGACACCCCAATGAGGATATGTGAGAGGATTAACATCCCAAGAGGTAAAAGAGGGAAGGACGACCACAGAAGAGTTTGGATGAGGTGATTAGAGAGGACTTGAAAGTTGTAGGGTTGGCGGAGGACATGCCTGAGGATAGGAGACTACGGCGGAATAGGATTAAGATCTTAGTTCGCACAGAGTTAACCTAGTAGTTGGTCATTCGGTTGCAGTAAAGTGGGTTTGGTTGTGATTTTTTTCGTATGTCATGTTTGCATGCAGGTAGTTCATGTGTTTGGAAAAAGACATTGTTTGCCTACCTCTGTTTGTTAAGGTACAATATCTTCCTCTGCCTTATTGCACTTATGGTTACATAGTTACTGCCACCTGATTTTTTTCGTATTTCTTAATTCATTTCCTGCGACTTATCCTTAATTTTTCTCCATAGAATATTTTCACAAAATCCTTCTTCTATAAAATGTTTTTACAAAATCTGATTTTTGTGAGTCTCTTGGAATCAACCTCTCTACCGGCAGGATTGCCGGTAGAGGTAAGGTTGCCTACCTATGGATCTCCCCAAACCCCGCGAAAGCGGGACCTACACTGGGAGTTGTTGTCATTATTGTTGTTGTTGTAAATGTACGTGCGAAAAACGAAGATTGCCTTAAAATGATTCAAAATATAGGTTAAGATGATACAAAATATGAATAATGATTTGGCTGTTTTATTTCACATCCAATGAATTGAATGTATTATATAAAGAGTTGATTTTATATTTAATTTTAATTTGTGTTACTGCTCGGATTATAAGTGGTTACAGGGTGATCAACCTGAATGTCCACTGGAGGATAGTTTCGTCTCTTGTACCCATTCCTAAGGATATGTATATATTTTGGCTAGCTGGATTGGGTCGGCTCTTGACAAGATACAGACTGATGCATTTGGGGCTGCACATTCCTGAAATTCCGTGCATCTTCTGTGACCATGATATCAAAAGTATTACTCATCTCCTGTTTAAATGTAACTTTAGCAAGCAGATTCGACAAGACTAGCTTGGTGTTAGAATTCCTGAGAGTGATTTGTTGGGAAGCTTATGAATATGAGAGGCTCCCCGGTTAGAAAGCGAGTAGCTTATGCTGGAGTTGCTGCATGTACATATTACATTTGGATTGAAAGGTGTGCTCATGTCATGCTAGATGCAGGTTATTATACAAAAAATTAAATGGGTTTTAAGGGTTACAATCACCTTGTATACGAACAGAAGATTGAAAAACGGGACAGAATATGGTTAGAGAATTTATGCTGCCATATACGTTTTCCAAGGCATAAAGTTGGCAACCCTTCCTGGACGGTGGTTTACCTGTGTACTTTTGGTGTGCATATATCCTATTGTGTTTTGATGCCAATGAAATTATATCCCCCTTTCATCCCCCCCCCCCCCAAAAAAAAAAAAAAAAAAACCAAATAGGCAACAGGCACATAGGAAGCAAAACCTGAGATAAAGATAGATCTGCTCGCACATGATGAACAATCTCTGCTAATAAACTGTAAGCCAATGGCCTCAATGTCTCGTAACATGCCCGTCCAGTTCCAACAAGAACCCTGAAGGATATAAACATTAGGCATGCTCAACAGTTAGATATCAGCACGTGAACACAATGAGAAACATATCTAAGTTGCAGAAAGAGGCTCTTCAAGAATTATTAATGATATAGCACAAATGGACTACAAAGACAAAGAAGCAGAACCAAATGATCAAAATACAATAAAATTTTACGTCATGAAGGCAGTAAAGATGCATAGATACTTGTCCAGATAAGCATGTTTGGATTGCTAAGAACTAATATAATCAAAGGAAACCAGAATCGCCACATGCACAAAGGGAACAACCAACCTCAGTCTTCAAACTTCATACATGGGAAACAACTGTTGGTTCTTAGCTAAAGTGCCAAGTCTCAAGCTATTAGCCCACTTAAGCGGTTAAGGATGCAGTCAAAAGCCAAACATGACAAAAATGCCTGAGGCCTAATGTCCTCAACATGATAGGAGAGATAAAAACACCAGTGGGCAATTTCCCTTCAACGCAAATAAGTGAAGAAAAAGAAATAGTAGCCATTACAATGAGGGACGAACAAGCAGAACAGGGATGAAAAGGTCTCAATGATGTAGAATTTAAAGAGGGTGAGGCATATGTTGGTCATATATTACCTCTCTTCCAACAATGTGTCAATTAAGGGAAACAAACCCCGCTTAAAATCTGTTCCAAGAACGTGTTTCAGAGCTACTAGCAATTCCTGTATTTATGTAATACAAATTAGTGAGAAAACAGGAACATAAAGAAAGATATTACAAATTGCAAATAAGCATTCACACAGACCTTCCTGATAGAAACAGAGTCAGAACATGTAACAAGCAAGTTGACAATGCTTTTACAAATACTCTCTTCATGCGGCCTGATATAGTCAGCAAAACTCTTCAAGAGGTATGTCAGGAAGGAAACAGTCTGCAATGAGAGAAGAACATATTACCAACAATTATCGACAAATGCATGAATAAACACTATTTGTAGAAATCAGAAGCAAGAAAATGAACAATGCACATGTTTTCCCTTTTTTATTTTTCCTTTTTTTATCTTGCAGGGTGAGGGGAGATTTAGACCATGTTTCAATGTATATAAAAGGTAGATCTGGAAACTCTTCTAGTTCAGACGTGAAAGGGAGAATTTAACACTAAAAGAGTTTGCATATCATCATGATTCAACTCCCCCCCCCCCCAAAAAAAAAAGAGAGGTAAGATTTTATCATTTCTACATTTAAAAGGAAAAGAAAGAAAGACAGAATGATAGAGGTATTCATTTTTTATATCAGAAAATGATAGCATCACATATCACGATGCCAAATCATGAACGGCATCTCCTCGATGCAAGATCAAATAACAATTTCACAAAGAAATAATGAAAAGAAGCAATCAAATAGCATTAATCTCCATTTGTTTTCATCTACTTGACTCAACGAGGAAAATTTAGGTCAGTCCAGGGATCAACTTAAGTTTGAGATAAAACGGGAATCCATCATCTAAGGCCCAAGTCAAATATAATTCTGGGCCATTTAAGCCAAGTAGTTAGGTCCAAATCAGTTTTTGCCAAGTCTTTGCAATTAATACATAAACTGCATGTAACCAGAACTAGAATGAGATTTCAAAAGTATTAAATGCTGCAAAAATACATGGAGTTCAAATTCAAAGTAGCTAAGAAATCTCCACATAAAAACTAACCAAAGTGAAATCATCAAACTGACGGAAAACACCCAGCCACATTGTCAGCATAGGTGACCAAAATAATGTATAAACTACCAAAATTGCTGAAAAGAAAATGGAAAAATGGAAAACGACATATCGACTGAATAAGAAAAAAAGCAACCATATAAATACCAAAAGAGAAATCAACAAGCCAATCTTATCTACACACACACTTCCAACCGAAACCTGCCAGCTGAACTGAAATCCAAGAATGAACAAGAGAAAGAACCAAATTAGCAACAATTTTTTTTATTTACAAATCTTTTTTGTCATTAGCTTAGTGGAAGAGCGCATTACTCTAACCCAGGGGGTTTTCATAGCTACTGAGTACACAAGTTCACGCCACTTTAACTGCCAATCGATAATAATAGAATAAATAGTTTGTCATACTCAGTGGTTTTAAAACCAATTTTCTTTGAACACTGGTCTTAGCCCAAAGGGGGAAATGTATAAACTTTTTTCCACCTACATGAACTACATGTAACAGAAACACCCGTCTGGTGCCTTATCACATATTACTTGCTGGTGGAACCAGACCATCAAGCAAGCAATGTTAGCTAGATCCCTTGACACAATTTTTTGGGCTTTGAATGGCAAAAGCACCATGTTACAGATTCAATAAAGTAGAATCAGGTTGTCACAAATCACAATATGAATTTTTACGACCCTCAAAGATGTGGCAGGAGTTACATCCATAAAGTTTTGGAGTGGCAATGATACTATCAACGTCATACACCCAAAAATACCTTACATAAAAATACTAAAATAATAATCAAATTAACAAGCAAAACATAGTGAAATATATCATAAATATAAGATCACATAAATCAAATGGGAAAACCAAAAAAAAAAAGGCATTTAATTCTAACAGCCATAACTGCCACCACAATGTGGACTGCAATTCACGATTTACAAAGTAGAGAAGAGTTGCATCACTCATCAATCTTACTCCCTCCCCCCCCCCCCCGGGAAAACCAAAAAAAAAGAAGAAAGGAAAATCATCCTACAATGAGTCAAAACTTGAGCTGTAAATTTCACCACACACAGAAGAAGAATAGAATAATATTAATACATCCTAATTCCCATGAGACGTGAGCACAGAACATAAGCAAAGTTGCCTATGTAGCTCCTTTTAGGCGTCCTCTTACAAATTTGATTAATTTCTTCAGGTGTCTCCCTCTCCCTCCCCCTCCCCCTTCTCTATACATAAAATGGAAGACGATAGCATCACCAAACAATGATGTCGATAATAAAAGGCATCTCCTGAATGCAAGATCAAACAAGAACAACAACAAAGAAACAATGAAAACAAGCAATATAATCCTACTAGTTTCCATTTGTTTTCAACTCCTCGCCTCGGCCCAAAAAAAAAAAAAAATTTGGATGAGTGCATAGATAACTATCAGCATTGATACCCCACGGACACAGGGGAAACCTACTCCATTGACAACCACAGAAACAAAGCAAAGTCCGACACCTGGAAAGGCCCAGCACAGGATTTGACTCCCATTGAAACCCAAAGCCTGGTGAATAATGCATGAACTCACAAGTAAACTTTTCAAGAACCACTTAGAAGTGCTTACCTTAACTTGCGCACCCTTCAATTCAATGAATTGCGTCTTTAAATGAGGAGGTACTTTTTCAGGACCAGGAACAGATATAGCTGCCACCATCAATGGTAATAAATGAGGGATATTAGTCTGAACAAGCCGGCTATACAGCTGAAACAAAAACATGACCACCAACGGACTCTCAGTAACAATCTTAAATGACCGGGTACTCGGATTTAGCTGTCCGGATCCCTGATATCCTGTAGTAGCACCACTAAGACCACTACTACTAGATGAAGGAGTTAATTGATCTGAAGTGTCCATTGGCTTGATATCATCTCCACCTCCTGGTGTGCTAATCGATGGTAGCGCTGTCATTGCTACCCCATTCTCGAAGAAATGGCTCACCGTCAATCTGAAGTTTTGGTATATTTTACATACAAAGTCTAGAAAGGGCTGTACTTCATTCTCAAGAGTAGGCCGGAAATTCCGAAGCAAGTCAAATATAATACGAATACAAATCAACCCATTCTCCTCATTGTCAGTGGTAAGCACTTGCATTGCAACCTTCAAAAGGTCCTGAACAAAAGGTCGTAGCACTTCACTATGTGGTAGACGGTTTAAGATTTCAACCACAATGTTACGAAGCTTGTGTTCATGGTTATCTGTAAATTGTGGCTTTGTGATCTGAAGCAGAATGACTGAGAACGCTCGGAAGTAGTACTTCAAGAAATTAAGGTACTCAGCCGTGTGAGCTATCTCCAGACTGTCCCGTACCTCCATTGCCATTTGCAGTCTAGTTTGAATAGCTGTCAGGCCCCAAAATCAAAGTATTAGGGGCAACAATTCCCCTTGAATGTATACACATCAACAGAACACTGGAAAGAATATAAACATATAAAACCATAGCTCTAATGCACCACTACTAGGTGAGCAAATGTACATACATCCCCTCAATATTCAACTAACACATTTGAAATGTATTACCTGACACTAAAAACAATCCTTTGTGCGTAAAGATATGCTGTTTCAATAACATCAATAGCAGCAAGCAATCTTTTGCACGGAGAAATGTAATGGAGGGAAAAAGAAAGAAACTTTTTCATCTGAAATGAAAATTGCTACAACATATAACACACAGAAATCCAACTAAACTCTTCAACAATTCAAAGAATAAATCATATATGAGAAAGATAGAGAGATTACGAAGGTCAGGGTCGATGAGAAGACTAGAATGCTGCTCGAAATTCTGAATAGGACTCATGGTAGGCAAATTTCTTTCCGGAAACCCTAATTCTCAAACCCTGATGAATTTCAACCTCTTCTGATTATCACTTCCTCTGAACTCGCTAGGGTTTTACACTTCGACGTCGTCAGTGCGCAACTTCCTAGCAAAGATGCCAGCTATGGCTCAACAAACAGGGGCGCGTTTGGAAGAACCGGAAAAAATGTCAGTTTTCTACTTGAAATAGAAGAATTCAACAGAGTGCTATTGCTAATTGGCTCTGAATTGATTGATTGTCTTCTCTCTGTGCTGTGGAGTGATTCGAACTCCCAAACAGCTTCTTACTTCGCTCTTGTTCTGTGTTCGTTCTGACTTCGGGCGCGTCTGCGTTTGATGAGTCGGACTCGGTGACTCGTACTGAGTCGGGAGCCCTGTACGAAGCTCCTTCTGATGGGGCCTGGTTCGATTTAAAAGCACAGCGGTGTAGACTAAAGGCCCCCGGCAATTACATCGCAGATATTCATGTACCTAGTTATGTAAATAAGAGGATGTGTATCGTATTTTAAAAATTTTTAAATACATATCTTTTATATATTTTAGTGTAGTATATATTTTTTTATATATTTTAGTATAGTATATATTTTTTTATATAAGTGTGTACATAATTAAATATATGGGTATGTATTATAGAATTTTTCCCCTTCCAAAAAGCAATGTTTTTATTTTATTTTTTTCAATCGATTTTGTGAGAGATATGATCTCGCAATGATTTTTTGTAGAACATAGTACATGCTCAGTAATTACTGTCTGAATTTTTTGTAACGGCTCGAACCTAATATTCATTTAACGTTAGTTTGAATCATGTTAATCCCCAATTAAGCCGATTGGGCACCGGATTTCAAATCAGCATTTTATATGCATGTTTATATGTATATATATTTGTTTGTGCATTGCAGGTTGAAACGACGACGTGGCCTCAAACGGAACAATATTAAACTCCTTAATAATAATAATAATAATAATAATAATAATATATAATAATAATAACAATAATAATAATAATAATAATAATAATAATAGTTCACAAAAAAAAAAAAAAAAAAACACACACACACACACACAACCGACATAACACAAAATTAAACCCAAACCTCAACTCTCTCTCTCTCCTCACTCTGCTCTGCCTCACGACCCCCCCTTCTTTCTCTGTTTCGCTGACTGCCGTTGCTCGACCACCGTTCGCCGGCCACCCGCCGCCGCCGCTTCCCCAATCGCCGGTCATCCTAGGGCCGCCGTTTCCCGTCGGTTTCCGCCCCTCCTTGGTGTGGTTTTGAGCAATTTAGTGGGTTGAGAGGTGAGAAACTCTAACTCCCACTTGATTCAATTTTGATCTTTATGCTATAAATTGCCTGAGTAGATGGTATATATGTCATTACTAAGTGGTTATTCATGAGTTTCTTGAATTAGTTGTAGAGAGAGAGTGGTGATGAGTGAAGGTTGAAGATGATACTTGGTCCTAGGTTGTTGTTCATGATGACGATGAGGATTATTAGATTGATTTCATAACGAATTTGAGAGGTGTGAGGTTTAGCATCAATTCAAGTTAAAACGTCAGTTAGTTTAACGTGTTTAGCATCGATTCAAGTTAATTAGTTAATGCCTGAAAAAGAATTAAAAACGGAAGTTAGTTTAACGAGTTTAGCCTTGATTCAAGTGAATTCGTTAATGTATGAAAAAGAATTAATAATCAACTTGTGTTAACGTGCGTAGCTTCGATTCAAGTTATTTAGCTAATATATAAAAAAATTAAAACCGAAGTCCTTTTAACGTACTTAGCTTCCATTCAGTTCATTAACCGACCGATGCAAGCAAATGAACTAATTTCACGGTTAATGAAATATGTTTAGCTTCGAATAACTGTGAAAGAATAAGTGAAAGGGGTCAGTAAAACAAATTGTAACTTATCGAAGATTGTATTGCATGGTGTAAATCTATTGAATAGGTGGTAATTGGTAATTGAGAAGAAGAATATGAAAAGCCGTATGGCTTAGATGTGTTATGCTATATATGTGATATTTGATGGGAATTAGAAGAGACTGTACGTTGGGCGGGCAATTAAGGTCGTGAACTCAATATCTTGAGGTTGTGCCTTAATTCAAGCTGAAGCAAAGTTTATGAAGTTCTGATGGGTGAATGTTCTTGTATACTATATTAAACGATGAATATAGCCTAAATTTACATTGAATGAACGACCTTGATGGGTTAAAGTTCTGAAGTTATGTCCAGATTGGCGAGTAGTGAAGAGGAGTGACATACTTGTGTTGATTAGTCTTGTGGATGCCACGAATGTAATGGGTTGAAGTTTAGGGTTGTGCTTTAAAAAAAAAATAATTTAAGCTTGACTTTCAGATAATAATCAGCAAATCAGTTTTACATATACACTCCTCTCCATCTACAAACCAAAGAAAAATGTTTTGAAATGCAACCGCCCAACCATTTATATACAAAACTTATTTAATTTAATAGGGAAGTGCGTACTGAGTTTCGGCTCATTATTCGAATGTTTTCATGTTTTCTGTTTTAGGTGAAGGATCAGTGCAGAGCCCTCTTTTGGATAAGTCAGAGGAACGCGAGAAATGAGCAAGGACCATCGTTTACTGCATGTTAGCTAGGTGTTGCTCAGAGTGATTTATAGGTTAGCATCCCTAAAAACCCCGCTGGTTGTACATTATTTTGAGGATTGTATTAGCTGGTAAATGTTAGTCATACGCTGAGTTAACAGGTATACGGATATGTTATAAGGAATGCTAGTACTTGAAAGTATATTTAATGGAGTTCTAATGCATGTGGTTTTCAAGTAACCTTGTTCCGTCAAGGAACGGCGATAGCGTCCCCATTCACAAGACTTCTGCTGCAAATCGATGGTAATTAAGCAATTATGTTAGACTAATCAGGCATTGTCAATTGGGGGCGTTACAATTGTGGTATCAGAGCTCAGGTTAGCGAATCACTGTGAGCAATAGGATGCTTGAGAGTTAGGTTGTGAAGATACGGACCTAGATGTGATAGTTCGTTTGCGTAAGGAGTGTATATGAGGGGTATTTACAGGCTAACCTAACCAGGAGCAGTGAAGTAGTTCACGTTCCACTTTTTGAGTTGAGTTAAATTCAGCCTTAGTTCTATAGCTCTTGCTTTATCGTGATGTCATGCAGAATTGGGTGATAACCCTTGTTTGTGCGTTTCAGTATGTCTGCAAACGACGATCAAAATAACCAGGGAGGTGAATCTCAGAACTCGGGAAATCAGGAAAATAAGAACTCCCAACATAACCTTAGTGAAAACCCAACTGTGGCCCTAGAAGCGTCTGGTAACGTGGAAGATCCGAATTACTGAAAAAACTTTGAATTGAGTTAATGAAAAGGATCCCTGCTGCGCCATTAGGGTATCAGGTACTTCCAGAACACCCTCCAAAGTCAGATAAGCTGGCGGATAGGATAGCTCGACGCAACCCTAAGGTTTATGACGGAAATCTGGCCCGTAGAACTGGAAGATTGGATTAGGGGAATGGAAAAGATCTTTGCAGTCGTTGAAGTTCCTAAGAAAAAAAGATAAATATAGGGATTTTTATATTCTGGCGAAGCAGACATTTGGTGGAGTACTGTGAAAGAAATTAAAAGGGCCTGAGCTTACGTGGGCAAATTTTCGAGGAGTTAGGGCTAAGTTTTACCCAATCACGGTTCAAACAGATGGAGAAAGAGTTTATGGAATTAAGGATGAGGGTAATATGACGGTAACGCAATATGCCCAAAAAGCATGGAATTATCAAGATTTTTTCCAGATTTTTAGCATCTGAAAAATCTGAAATGATTTTTTGAGTTGATCAATTCTTAAACATAAAATATAAATCAGGAATTAAATCATGTACCTGATAATCCTGTAAACGTGTTAGGGATGAGGCCATGATTCTCACGCAGATTGAGTTCCCGTTTAGGGTGTATCGTTATGATGCTAAGGTGAGGATGAGACTCACGAGAATAGAGAGGCAGAGAGGAGGCGTAAGATTGGTGTCTTGATCTCTGCCTAATACCTCTATTTATATACACCCAAGGGGAAACCCTAATTAGGTCATAAGGGTAATTACGTCCATCAAATAATTACCAAATAAATACGTAGGGTATTTATTAGGTCAATGATCAATTAATTAGATAAATGATAACTCAGGCCACATAAAAACGTGTCCAACATTCTCCCACTTGGCCGAGTAATCATTTATGATGAGTATTAGATAAGTCTGATCAGATTTTAATACTCATTTTAGTTCTAAACCGAAATTGTAGCAGAGAAATACAGTCATTGAATCGATATTCAATTCAAGACCCCATTAATCATACTACAATACCAAATTTAAAACTTAAATAAGCTAAGGATCAAATTGACAATTAAACCCATAAGATTATTTTGTACATAAATGTTGTCTATATGTCTTTAGGCATGCGTAGACACATTCAGAGACAAAACAAACAAAACAATGAGGAAATTTTATTATTAAATGCAAGCAAGTACAATATGCAACTAAATAAGGTCTTTAGATAACCCCATCTTCGAAACATGTTCTTCGAAAATCTTAGGAGGGAGACCTTTAGTCATCGGATCCGCAAGCATATTCTTAGTACTTATATGCTCAATACAAAGTTTATTTTCCTCAACTCGCTCACGTACGAACAAGTACTTTGTATCAAGATATAAAGCAGCGCCAGTCGAACTGTTACTGTTCGAGAAACTAACGGCGGCTGAGTTATCACAATAAAGCTTCAATGGTCGAGAGATGGAATTAACTACTTTGAGTCCAGTGATAAGGTTTCTGAGCAACATTCCATGACAGGTTGCGTTGTACAGCGCAATGTATTCTGCCATCATCGTAGAAGTTGCAGTCAACTCTTGCTTATGACTCTTCCACGAGATAGGTCCGCCAGCTAACATAAAGATATACCCTGAAGTGGATTTCTTGTCATCTTTGCACTTAGCAAAGTCAGAATCAGAATAACCAACCACTTCTAAATTATCACTCCTTCTGTAAGTCAGTTTATAGTCTTTTGTCCCTTGTAGATATCGAAGAACTTTCTTAGCTGCTTTCCAGTGATCAAGACCAGGATTGGTCTGATAACGACCTAACATTCCAGCAATGTAAGCGATATCTGGACGAGTACAGACTTGTGCATACATAAGGCTTCCTACTACTGACGCATAAGGTATCATTCTCATCTGTTCTTTTTCAACCTCTGTTTTCGGACATTGAAATAAACCGAAAACATCTCCCTTAACTACTGGAGCCACAGAAGGAGAGCAATGTTGCATGTTATAACGTGTAAGGACACGCTCAATGTAAGCCTTTTGAGATAATCCCAAAATACCATTGACTCTATCTCGGTGTATTTCGATGCCAATAACATAAGAAGCCTCCCCGAGATCTTTCATGTCAAAATTACGCGAGAGTAAGCGCTTGGACTCATGCAACATGTCTAAACTATTACTTGCCAATAGAATGTCATCTACGTAAAGGACAAGTATAGTAAAGTTGCTCCCACTCATCTTGAGGTAGGCGCATTGATCCACTTGATTCTTTATGAAACCTTCTGACTTCAAGACTTGATGCAACTTTAGGTACCATTGACGTGATGCCTGCTTCAACCCGTATATGGATTTTTTTAGCTTACAGACTAAGTGCTCTTGACCTTCAGATTTGAATCCTTCGGGTTGTTTCATGAACACTTCTTCATCCAAATCGCCACTAAGGAAAGCGGTTTTGACATCCATCTGATGTAGCTCTAAATCAAAATGAGCTGCAAGGGCCATAACAATTCTTAAGGAATCCTTTCGAGAGACAGGAGAAAAGGTCTCTTGATAGTCAATTCCCTCTTTCTGAGTGTAGCCCTTTGCAACCAATCTCGCTTTGTAGCGTTCAATGTTTCCATTCGGGTCCAGTTTTGTTTTGAAGACCCATTTACATCCTACGGGTTTGACACCGTTGGGTAATTCAACCAAATCCCAAACATCATTTTTCTTCATGGAGTCAAGCTCTTCAATCATGGCTTTACTCCATTCGGAAGACTGATCACTGTTAATGGCTTCATTATAAGAGGTAGGATCAGTAAACTTTCCAGCATCCATTTCTGCTTCAGTCAGGTAGGTAATATAATCATCAAAGTTAGTAGGCCTTTTAGACCTAGATGACCTCCTGAGCAAATTTTCAGGTTGAGCATTGGCGGCATTGTCTTGATGGTTATCATTTGAGGTGTCTTCATTTCCAGGTACATTAGGAGTAGGAGGTGGTGCAGTGTCCTGCGGATTGGCATTGAGTACAAAAGGAGTAATTGGAGGTAAAGTAATCGACAAGTCTCTCCCCCCCGCGTCTTGTACTTCTAGCAATTCATCATAAGGGTTTTCACTGCTCCCACTGACCTTAAAATCTTCAAGGAAATGAGCATCTTTGGTTTCTACAATGCGAGTGACATGGGAAGGACAATAAAATCTGTAACTTTTGAGTGAGAAGGATAACCAATGAAGTAGCAAGTTACAGTTTTCATGTCGAGTTTTTTCAAGAAGGGATTATAAAGTTTAGCTTCGGCAAGACAACCCCATACTTTCATATATCTTAGACTCGGTTTCCTTCCTGTCCAGAGTTCATAAGGAGTTTTAGGGACAGCTTTAGAAGGAACCCTATTGAGTATATGAACAGCTGTTTTTAAGGCCTCGGTCCAGAGAAATAGAGGTAAACCTGAGTTGGCTAACATACTGCGTACCATGTCCATTAGGGTCTTATTTCTTCTCTCAGCAACACCGTTCTGTTGAGGAGTACCAGGCATGGTATATTGGTTTACAATCCCCTGGGCCTTGCAAAACTCATAAAATGGACCAGGAGCTTGACCCACATCAGTATGTCTACCATAATATTCACCTCCTCTATCTGATCTTACAACTTTTATCTGACGATCAAGTTGTTTTTCAACTTCAGTTTTATAATCTTTAAAAGTTGTAAGTGATTCAGATTTTTCCTTAATGAGATACAAGTACATATAACGAGAATAATCATCAATATAAGTGATAAATGAGTTATGTCCAGTTATTCCAGTGATAGAGTAAGGACCACTAATGTCAGTGTGAATGAGCTCTAATAAATTAGAACTCCTTGTGGCACCTTTCTTATTCACTGATGTCATTTTACCTTTAAGGCATTTGACACATGTTCCAAAATCATTGAAATCGAGAGATGGTAACACTTCATTCTTCACGAGTCTAGATAGACGTTCTCGTGAAATGTGGCCTAAGCGTTGATGCCACAACATGGATGAAGTTTCTAAGTCTCGTTTTCGTTTTCTCTTTGTTAGTGTCTGATTGATATTATATGACAACAAAGATTTGGAAAAATCATCATCTAGTTCTAATTTATAGAGACCACCATCCAGAAAACCATGACCAAACACTTGAGAATTGAAACTAATAGTAAGTCTGCCATGACCATGAGAAACATCAAAACCGTCTATGTCTAACTTTGGTCCTGATACTAAATTCCGAGTAATCTCAGGAATATATAAGGTATCATAAAGTTTAATACACAAACCAGTTTTCATTATTAATTCTAAGGTTCCCATGGCTTCGACAGCTAATTCTGTTCCATTCCCCAGCTTAAGTGTTCTTCGGTTTCTTTCCAGCTTCTGGATTGTAAGGAATCCCTGAAGTGAGTTGGTTACATGAACCATAGAACCAGAGTCAAACCACCATGTATTAGTTGGAACATTTAAATTAAAGGACTCAAGTATCATGTAAAGATGATTACCTTTCTTCGTCAGCCACTCTTTAAAGTCTTGGCAGTCTTTCTGTCTATGTCCTTCCTTGCGGCAGAACTTGCAGTAAGACTTCCCTTTGGAGTTCTTAGAGCTGGAAGAAGCACTTGCATCACGTTTCTGGACTTTAGAAACTTCCTTCTTATCGACATTTCTCTTCCTCTTCTTTGGATTAGTGGTCATGAGGTAAGCCACATCAGGTTTGTCCAGCTTCAGACGCTCTTCTTCTTGTACGCACATAGCAATCAACTCATTCATCGACCACTTGACCTTCTGGGTGTTGTAGTTGACCTTGAAAGCTTCAAAAGATGCAGGAAGAGAAGTCATTATGAAGTGCACCAGAAAACCTTCACTGATCTCCATGTCTAATCCCTTGAGCTTGCGGGCCATGTCGTTCATCATCATGATGTGCTCACGAATGCCGCTATTCCCGTCATATTTTGTAGTCACCATCTTCAAAATAAGAGTACTAGCATGTGCCTTAGAAGTTGCTTTGAATTGTTCCTCCACGGAAGCCAGATATGTTTTAGCATTAGATGAATCTGGAATAGCTCCCCTGATGATTATGCTGATGGAATTTTTAATAAGCATAAGAGCCATTCTGTCGCACCTCTCCCATCTCTCATGTACTATTTTATCTTCAGCAGTACTTTTATCAGTGAGGGCAGGAGGGGCAGGCTCTCTCAGTGCATAATCAAAATCCAACATGCCAAGAGTTAGCATCAGTGAATCTTTCCATGAAGAAAAATTAGCACCGTTCAAGGTCTCAATTCCCATATTTGGGGCTGATAATGGATTCAGATGAGAGAAATAAGACACAAAATTAAAGAAGAAGTTAAGAGGTAATGAACTAAGGCTGGCGAAGTTAAGGACCATTATATAGTAATGAAGCTGTGATAATAGTCTATTATAACACCAAAATAATAGACTAAATTTAATTCTACTCAAACAAATGGCTTTCACTTTGGTTATGACCACTTATTTAAGTATTATGAATAATAAAATAATGATGTGCAATTTGAATGTAACACATCACCTTTGGGCAGAAGTGAAACATTTAAATTTTAATGCACATATATATTTAGTTCGCAGTACACAATTATAACACATCATCTTTGGACAGAAGTGAAATATTATGTATTTAAGGCGAGTGTCATGCAAATATCTATTTAAGGATATGCACTAAATGACAATGCTTAATAAGGCTTGAAATAAATTTCACAAATGTTACACATCACCTTTGGGCAGAAGTGTACTCTAAGGTATTGTTCAAGTCAAGCAAAATAAATCAATTTAACTAATCATAAAATGAATTTTATTTAAGATTAGTCAAATGACTTATAAATTTAATGTTAATAATTAATTAACCGCAAAAGTTAAAGCGATTCGGGCGGGGCTACAAAAAAATTTGGGGACCCATTGAAATTGATTTAATTAAAAGGCGTATAAGGCAAGAGATTTTCAAGTAAAAGGATTTAACCTTTTCAATGGTATTTTAGCATATCCCTTACTTAGTTTTGCTATTCTAGGTAAAATAAATTCATAAATAAGGAAATAGAATATATTATGCAAAAGTGAGATATGCCATACAATTTAAGGAAACACAATTATATTCCAAAACAAATACCAGAATTAGAAGATTTCATCAAAATAAGGATGAACACTTCAAATAATTCATCACAAATTATACTTGCTGATATTCGAAGCATAAGAAAGTAATTTTATGGATTAATTCCGAAAAACTTAGATCTTAATTTTAAGGAAAAGTAATGCTGATGTCCGAAAATAAAAAGAATTGATTCATCAACATAAGGCTCTGATACCACATGTTGATCAATTCTTAAACATAAAAGATATAAATCAGGAATTAAATCATGTGTACCTGATAATCCTGTAAACGTGGTTAGGGATGAGGCCATGATTCTCACGCAGATCGAGTTCCCGTTTAGGGTGTATCGTTATGAAGGCTAAGGTGAGGATGAGACTCACGAGAATAGAGAGGCAGAGAGGAGGCGTAAGATTGGTATCTTGATCTCTGCCTAATACCTCTATTTATATACACCCAAGGGGAAACCCTAATTAGGTCATAAGGGTAATTACGTCCATCAAATAATTACCAAATAAATACGTAGGGTATTTATTAGGTCAATGATCAATTAATTAGATAAATGATAACTCAAGCCACATAAAAACGTGTCCAACAGTTTGAAGAAGGCCTAGCTTTTTATATTCGGAATCAATTGGCGGGTCAACCAATTTAAACATATCAGGAGTTGTACGAAAGAGTTGCTGAGGTGGAACGAGTGAAGGGGGAATTAAGGGCTTTAAACCCGGGAAATCAAAAAAGGAAATGGGATGATCGTAGTGCCTCAAGCGACAGTGTGGCTCAAAAGAGAACCGCTGTTGGCCCTGCTAAAAGCCGTCCAGCGGTATCAACCGAACCTTGCGCCAAGTGTAGGCGGACAAATCATACTACAGCTGAGTGTCGTGTCGGTACTAACAAGTGTCTGTGGTGTGGAAGCCCCAACCATTCGACTGTCACTTGTCCTAGAAGGCAGAGGGCCGTGGAAAAGGGAGTCGTAAGGCCTATACAACCCTCACGTCAAGAAATCTTGCCTCCTAAACCCTCAACGGCAGGACGAGCATACATAATGAGCAAAACAGAAGCGGCAGTCTCTGGTATGGCCATCACTAAAATTCCCTTTTTATTCAAGTCATTTTGTGCCTTATTTGATTTAGGTGTGATGCACTTCTATCTACCTATTCATGCTGCATTGAGTTATCTTTGGGACATTGAGTTATCTTTGGACAAAAAAAAAAAAAAAGAAAAAAGAGAGAGAGAAAGCAAAACAAAGCAAGCAAAAATATTAACGGGTGAACTATGGGATTAGTTTGGCAAGTAAGCAGGTGACAGAATGTCTCGTTCCTTGCAAATGTGTTTCTATTAAAATTGCTGAGCATGAGTTAGCCTGAGTTCCTCGGGAATTTGAATCAATTTGATATATCGAAGTCCAATACAGTCTTGGGAATGAGCTAGTTGACTGTACATGAGGCAAGCATAAATTGCAAGGCCCTTAAGGTGACTCTGAGAGTGAAGAAGGCCAAGAAGTATGTTTTCTGGGGGAAAGACTTAACAAAGAGTATTCTGTAAGTTCAACCATGAAGACAAGTGAGTGCTGAAACGAGCGTGCATAAGGTATGCGTATTATGTTATTGGGAAGTGCATGATGTTTTCCCTGAGGAATTGTCAGGTTCACAAATCGATTTCAAAATTGAATTAATTCATGGTGCAAATCCTATTCGAAAACTGCTTAAGGGATGGCTCCGACCGAGTTGCATGAAAATCTAGTTAAATACGATGACCGTTAAGGATAAGTCCCTGTTGCCTAGGATAGATGAACCGTTTGGCCAATTGTAAGGAGCTTATCATCAAAAGGGAAAAGTGGTTACGAAATCCGGTGGCAGAAAGAAGAAGTTTACGGGTTTATTAGAATATTAAGGAAGGATATTGCAGAAGACGTAGGTAGATGTTGAAGTGGGGAAAAAAAAAAAACGAAAACAAAAAGAGAGCGAAGGCTAAGCATCCGCGCCCTGCAGGCACAGTAAGACCTGTAGAAATTCATACTAGTAATTTCAGTGGATTTTATTATGAAGTTATTCATTTTTGATTTTACGAAGAACATTGCTATGGGTCATTGTGGATTAACTCACCAACTCTGCTTATTTTATACCAATTCATGACACTTGTGGGTATAAACACATTAGCACCTTTATATGTCAGGGGACTGAGAGCATATCGTGTCATACTTTGAGTCCCTACCATATAGATTCAACCCCCCTATGCAATCGTGTTCTTTTACCGGAACGGATTCATAGTGCTTACTTTATACTTTATTCACCTGATCCAATTTCACCCATCGCCTTTATCATGCTGATCGCACTTAGATGACCACCTTGTTGTAACTTCATGATGCTTATTCCGCTTGTAATACACTGGTTGAATCCAAATGCGACGGAATCATCTTTCGCTTTAAACAAGAGTCATGTGTACATGTAGAGAAGTGGTATGAGACATTCGGTATGTTAATTTGTGAGGTGACCAGGTATTATGAGATACTTAAGGTTCAAAAATTATTCTGTATGGCCATGTGAGCCACATTACTGTTTATTTTTGGGATGTAAACCCCATTACTCCGGATGTGTGATCCATTGAGATATATCTTTTATTTATTTTCTCCTACTGTACATGATTGGGTGATTTACTCCGGGCGTGTGGCTCGTAGAGCTGTGATATCCGGCGTGTAGCCGTTGAGTTTGATTTAGTCTCTTACTGTACCTATTGTCAATGCAAGGCTTAAAATGTAAGGCTTTAAGCCTGAAAAATGGCCAGTTTTCAGGGGAAATTCTGCCCGTTTCACCCCAAGATTTAAGGAAACATTAATCCTCCTAGTTTAAAGTCAGAATATATCACATGAGGACAGAAGCAGGTGGTTCACCTATTGGATTTACCACCAATTTTTGAGTGTATACAAAACGTTTGTACATCTCATAACTTCAAAAGAATTCCAGATCGTTCCTTTTCAAGTACAAGTTTCGAGGACGAAACTTAATTTAAGGGGGGAAAGCTGTAACGGCCCGAACCTAATATTCATTTAACGTTAGTTTGAATCATGTTAATCCCCAATTAAGCCGGTTGGGCACCGGATTTCAAATCAGCATTTTATATGCATGTCTATATGTATATATATTTGTATGTGCATTGCAGATTGAAACGACGACGTGGCCTCAAACGGAACAATATTAAACTCCTTAATAATAATAATAATAATAATAATAATAATAATAATAATAATAATATAATAATAATAATAATAATAATAATAATAATAATAATAATAGTGATAACAATAGTAAGAATAATAATAATTCACAAAAAAAAAAACACACACATACACACAACCGACATAACACAAAATTAAACCAAAACCTCAACTCTCTCTCTCCTCACTCTGCTCTGCCTCACGACCCCCCCTCCTTTCTCTGTTTCGCTGACTGCCGCTGCTCGACCACCGTTCGCCGGCCACCCGCCGCCGCCGCTTCCCCAATCGCCGGTCATCCTAGGGCCGCCGTTTCCCGTCGGTTTCCGCCCCTCCTTGGTGTGGTTTTGAGCAATTTAGTGGGTTGAGAGGTGAGAAACCCTAACTCCCACTTGATTCAATTTTGATCTTTATGCTATAAATTGCCTAGTAAATGGTATATATATCATTACTAAGTGGTCATTCATGAGTTTTTTGAATTATTTTGAATGGTTGGATTGAGTTGTAGAGAGAGAGTGGTGATGAGTGAAGGTTGAAGATGATACTTGGTCCTAGGTTGTTGTTCATGATGACGATGAGGATTATTAGATTGATTTCATAACGAATTTGAGAGGTTGTGAGGTTTAGCATCAATTCAAGTTAAAACGAAGTTAGTTTAACGTGTTTAGCATCGATTCAAGTTAATTAGTTAATGCCTGAAAAAGAATTAAAAACGAAGTTAGTTTAACGTGTTTAGCCTTGATTCAAGTGAATTCGTTAATGTATGAAAAAGAATTAAAATCGAACTTGTGTTAACGTGCGTAGTTTCGATTCAAGTTATTTAGCTAATATATGAAAAAGAATTAAAACCGAAGTCCTTTTAACGTACTTAGCTTCCATTCGAATTCGTTAACCGAACCGATGCAAGCAAATGAACTAATTTCACGGTTAATGAAATATGTTTAGCTTCGAATAACTGTGAAAGAATAAGTGCAAGGGGTCAGTAAAATCAATTGTAACTTATCGAAGATTGTATTGCATGGTCGTAAATCTATTGAATAGGTGGTAATTGGTAATTGACGAAGAAGAATATGAAAAGCCGTATGGCTTAGATGTGTTATGCTATATATGTGATATTTGATGGGAATTAGAAGAGACTGTACGTTGGGCGGGCAATTAAGGTCGTGAACTCAATATCTTGAGGTTGTGCCTTAATTCAAGCTGAAGCAAAGTTTATGAAGTTACTGATGGGTGAATGTTCTTGTATACTATATTAAACGATGAATATAGCCTAAATTTACATTGAATGAACGACCTTGATGGGTTAAAGTTCTGAAGTTATGTCCAGATTGGCGAGTAGTGAAGAGGAGTGACATACTTGTGTTGATTAGTCTTGTGGATGCCACGAATGTAATGGGTTGAAGTTTAGGGTTGTGCTTTAAAAAAAAAATAATTTAAGCTTGAGTGAGGTTAAGTCGATGAGGTTAAGTGCGTGCAAAGAGAGCAACTGAGTGGAATTATATGAGTTTGGTGCTAAAATGCGATAAGTTGGGAGTTGCTATTGGCATAAAGTCAATGATGGAAGGTTTGATGTTTGGGGTAAAGAATAAGCTTAGCCTAGCTGATTCAAAGAGTCCTGGATGCAATGTACCAAATCCAAATCAATAACAGCAGTTCGGTGACAGGAACCTAAAACCGTAATAATAATCATAGTGTAAGGTGTGGTTATAAAACTTTCTATAGCAATTAGCAATTGCAATAACACTACTAATAAGAACAACGTTAACAAACGTATTGATAACAATGGTTTCAATGGTCTTAAGGCTAGCATGCAACGAAATGACCATAACCATGAACTCCTAAAATATAATAGTGATAACCGCGTTAGTTATAAACACAAAGTTAGTTACAAATAATCCATTGAGTTGAGGAATTTAATAAACTTCGTAATGTTGCACTAATAGGGGCTAATAAAATATTGGAAGCAGGAAGGAGGCCACATCGGTCGCTTCAAGCTGCCAGCACACATGCCCCATTCTAAAAGGGAGAAAATTTCAAAAAGAACAGGTACGTACACTGCCTGAGTTCTTCAAAAACTCACATGTTTCTCAATCATGAAAAATCAATATAATACTCCTTTAAGGAATCAGTTTACTCAATATTTGTCACATAAACAAGTGGCCCCGTCAATGCTCAATCAACAGGGCTTGTGCCCTTCAATTTACCCGCGCGGCTGCAACTCAGGCTCTCCGATCGGCTTGGGAGGTGTGCACCTATCTCAAGATCGCAGCAGACATCATCAAGGGGTCCACTTTCAGATAATAATCAGCAAATTAGTTTTACATATACACTCTCTCTCCCCCCTATTTGCAAAGCAAAATGTTTTGAAATGCGGGCCCCAATCATTTACATACAAAACTTATTTAACAGTATAGGGATGTGCGTACTGAGCTTCGGCTCATTATTCGAATGTTTTCATATTTTCTGTTTTAGGTGAAGGATCAGTGCAGAGCCCTCTTTCGGATAAGTCAGAGGAACGCGAGAAATGAGCAAGGACCACCGTTTACTGCATGTTAGCTAGGTGCTGCTCACAGTGATTTATAGGTTAGCCTCCCTAAAAACCCCGCTGGTTGTACATTATTTTGAGGATTGTATTAGCTGGTAAATGTTAGTCATACGCTGAGTTAACAGGTATACGGATATGTTCTAAGAAATGCAGTGGTTGAAAGTATGTTTAATGGAGTTCTAATGCATGTGGTTTTCAAGTAGCCTTGTTCCGTCAAGGAACGGCGGCAGCGTCCCCATTCACAAGACTTCCGCTGCAAATCGATGGTAATTAAGCAATTATGTTAGACTAATCAGGCATTGTCGATCAATTGGGGGCGTTATAATTTTACATTAAGAAAACATACTGCATATTTTGTCTCACAATACATCATCATCTAACCATCTTACATTAGAATTTGTGAATTATCTTCTATTTTTTAAATTAATTTTAAGTATTCTTACTTAATTATAGCATCATATTTTATACCTACATGATCATTATACCGTTATTCTATTTATTGCTCACTTTCTTAAAAAATTTTTAAAAAAAGTCTCGCTTAGCTCAACTGCCCCAAACCAAAACCATGACCACCGCCATACATCAACCACTGACCACCACCAAAGATATTGCACCAACTAGCTGTACGGTGGTCAAATGCCAACATCAATCAAGACCATTGATGAAGACCCTCACTAATTCTCCCGTAAAAATCAGATATAATTGCATCAAAAATCATCACTTAATTGTTTGAATTCGTGCAGGAATTGCAAAGATGGTGCCCATGGTGATAGTCACTCTTCCACCAAGCAAGAGACAATTGATCTTCCGTAGTCAAAACACTTCTCCACTCAATCCACCCCATACTGGATAGTGGAATTGCTAAACGTATTTATCAAAGTGTCACCCATATATATTTACCGAGATCATTCGTAATCGTTATTTTAAGCACACCACAAACTTTGTTAATGTCAATAGCCTTAGTATTACGTGCTAACATAACACATGACTTGCTTAAGCTAAGACCATTCGCAACCAGGTACAGGCATTCTTCCCGTGGGGTCCAAGTTCCACTCTCCATGCTTGTAACCAGCATTTTTGAAGGTATGGAACCTGTGGTGGAATGCTTCGGCATTCCACCCCAAGTTTCGCTTTTTATTTTTTAATTTTTTTTGTTTGGTTTTAAAAATATTATTTAGGTAGTTAAAAAAAAGAGTTATACCTTACATGCGGATCCATAACAAACATTTTATTACATGATGCAAAATAGCGTTTCATAGGTTGGAAAAGTGTAGAAATGCAAGTTTTAAAATATGAATCTTTTACTAATGTGGCAGGATAAAGTTTCATGTATTATAATTCACAATGGGGATGCTCTAACCTTAAGCACCTAGCTTGATCCTCACAAGCTTTCACAAAAAGGACCAAATCATCAAGAAACCCAATAATCTTATATATATATATATATATATATATATATATATATATATATATATATTTGAGTCATTTTTTAGGCTCATGAAGTTATATTTTATTGAATCCTTGATGCTTGCTCTTAGGAAATGTTGCATTCAACTTAATTTATCATCATTCTAAATTGTGATGTAGTAACTGTTTAAAGCTCAATGTTTTCTTCTTCCTTTTTTTTTTTTGGGTGGGTGATTGTGATGTGCAAGATGTCGCACAGCAAAGGAAAACCCGAGGAAGACTACATATTCGCACTTCACATAACAGAAAGAACATCTCGGCACAAAAATTTCAAGCATGCTGAAACCAGTAGGGAGAAATTACAATCGATGATATATAAGATAGGGACGTACAAAGGCCAGCAGCCTGATCCTAAAATGAGCCTGTACATATTCAACAAGACCACCCGCAAGATCACTCAAAACAAATTCACCATCAATCAATTTAAAAGTCGTTAGCAAAGCTCGAAGGGAAATCACCCCTCTTCAACAGAGTTGAGATTTACTCGAGTTTCTCGAGTTCACCCATCCTCGCTATAATAGCCTGTGACACAACATGAAAACTAGGAATTTAGACAGGAAAACATCCAAATGACCAAACTGCAGCGATTATCAGGAAAACAAGGTTTTCAGAATAAGAAACTGGTTCTTTAAGGTGCTAGAAGACCAAGCAAACAAATAAGAGGGCATGCCAGAAAAAAGGCAAAAAGAAGGCAAAGAGAAGAAGAGAGGACAGACCTTCTTACTGGTTTCCCGAAGCTCTCCAGCAAGGATGAACTCATCAAGTGTCACATAAACCTATACAGCATCAAAGAAAGATAACAATGAGAAGCCAGGGAGGACAGCCGCTAAAATGTAGATGCAATTTTGGGGAATAAGTATGAGGTGAACCCATAGCTCGAAAATCCTGTCAATCTCCAATCATGCACATTTAAAATGTCACATACATAACAGGTGCTTTCTCCATGAAAAGGCATAATAGCGCATACGGCCATACATTAATGGAATTGCGAAAAAAGTGGCAAGTGATTCAAACCAAGGCCGTTGGGTATATCGTCTAGTGGGTTAAATCAGAAAGATGAAAGCAACTACAGAAGGGAACTAGTCACTCCATAACTATGCTGAATTAAGCGTAGCATCAGTCAAGTTTACCAAAGAAAGATAGAGCTAACTAGAGATTAGCAACTTAATTCTTCTATGCAACGACAAATGTGAACACATTCATTCAAGTTGCATAGCTAGAAATTGCCACAGCCATATAATGCAAGCATGCAACATAAGTTGCAAAGAAGAGTGACCCAGCAAAAGCATGAAATCGGCTCCCAATGAACTCTAGTAAGGCTACACTGACAAATCTAACAAAATTCAGCATACAAATGGAGCAATAAAGGCCAAGAGAGAGAAAAACGGCAAATGACAGTATAAACCTTATGGAAGTTGAATACCCAATCTAGCTCACACACATTGCTGAAGAAGTGATCCAAGATTTCCGTAAAGAGATGGATGCACTCAAGATATGCCAACTCATTATCAGTGATATCAACACATATGGAGAAAAATAGACCTGCATAATGCCTGTAGATGATCTTGTGTGTACAAAACTGCATGGATAATATGAACAATCACAACATGGATGTGTTGATCCCGGTAAACAATTGTCAAACGAATCAACTACAGTTTGCTGTTTGAGTTCAACTTGTAAATGGAATAACCTAATTTATGAACTGAAGCTTTTGCAAGTACTTCAAAAAAGACCTAAATTAATTCATTTCTCAGCCTAATATGTGAATCAGAACACAATCCAGAATAGAACTCCAAGAAAAGAGGAGAGGACTCCATAATTGCACAGGCAAAAGTACATCACTAATTTACAGATGAAGTGTTGCAAGAGACATGCATCGTGAGCATATGATATGTATCTAAATAAACAAAATTGACCAGAATCAAGGCAACAGCAGTAATAATCCATTACTCCTATCTTTTAGGGCTACTGTCTCCAGGGAAACTTCTTTCAATGGATCTAGACTGGAACTGTAGTCTTACGGCATGTAATCAATAATGACAAGTGTTGATTCTCTACTTTTGGAAGAATGGGAAGCTTAGTTCTTCCTATTTCGATGTGACTGAATGTGTGAATAGTTTGTATTTACGATGCATATATAATGCCCCGCCTGAAGGGGGCGGACGCGCCACCGCCGTGGACGTCCAAGAAGGGACATTCACAAGGCTCTTTAAGCTTTTTAACCATAATTAACCTTTTAATATGCGATAGTAGTGGAAGCTCTTATCGAAATCTAGCTAAAGTTTGGGCAGGGTGATTCTAAAACATGCATTTACATACATACTTAAATCATATCCATAATATTCTTACATATGTGTCATCCCAAAAAAAAAAAAAAAAAAAACACATCTATACTTACATTTAATAAATATAACTCATAACATAAACAAATAACTCATGTGCAATATGTAAATTATGTGTATATTGTACGCATTTTATTTTAGGCACATGTGTGTGTTTTAGGTTATTGTTATTATTATGTTTTTAGAAGTAATTAGAAAGTATGTCTCACTTAGTAGTATTTGTCACAACCAAAAAATAAATAAAAATGGAAAGATGAGTCAAAAAAGATGGCTTGACTCAAAAAAAAAAGGAAAAGAAATGGGCAAAGGGGATTTTTTTTATTTCACGTGATATTCATCAAAGGGGGGTTCTCTTGCTTTCTCAACCCACTCAAACCCCAAGCATAGAGAGAAGAGAGGAAAGAGAAGAAGAAGAAGAAGAAGACGAATAATAAGAAGAAGAGAAGAGAAGAAGCTTGGGTTTTGATTTTGATTTCAAGTTAAGGTGAGTAATTCTTGTTTTCCTCAATCTAAAATTGATTAAGACAATATGAATTTGATTATTTATGCTTGAAATTGAGAAATCAATTGAGAATTGAGGCTTTAAATTTGATATTTTAGGGTTTGGTATATTAGAACCTTAATTCCACCCCTTAGAAACCCACCTCTATAAGTTGTATGTTTAATTGTAATTTTTAGCTTAATTGGATGTCGTGAATTGATGGTTATGTTCTGAATTCATCCAAGCACATAATATACTATGAATTTGTGGGTTGATTTCTTATATTAGTTGAACAAGATGGTAGAAAAATAGGGTGAATTCGGATTTTTTATATAGCCAGCTACGGTTTGAATTTTTGTGAATTATTGGGTTGGCCAAAATTTTCGAAATTTTTACTGTAGGTGACCCATGATATTGGGCAATTTCTGTAAATTTTCATGAATTTTTGATATGTGGTTTGGAAGTTATGAATTTTTTATTGAAGCTGCCCTGTTATGTGGTATGAGTATTCAGATGATGTTTGAATTACTGTGAATCATTGGGTTGGAGAACAATTATGAAAATTTTATTGTAGAATATAAATGTTATTTGGAGATTTTTGGTAAAGTTTCATGAATTTTGGATGTAGACTTTGTAAGTTATGAATTTTCGATTGAATCTGCCCTGTTTTAGTTCGATTATTGTTTTTATTTTTAGGAGCTATTTGCTTGGTGAAAAATGATGAAAATTTTACTGTGTGTGCTCTATGATACTTGGCTATTTTATATAAATTTTTATGAATTTTGGATGCGTACTTTATGATTTATAGATTTTTTATTGAACTTTTCCTGTTCAGTGTATACCTTCGGGTAATATTATGATAACCCCGCATACTATGTTGTATTTGTCTATATATTTTCATGAATTTTGAATGTGTATTATTTGAGTTAGAATTTTTGAATGGAATGCTATGTTTGGTATAGTTATGGTTGTTCATATGCATAAATTAAATTTTATCATATTTGCGATGATTTCACACATTAAAATAGTATGGTGTTTGTTATGGATTGTTGGAAACTTGTCAAAATTATTTTTGGTGGAATTAATCCTTATTTTGATTATGTTTTTGTTAATACTATGAAACTGAGCTTCTTCGAAAATAAAAATGTGATTATATGAATTATATGATTTCAATAAGTTATGCTTTTAGGGAAAAAGATTCATGTCTTGATTGAGCCTAGTACATGAAGTTCTAGAGCTATGGCCATAGCAGTGTATGGATTCAAAATGTGGCCGAACCGCGACGAAATGGCCGCGTTGGAAAGGTTTTGGAGTTGGGCGATCCGCGTTTTCATGACACGATAGTCGCGATATGGAACGTGATTGCCGTATTAGAGCGATTTTGCCGTACCGCAACCGAAACCGAAACCGAAATCGCGACCGAAACCGCATTTTGAATCCTTGGCAGTGACTGTCGTTGTATTTAGGTCGCCTAGTGGGAGAGGCTCTAACCAAATATGAATGTCGACCTTATGTATGTATGTGAGCCATGTGGGTTCCTAGTGAGGAAGGTTTCGGCCTAAACTTACTAGGATATGAACGTAATTCCATGGTTTGTGTTGTGGGTACTTCGCGTCCTTTAGAGCGTGGGTGCCTTGTTGGTACCATATGATTGAGTTGCGCCTGGTCCACCATTGGTTGGTACCATACGAATGAGCCGTAACTGGGCCACTAGGATGTGTTTTGTCACTCCTCTGTTGTGATGGTTCTTTGTGTGAGTTATAAGTTGATTTTCCCTAAACTAAAAAGGCTTGCATTCAGTCAAGAATATGTGATATGTTATAAAATTAGTTTTGGTTTGGATTTGGACTTTAGATGCGTTATAAAATTGGTTCTGACTTGAATTTGGACTTTGGATATGTTATGAAATTAGTTTTGACTTGAATTTGGACTTTGAATACGTTATGAAATTGGTTTTGGCTTGGATTTGGACTTGGATACGTTATGAAATTGATTTTGATTTGGATTTGAACTTGGTTTTGGATTTAAATAATCATTCAGAATATTTATGAAATTGTGATCAATTTGAACCATATGTGTGATCAATAAATATGTTTAAAGAAATATATTATGTGTTTAAAGCACGTATGTGGACTTTTGAATGGAATATGCTTTATGTATGCGTTAAGTATGGCTACGGACAGGCCATTAGCATGATTTAGCAGAATTTGCTTTTTTTTAGACTTCAATGAGGATTAGGAGCCCAAAGGACGTAGTTGGTATGAGACAACCATGATTAGTTTAGTAAATAGACTAACAGCAGAATTTGTTCAGGGACTTAAGTGAAAACGAGAGTCTTTAAAACGTACCTGGTATGGGACAATATGAAACAAGTACGACTAAAGCTCTGTTCTTTTCGTGGGTCAATTGCAATTTACCAACCTGAACCCACTTTAACCTATTTCAACTAACTTCAACCCACTTGAAAAAAATACCAACTTCAACCCACTTCAACCTATCTCAACCAACTTCAACTCACTTCAACCAACTTCAACCCACCTCCTTTATAATTTTAATAATTTGTAAAGTATTATGTGAGATTTAATCATTCCTACACCAAAAGTTCACTATACTACTTTTTTGTAAATTATCGTACTTTGGAATTGTTTTATTTTTGTATTTTTCTATTTTTTTAGTTTTTTATTTTTAAATTTTTAAATTTTTAAATTTTTAAATTTTAAATTTTAATTTTTTGTATTTAATTTTTTAATTTTTAATTTTTAATTTTTTAATTTTTTATTTCTTATTTTTTAATTTTTATTTCTAATTTTTATTTTTGTATTTAATTTTTAGTTTTTAATATTTAATTTTTTATTTTTTGTATTTAATTTTAATGTTAATTTTTTTATTTTTTAAATTTTAAATTTTAAATTTTAAATTTTTTATATTTCATTTTTTATTTTTTATTTTTTATTTTTTATTTTTGTATTTTTGTATTTTTTAATTTTTTGTATTTATTTTTTTATTTTTTATCTTTTTAGTTTTATTCCAAACAAAAGCTACAGAAAATTCCAAAAAAATAAAAAATAAAAAATAAAATAAAAACATAAAAAATAAAAAATAAAAAAATAAAAAATAAGAAGTAAGAAATAAAAAATGAAAAATAAAAAATAAAAAAATAAAAAATAAAAAATAAGAAATAAAAAATGAAAAATGAAAAATAAAAATAAAAAATAAAAAATGAAAAATGAAAAATAAAAAATAAAAAATAAACAATATAAAAAATAAAAAAATAAAGAATAAACAAAAATTCCATAAAATTTTGATAACTTCATAAATTATCACACATTAATTACATTCTCATTATTTTAACCCACTTCAACCCACCACATAAAAAATATACCAACTTCAACCCACTTCAACCTACATCAATCCACTTCAACCTATTTCAACCTATTTCAACCCACCTAAAAAAAAAATACCAACTTCAACCCACCTCAACCCACCTCAATCTACTTCAACCTACTTCACCCTTTTACCCACCCAATTTACCTACGAAAAGAACAGACCCTAAGTTAGTCTAATTACCCACCTCATAACAAATATGTGTGTATGTTTGTGAAGTTCGGGACATGTTGGATATGAAAGATATGAGTTTATTTCGATTTCTGGAGCATAAGTATCGCCTTCTATATGCTATATGATATGTTCTATCTATATGTCATAAGATACGCATCCTGTGTGATTATGTGTTAATCGATTAATGTGCAAAGTGTAACAATCGGTAAGATAAGGGTTATTCACTAGATTCGGAGAGCTCATAACCTCACCATTTTTTAGGTTTTGGAAGCAAAAAGGGACCACAGGAGTATTAAGAGAGCTAGCT
This sequence comes from Carnegiea gigantea, assembly GCA_029747015.1. Lineage (NCBI taxonomy): Eukaryota > Viridiplantae > Streptophyta > Magnoliopsida > Caryophyllales > Cactaceae > Carnegiea > Carnegiea gigantea. The sequence continues at coordinate 2,338,760 of JAKOGI010000007.1, forward strand.
AGTTGTGAAATAATTTCGAATAACTTAGTTGGAAATACAGACCCTGTTATTTATTTATGTTATGAGTTATATTTATTAAATATAAGTATAGATGTATTATTATTTTTTTTGGGGGGATGACACAGATGTAAGAATATTATGGATATGGTTTAAGTATGTACGCAAATGCATGTTTTAGACTCACCCTGCCTAAACTTTAGTAAATTATGGTTGAGAAGTTTAAAGAGCCTTGTGGATGTTCTTTCTTGGACGTCCACGGCGGTGGCGCGTCCCCCCTTCGGGCGAGGCGTTACATATGCAGCCTTGTGTGGATCGTTTGTATTTAGGATATATATAGCCTTTTGTATGATGCTCACTGTGCAGCTGGGCTTCTAATCCTTCTATATTAATATATTACATTTTCCTTATAAAAAAAAAAAAGAATTTAGTGACGAGGTGTTGATGCATCAACTATCAAGAGCAAGGTTTCATGTTTTCTAATACCCCATTCATGATGAATATTTGATGAAGTTTCTCCAGAGAAAAATAACCTCCTGCATGCCTAGAACCAACTCTAAACTAAGCTTTTTTACCGATGGTCACTGCTTCGCAAGCCGGTTTGAGTTCAGGTTTTTCGGTGGAGCAGTCAAATTCATCGCGCTTGGAGATTTCCTATCTTCTTTTTGCCGATGACACGATAATTTTTTGTGACGAGTGTGAGCAAATGATAAATCTTTGTTGCATTCTCATTTGGTTTGAGGTCGTATCTAGATTGAGGGTCAACCTTTCTAACTATTTTATCAATTTGGGAAGTGGACAATGCTCATTTACTTGTAGGGATTTGGGCTATGTAGTAAATTCCCTCCCTTCATCACACACGGGTTCTTCTTTAGATGCCAAGTTCAAAGAGGAGTCCATTTGGGGACTAGTTGTTGAGAGATTTGAAAAGAGACTCACTAGTTGGAAATCAAAGTATCTTATGAAACGGGCTGGGTTGACCATCATCAAAAGTGTCTTCTCTAGCATCCTAACTTACTTTCTTTTGCTTTTCCCTATTCCTTGTTCAATAGCTAGCAAGCTGGAAGCCATTCAAAGGAGGTTCTTGTTGGGTTCTTTTGATAATGATTTCAACTATCATTTGGTGAAATGGAACATTGTTAACAACCTTTCCTAAAGGCAGCTTAGGCATTAGAGACCTAATCATCTTCAATGAGGCTTTTCTTGGCAAATGATTGTGGATAAGAAAGACAAGCTTTAGAGGACTGTATTTAGGGCTAAATATGGGGTAGAGGGGTTGGACTGGATCCCAAGGATGCACAATGACACTTATGGAGTAGGTCTTTGGAAGTTTATTATTAAGGGTTGGGACCATTTCTTCACTCATATTATTTTTGAGATGGGTGATGGTTCCTCAATCTTTTTTTTGGCATAGTAGATGCTATGATAGCGTTCATTTGAGGGATTACTTACCTTCTCTTTTTGCTTTTGCAACAAACAAGGATACAAATGTCTCTGATTATTTGGAGCACAACTCTACCTCGGTTGTTTAGTCCCCTATTTTTGTTCGTGAAACCTTTCTAGATGATGATAGTATGGCCTAGCTCCTTAGTATGCTTGATAGGGCTTCTATAAAGGACTCTTCCGGTGACATGGTTAGATGGAATCTTACCGCCATTGGAAAATTCACTGTTAAATCCTTTTTTCTTCACCGCTCTTTACCTTTTGGGAATTCTTCTTCTTCATTATCAGATGGTGGTTTTCCTTGGAGTATCATTTGGAAGTCTCTGGCCCATTCAAAGTATTCTTCTTTGTGTGGGAAGCTTCTCATGGCAAGATTCTAATTTGTGATAACTTACAAAAGAGGGGTAAAACATTAGTCAACAGGTGCTTTATGTGTAAAGATGACTTGGAAACAGTTGACCATTTGTTCCTCCATTGTCAGTTAGCTAGAAGCCTTTGGGAGTTAGCTTTGAGTTGTCTAGGTCTTCATTGGGTGACGTCTATATCTGTGACACAACAATTAGTTGCGTGAGAAGGTTTTTTATGGAAAGAGGGTTAAGTTTAAAGTTTCTTGAGTTGTTCCCCATGCCATCTTTTGGTTGTTGTGGATGGAGAGAAATATGAGACAAGTGGCCGAATGCCTTGTTCTTTTAGAAAGAGAAGGTTTTTTGTTCTTCTTCGATTGATGTAATCAATTTTGTGGATAACCTTTTTTTTTGTTATAATTAGTTTTAGTGAGATGTTTTTTCAGCATCTTTTCTTGTATATACTCTTTATCATTATCAATATATTACCTTTTCCTGTCCCAAAACAAAGCTTATTTACCGACACAGTATATTTTGAAATGACAAAATGACATCTCCAACTAAATCCTTCAAATCTTCTTAGTTTCTCACCGTCGCCCAAGAACTTAGAGCACGTGCCTAAAACAAATATAAGGGTCACGAATCACAATTGCAACATTCAATATGTCTCCGAAATTTCCTCTACTCACTAGCGCACGAAATGTCAAGTCAGTTCTATCCAGCACAGCCTCCCACTTCATCCAACTCTAATCGCAACATTCAATATGTCTCCAAACTTTCCTCTACTCACTAGCGCATGAAATATCAAGTTAGCTCTATCCAGCACAGCCTCCCACTTCATCCAACTCTAATCGTGAACTTAAAAGAGCAGCATTTACATTTCTTCCTCGAATTTCTGAAACCCAATTTCCATATTGTTTGAAAATAAGCTAGCATAACTTTAAGTTCATAACAGGGAAACAAATTGCATCCTAAGTTTCCACGGCCATAACAAGTAGATATGACTCGAATTTCCTTTTTCCGCTATTCCATCTCCACTACGGAGCAATGGTTTTCATAATTTCATTCACCTACTGATATCGTTCTCCAAAGAGTTCACAATAATATCACAGAATTAATTAATGAAACCCACTGATATTTTGTACATTTTATGATGCTAAATAACAAAAATTCAACCTTTGATTTCAGACAACTCTGCCTCATCATCGAAATGCTAACCCTAAAAGGAAGTAAAGAATTACTAACTGTTAAACCAAAAATCATGCATTGTTTTAATAATTATTTTGATTATATTATATATATTATTTTGTCTAATTTACCTTATTTTATATATTTTCAGGTTTAGCATTAATAAAAAAAAAGAGGAGAAGAGAGGACGTCGAAACTCAGGTTTTACACGCTTGGCTATAAAGACGGTCCAAAATTAATAATTTATGTAATTATTTAATTGGGCTAGGGTTTCAAGAGTTGGAGGAGAGCTAGAAGTCTTGAGGGAGAAGAAGTCTAAGGAAGAAATGAAGAAGGAAATCCCATTCACTAACCCTAATCACCCTCACTATAAATCATAATCTCGCCATCAACACTAGATAACCATAACATCACGCCACGACCCATAAAAATCACTATCTTCCTGTTTCCTCACCAACCACACGCTTAACCCTCTTCTATCACACCCCTTCAACCTCATCATATATATATCATCATCATCACCATCAATCTCACCTTCACGCTTCAACCCTAGCAGCCTCCTTCTTCCTCACCAAGAAAACCTCCCCACGCCACTTCTTCCTCTACACACCAGGCGCATCATCGACCATAATCATCATCACCATCTTCTACGTTGACTCCAATTCATAGGGCTTTCTTTTTATTTTAATTTCTCTTTGTGGTTTTATTAATTTGAACTCTCGCTATTATTAAATATGAACTATTTGATTTATTATTATGATTTTATTATTAATACGAGTGAGTAATTTTCTCGCACTTGGTATAATCTATTTGAAACCATGCTAAATTGATTATTTTGAAATAAGTTTCATGCCTTATTATCTAGTTCATTTATATTTATGATTCTATAGCGATTAGTATTTATCGTTCATGATATTCGAATTATATTAATTAGAATACATGCTAGTCAGTTTAATACGAATGCATATGATAGTTTAAAGGGCTTTAATACGTAAAAGTTATCGTCTTTTAAGCATTAGTATCACCCTAATTAATCATGGGTGGCTCAAACCCGTCTCTTTTAATTAGGTAATCGTTATAGATCTTTGTTAAATCGATTTGTTGGTAAATTGGTTACAAAGCGTTAGATGATATTTTTCTAGTACGTAATACTCTAGTTTGATTAAATTCTTGCGCTGGTGTAAGGGTTATCAAATTAGTAGAGTTTATATTAGGGCTGGACCTAATTAAACTATAATATAAGGAAAAACGGGGAAGATCCGCTGGTGGGTGTCTTCTACAGTTTAGCTCATGGATGAAATCGACTTGTGTGTTAATGATAAATATTAATTTGTGTGGTGAATATAGATTATGCTAAGCATTTTTCATAAATTTGATATCTTTTGATAATTATTTGTTACTTTTAGTTAATTTGTTTACTTTGTCAACTTTTATTCTACAATTATTAGCTTTGATATAAATCTCGTTTAACCCCCCCAAAAGAATAGTCGTTTAGGAATGTCTTGGTAATTTTATATTAGTTAGATTTTGATTTTTAGAGTGATTATAATTTTCAGATTTGATTTATATTCTGTTGTGCCGTTTAATTATCAGTTTGTTAGAATTAGGCTAAAAATAGTTCCTTTTGTTGTTTTTCAAGTTTTAATCCATTCTAGGGCTTATATAGTGTCCAAATCTGCCTCTATTTAATTTCGGAATTTTTGAAATTATTTGATAATTTTTCAGAATTATTTTGTGAATTGGATATGTGCAGATTTTTATTTCAATAAATCTGAAAATTGCGTTTTTAATATTTATTTCATGTTTTTTAGGTGTTATTGAGTCGAAAAAATTATATTCTTAAATTAGGGTAATTTTCTTAATTAATTTTGTAATTATATTAGTGCATTTTATTTATTTTCTAATTTCAGATTTAATTTACTGTTTTATTAATCTGTAGTAATTTTCTGTTTTAATTTTTCCGAAATTAATTGGATATGATTCTGGAGTTATAAGCTTATAAACTTGAAGAATATTAGTTTAGGTTACTGTTTGTGGTGTTTTTTGATATTAATTTTCTGTTTGTTATTTTTTGTTTCACTTTTTAGTTGATTATTGTGTTATTATTCTGTTTTTAGTTTTATAGATTATTTAGGATAGCTATTTACTGTTTTATTTTTAGAATTAAATTTAGAATATTTAGGAGTAATATTAAGTATTTTTTTAGATTTTTATTTATTAAATTTGATTTATTTTAGAATTACAAAGAGTAGAAACAATAAATTAGAGTAGTAAAATCATTTAGAATTAAACTAGCCTTTTGATATAATCTTTCCGCGTGGAATCGATCCCTACTTTTCTATACTATAAATATTATTTATACGTCGAAGTAGTGGTTAAATTTGTAACTCCACGACAAGCTTTACACTAACCTCAACGAATTTGGTGAACTTTGGGTCTGTATTCACCACCCAACGATGAACCTGAACAGATATCAATGCACATACCTCAATCACAACTTAAAACACAACAGAATCAACAACACCACAAGCTACAAACTTGATGATCAAAGTCAAACCTCACCTCGTATTCAACTTCATGCTTCTCGGAATCTTCGAGAGGCACATAGTGACATAGTACTTAGCCAGACGCGTCTTGCCTTGCCTGTTCTACAACAATACGAATCGGACCTGCCATTTTCTCCCAAATTCGAGAGATCAGAAAAGGTGCTTAGGTTGGATACATCGAATTGAGAAGGAAATAATTTTTCTAGGTTACCATTTTTTCTTATATATTCTCAAGATCGGGATGAATCAGTAGAATTAAGGAGCTGATAGTTCTCTTGTCAGTCTTCTTTTCTCTCTAGATTTTGCGGCGACGCCGGTGGTGGTGCCGATGATGGTGGAGGAAGAGCACCTCCGACGCGGAATGGAGGAGCTGGTGTTGGAATGTCTAGGTGTGAAGATGATCACCGATTTATTTCTTTTTGAGTTAATTTGTTTACCATTATTTCAGCTTGTAAACTCAAACACGGGGTTAGTTTAAAAGAAAAAGAAAAAAAAGAGGAAAATGCTCTTCAGTTGCCACCAAGTAACCGTTGAGTAGACCAATTGGTAGTTAGGCACCCGTATCTAAAAAAATACAAATAGCATTTTGGGATCGCAGACTCTGGATTTAAACGTTACGATTTTTAGGTTTATTTTTGTCCATTTTTTAAATTAAAATAAGTTTAATTTTAGTATCGTTGGTCATTGATGGTAGTTTTCATAAACACGACAACAGGATGTTTTCTATTATAGCAATTGATTCTTTGGTAGAACCCATCCCTAAAACTAACTCAAAAAGGTGGTTATTAGGTTATGGGCTAAGTTGTCTACTAACACCAAGAGTGATCATGATTTTACGGAAATATTTTCATGTAAATTTGATAAGTTCCGTAACAATTCAAAACAGTCAAGAAACAATGTGGTTCTAGACCAACAAACTCGAATATTTAAAATTGTTAAAAAAAAAATTTATAAGTTGCTCTTATGGTAAACAAAAAAAAAGAGACCCATACGTTTAACAAAATAGTCCTCCATAATCTTGTGTCAATTATGAGTGACTTTTATGAGAATCAAAATAGAATTCGGCGGACCGGTTTCCTAAATTTGACAATCGACACTGTAATTATTTCACTGAAAGTTCAATTCGATTTATTGGCTCAAAAATACCATACTCATTGTAACACAAGAGTGGGACAATCGAACAATGCATGATGCATTCATCACCTCAATTTCAACGGCCAGATTGAGAGTTCATTAGCTAATTATCACATTTTCTTCCACATGATACAACTAAATTTTTCATGAATAATTCAATCTCCAAGTAGTTTTTCATGAATCATTCATAGCACCAGAAACAAATCAATAGTTTGATGGGAGGGAGCCAAATCAAAATCAATGAGGGCCCCTTTTACGTTAATTAAAGGCTCTGCAAGTAGGTGAGTTAAAATGCACTTTCTTAAGATCGATCGTACACCAACACCACAAGGAAATTCACAAATGTAACCGATTAGGATATGACAACCACAACGGCAAAATAACAGAAATCCTGTGAAGTGGACGTCAAGAAATGAAGCAGAACCCACTTCTACTGCCTCCCTCAAATCACCGTATTCATTCATATTAATCAAAAGTAAAGTAGGTCAAAATCAACCCATCACTAACAAACTCATTGCCCTTCTTTAGGAACAATACATTGATATAAAAAGATACCATCTTCATAATCATCAACGTAACTAAAACCTTTGGCAGCTTATCAGTTACTACATGCTGTGATGATGATGAACGTGGAGAGAGACGAGCGAGTGGTGGTGAAAGGCAGGGCAACCATCGACTCTCGGCCGCCATTCCGATCTGTCAAAGAAGCAGTTGCTCTGTTTGGAGAGAGAGTGCTTGTTGGGGAGGTTTATGCCAAGCTGCTTAAAGAGGTTTTGTTCATCCTTGTTGTTATATAGCATGCACAAAAATTTTATGTCATAGAGATAGTATGCATCCAATTCTGTGTGAATTTATGCATTTTTTAGATTATGAGATGATTACGATAAAAAAAAAAATGTTACAACCAAGTGTATGAGGTAATTATTCGGTGTTTTTTCTGTGTGTGTATGTCTTCGAGCATCTGTTTTACTAGAGTTGAGCTACTGTGAACCTATAGAGGAATAGAGCTCTCTCATCATAAATTTTTTCCATTCATAAGATTTGCACTTGAGATCTTACTTAGGGGAAACCAGTGCCAATTCACTTATTTGGCGTTTTTGGTGCAACATTGGTATATAAAATTCATGTTTGCATACATATATGCATCATACATGTGAAAATTAGATATGTATAAAATGCAATACTTCTAGACTGTCAAAATGTGACAGTAGTACTATCCCAAATAGACATGAGTACATACTAATGGTAGTGTCATCCTAGCAGAGACAAACCAAAGCAAGTGTGGATAAAGAACAAGTTTCAACAAGCACTGCAACTGCAATGCCAGCAGAACTGCAGGAAACAAAGGAAGAGCTCGAGAAAGCAAGGGAAGAAGGGAATCACATGGCAAATTGCTTGAAGTCCCTAAGAGAGGAACTTGAGCAAACAAAAAGAGAGCTCCAGCATTTGAAATCCACAAAGAGACCTACATTTGAGCACCCTAAGCTGATTAGTCCAGTGATCGAAGAGCTCAAAATTGTCGAAATCAATCCTCCTATGTCCAAACGATCAGATCAACATGATGTTACAATTAACGACCAACACATACTTCTTCAGAATGAATTACAAAAGAAAAAGTTTGTGACATTTGCAAGTCCACCCTCTCTAAGCAGAGAGATTATTAGTCCGGACGTTGATGATGTTGCTAGTGCAGCAAGGTTGGGGAGAACCCCTTCGTTTAGGAAGGAAGGAAAGAAGAAGCCATTGATTCCGACTATAGGGTGGCTTTTCCCTAAGAAAAAGAGAAGTTCCAAGGAAGGTGGTGCTCATTCTCCCAAAGCTTGAAGTTGGAAGTCAAATTGAGAGAAGCCATACCATAACATGCCAATCTTCTTCCATCTCTTACACATGCTACCCTTTATAAAGGGAAAAAAAGGAACAAAAATGAGAGAATTGTGCAAGAAATAGTGCCACTTGGATGTGTCCAGCATTTTTCTATGAATTTTGTCCAGCAGGATTCGCCATAGGTGATCATCAACAGCAGGAATAATACACTAGAACAAAGTTTGTATGTCAAAATCTTCAAAATTCAAAAAAGTATGCAAGGTTTTTAGTTCTGTCATTTTATCATGCAAGGCATATTGCAAATTAATTTTGAAATTCTCTTGTAATTGTTAACTGCAAATCAGAACATATGGTCATAGCTGTTCTCAGCAAACTCAATGCAAAGAACCTCAGCACGGTTAACTAGCTACAATAAGGTCTTGCTAAGGCCCCGAATTCCAACGAGTTTGATTTTATTAGACCCTGGATTAAAAATTATGAACTGCTAATACTCCATAGAAAGGAAGCATGAGAGAATTAAGATATGTATTTTACTTTAGTCTACTATAATGCAAGCAGAAAAATTGCAAAATTGGGATTTTTCGGCTTATCTAAAAATAGTCAAGTAATAAGGTAAATAAAGCTGTAACATGCACAAATTTGCAGCTATTTATGTACATACTGTTGGGAACGTCACACATGAGTAAAGAAGTCCCACATCGGGAGTTTGAGAAGAAGGGTCATGGTATATAAGTCAAGTGGGCTACTCCTCCTATTGCCAATTGGTTTTAGGATGGAACCTCACTTGGGCTTGTTGCCATGGACCTTGGTTGAAGTGGGCTCCCTCCTTGGATCTCCCTAACAAGTGGTATCAGAGCCGATGGTGCGTTCGGCTAGGCAACAAAAGGTGTGGCATGGTGGACCCCATGGACGAGCTTGGTGAAATGACACGCAGGTGTTGATCGAGCGGTAATACGTGTACTGCAGCGTGGCTCGATGGTGTGGATAAGCTCTTGATGGGTGGCTTGACACCTTGGTAAAGGCTTCTGCTCAAGGGGGAGCTTGTGCACTCATGTGTGAGGGGGAGATTGTTGGGAACGTCACACATGAGTAAAGAAGTCCCACGTCGGGAGTTTGAGAAGAAGGGTCATGGTATATAAGTCAAGTGGGCTACTCCTCCTATTGCCAATTGGTTTTAGGATCACGCAGGTGTTGATCGAGCGGTAATACGTGTACTGCAGCGTGGCTCGATGGTGTGGATAAGCTCTTGATGGGTGGCTTGACACCTTGGTAAAGGCTTCCGCTCAAGGGGGAGCTTGTGCACTCATGTGTGAGGGGGAGATTGTTGGGAACGTCACACATGAGTAAAGAAGTCCCACATCGGGAGTTTGAGAAGAAGGGTCATGGTATATAAGTCAAGTGGGCTACTCCTCCTATTGCCAATTGGTTTTAGGATGGAACCTCACTTGGGCTTGTTGCCATGGACTTTGTTTGAAGTGGGCTCCCTCCTTGGATCTCCCTAACACATACTGACATGCCATTATTAGTTCAAATCCCAGGGTTCAAATTAAGCCCTGCACTAATTAGAAGCACCTGGTTCACTTCATTGTTCATCCACCAATAATTAAAGGTTCTTACAACATCGTTCTATAATTCAAAAACAGAATGCAGGCTCTAACTGCTGCTTCAAAGTTCCAATATACACTCTGTATGATTAATTTGATGTGATAATCTTTGGCTGGAGACCTAATTGATTACTCAATGAGCATGATTAAGATCGCAGTGTATCCCGGCCCTCACAATCCAAGAAACAAATTAACCAATGACAAAAACCCTTTACTTTATAGGACACAGCTTTATTTGGCAAACAGTTGTTAGCTGTTAGCTGTTTGAACTGTTTGTATTAACTGTTTGAATTAGCTATTTGTAGAAAAATTGTTTGATAAGATTAACTATTTCTGACAAAGTTGTGAGATAAAAAGCTAATTCTCAAAAAAGCTCTTCCAAAAAGCTAATAGAATTAGCTTTTTCAAATTAGTTTTTTGGACCTAAAACTATTCCAAAAAGTCATTTCACCAAAGCTAACCCCTACATCAATTACTGACATGTTCCCCAACGATATGCCAATCTCTTTCTTTTGCATTACTTTCTTTCCTTTTTTTGATCTTTCTTTTTTTTTTTTTTTTTTTCCGAGGAATTGGTAAGCTAGACATCCTTATGAGTTGAGCCCCTATTTTAGGCATAGTCCGACAACATTATGACCCCTTTTTTCCTTTTTTGTTGGGGGTGCATAAAGAACCAAGCTCAACGAAGGCCTTAATCTGTTACGCCTCAAACATTTCTCTTATAAGGCAGAATGCTTCGACCATAATTCACCACCTAAAAGTCGAAAGACATACATTCATTGCACTTGGGTTAGAGTTCATTGACATAGCTATTACTCACATAGGCACCACAAACCCCATGTTGTTTTATTCTTTGATTGATTATCACATAATTGATAATTACTAATAATAAAGGCAGCAGAAATCTCATCTCCAATAAACATATTAACCAATGCAATGGGTGGTTTTGTTTTGGTCAAAAGAAGCATAAAGTAATTGAATAATTGAAATAACAAGAAGACTGTCTGACTCTCCATTTGTTTGAATTGAAATGGTCGGTTGAATTCAATAGAAATGCAGGGAATGCATGGTAGAATAAATGTGGTGAGGCTGAAACTACTTCTTATTGCACATGTAAACATGTGAACTAAGCGTTTTATTTTACTTAAAAACTTGAAACTTTGTCAGACAAAACATGGCTATCTCATGTGCACATCAGCTTATTTTATCAACTTAGCTTATATCCGCTTTAATTTATACGGTCTACTGATATACTTCTTTCATTTTAAAAAAACTATCTATTTTGACTTGTTATTCATTTTAAAGAGCGCTAGTACATTAATTATTTAAAGCCAATATACCCATAGTGCCCTCAACAATTTGAATTTAAAAGTTTACTTTTAAATGTTATATCATTTGACAATTATTTTCAAATTCAAAAAGAAGGACATCCCGTTTAGGAAAACTTAAAATTAAAAACTTCTATTTTTAACGAATAATTGCAAAAGTGAAATTCCACAAGGTGACATGTTCAAGCATGAAGTCTCATACCCTTGGCTTGAATTTTTCTCTTTCCCTCTCCCTTGAAGTGAATATTTTGATTATCTATAAATAACACATATATGTGCGTGGTTAATTGTAGATCAAATGGATCATCAAGATGTGTCCATAACAATTGACTATATGGTTCATATATCACACATAATTATACTGGCTTTTTTCAGTTTATTCCTAGCTTAAATTAATCAAGTCAGTACATGTCAAGTTGAGCTAAGTTAAGGCCACTCTCAGCGTGACGCCCGCGTGCCAAGCAGAGGGGCCCACGTGCCAAAATTTCTTGCCCAGCCAGTGTTTTTGCACGAGGGACACGCGGGATGGAACACCTGGCCGTTCCATCCCCCATTCCAATTTTTGGTCTTTTGATGGTTTTTTGGGGTTTTTTCCTTTAAAAAATATTATTTAGATGATTTTTAAAAAAAGTTGTATGTTATACGGTGGGTTCATGACAAGTATTTTATTGTATAATTCGAAGTGGAGTTCTACGGATTGAAAAAAAATGAAAGAATGCAAGTTCTAAAAGATAAACTTTTGCTCATGTGCCAAGGTAGAGTTTCAAAATTTGGAACTATGGCCGGAAATGTTCTGAGCCAAGCCAAGGCAATTGAAGTCCTAGCCACCCAGCCAACACTCACACATATAATGATGCTTTCATTAACAATAAAGGCTCTCAAACGCATACTAGTAGTAGTATAAAAGAGGAGCTATCCCATAGATTCCTTATCGTCATATGACAAAATTATGAGAACCAACATTTAATTTCTTTTACCAAAGACAAGTTCCAACCAAATATGAAGACCCAATACCTCTGCCTACCTCTAGTCAAAGCCGCCGCCGCCACCTCCTCCTCCTCCTCGACATCGCCGTGCACCGCCCGCAGCAGGGTCCCACCAGCAGCATCGTTACTTGAGAGATTCCGTGTGGCGGTGTTCCGCTTGATCATGGTCACTGCCCTCTCCAAGACTCCTAATAGTTCTTCATCTAGATCATCAAGCAATACTCCTAATCATCATCATCACCATCACCATCACCATCATGATTATCTCCGTAACAGTAGTAATGAGAATGTACGCAGTTCATCATATTACCTCCGCGATCCTTACCCCAGTGAAGCTGTGGCTGATTGCATAGAGTTCATCAAGAAGTCCTCCGCATCCTGTACACCATCCGATCAGCCGCATCACGATCATGATGTTGAAGGTACTCGTGATTCAACAGGTAGCAGCGATCCGGTCACTCTAGTACCAGTCATGTAATATATACTTGAGCTTTTGCATGAGTTCCATGTACTTAAACTTCATCCCCCCCCCCCCCCCAGCAGGTTTGGAGGGGGCAGTTGGAATTAGTATCATTCTCGAGTCTACAGACCCAAGTCTATGGTGCAGTTTATTAGGAACTTTTGCAAGGTACAAAAGCTCAATGTATTTGTCATATGAGCCGTTATTAAAATATATTTTGCTAGCGACTTTCAAAAGTACATACTTTCAGGTGAAGATATAGGCTTAATTTGCAAATTAATAGGTGATGGTTACTACTAATATTTTTTTTCTGCAAGTTATACTGTAGTGTCTCATGCTTGTTAATAGAGGTGATCTGGGTATTCCACGGAGATGGGGAAGAGGGGCTATGGGGGTAGAGGGGCACTTAGACTTAGTCATCCTAGTCCATGTTTGTTGATGGGCCAAAGAAACAGAATAAAGGTAGGCCCACACAAGACAGCCCATCAACATTCATCTGTGAGCCCGGCCCAAACCATTCGCTGCCGGAGTGTAAACGTGTTTGAACCCCTACATAGAAAACAAACCCACAAAATGATAAATAAATGAATGGAAATACAAATACAGGTTAATTCAAGTAGTTTGACACTTATTTTCCTTAAGTAAGATTTCGAATTCAAGTCTTGCAAATGAAGAAGCTCCAGTAAAAGGGAGGATCTAAGACTCAAAAAAAAAAAAGAATGAAAATAGATTTCCCTTTAGGTGCATTCTCACATCACTCATAAGCCAATAAAGTAATGGCTTTAGCTGCAATGGAAAAACTTATCAAACGAATAAAGTAATAACAATAGAGACGATTATAACATTTATACATTTAGGATTAAAAAAGGTGGGCACTTGCACATAAAAATTCATAAGATGAAACGTAGCTAGATCAAATGGGGTTCAATGAAAATTCGTGTTCATAGCATACTTAGATTCTAGTACGTACATGCACTATACAAACAACTTCAATGTGTGCCATAAAATTATTTGTGCATTTTGGAAAATATTTTAAGATTAAATATGTAGTGCACGTTCATGCAAATAGAACTACTAATGGTTGCTTATAGAAAAAGTCAAAATATGCACGCTTTTATGCCATTCCAACCAAACACACTAATATATGACACGAGTATATATAGAACAATAATCATCAAATTACAAGTAAAGAAAACAATTAAATTCCCAGTACAGAATGCAAGCTACAATACTCCTTATAACACGATTCCATTGCTAGCTGTAGCTAGTAAATACAGATAAGATTAACAAACATGTATAATTTTATACCCCAATTCAGGGGAAACTTAAGCAAACTACTTTTAATGATTTTTCTACAATGGGCATCAAGCATTTCCTGTATTCAAACTTCCCATCCAGTGTAAAGGATTGCAAACTTTTGAACCATAGCTTCAAAATTGGAGAATACCCTTTTCAATCCAAGTACAAGAAAGTATAATGCATAACACTTAGCATGAAAAAAGAAACCAAACTTGACACAATAACAATACTAGAAAGACACTCAAAAGGATAATTGATTAAACACTGGAAGGGGAGGGGTCTCGACTCCCAAAGACTGAGAGCATTAACACATACTGGGAAGCATATTTTCCATCCAAATTGTACTAACTAACAAAACTGAAAGTCAATTTCATGAAATTAAAACCCTGCAAGTACTAGGACATGCATTCAATTGCGCTCATAAGTCATACCTCCCCCCCCCCCCCCCCCCTCTATATTCCAATAGAAATCCAAGGGCAGTGTCATGTTAATATGTCATAGTAGTTGAATTATGTGAACACCACATCATCATCAAAATATTATGCACAAAAGAAAACCCTTCACATAACACTGACTTAGGGGATGTCTCATTGGTTATTTGTACGGGACATGTTTTTCTCGTTTCAGATGTTTATATGAGGTCCGATCACCTATTACTAGAAACATTTTAATTAATTTATATCAAAATATAGGTAATTTTGTCAAAATTAATCTCTGTATGAGATACTAGGTTTCGAACACATTATGACTTATCTTCTTGGATAAGAGCATTCACAGCCCATATACTCGCGTGTCAATTGTGAAATTCTCTGCCATGTGGCAATTTTTCATTGGCTTTCACGTTTTGTGTCACATGGTTAGGAACGCTTGCGCGTTCCCTGACAAGTTCCACTTTTTGTT
Organism: Carnegiea gigantea; assembly: GCA_029747015.1. Classification (NCBI taxonomy): domain Eukaryota; kingdom Viridiplantae; phylum Streptophyta; class Magnoliopsida; order Caryophyllales; family Cactaceae; genus Carnegiea; species Carnegiea gigantea. The sequence continues at coordinate 2,353,813 of JAKOGI010000007.1, forward strand.
TTTTTTATTTTCCTTTTCTTTTTTCCTTAAAAATATAATTTAAGTTGTTAAAAAAAAAGTTATATGTTATAGGGTGGGTCCATAATAAATATTTTATTCGATAATTCAAATTTGAGTTCCATAAGTTGGAGAAGTGATGGAATGCAAATTGAAACTTTTGCTGATGTGGCAACCGATAAACTTCAATTTCAAAAAATGAAAATATGACTGAAAATGCTCTAAGGGTTCATATTTTATTTAAACAGTCTGAAAAACAATTGTAACAATCATTGTGACAACATTTAGTTTGTATTTAGGGATTTTTGACATAGGAATAAGGAATACATCTTCATTGAAAGAATAACCCTAATGAAAACTCAAATCACTCACATAAATAATCCAAATCAAGACTTTACCAACAATCATTCACTCATTCATTCATTCAGGTCATCACTCAATCTCTCTTCTGTCCCACATATTGTATATATAGAGAGTATTAATCACAACTCTTCATAACTTTCATCCAACCCTCTTTTGTTCGTTCCCTCTTTCTGCTGTGTTTCATAACTCACTCTCCCTTCTTGTTTCTCAACTCTCTCTGTCTCTCTCTTTCAATGGAACCTCAACAAGAAGAAAACCAAATTTCACCCCTACAACTTATGATGAGCGGAGCAAAAGAGTGTGAAAAGACATGCACAAGCAGCATCCTATGCAGGCAAAGCAGCGCAAGGTGGACTCCCACAACCGAGCAGATAAAGCTGCTTAAGGAGCTCTACTACATCGAGGGGCTGAGATCCCCCACTGCTGATCAAGTTCATGCTATCTGTGCTCAGCTGAGGTGCTATGGCAAAGTCGAGGGGAAGAATGTCTTCTATTGGTTCCAAAATCACAAGGCTAGGGAGAGGCAGAGGAAGAGGCTTACCCCTAGCTCCACTGCCTCCAATCCCACTCATTATCATAACAATACCATCATCAGAAAAAGGGGTCTTCATTGGAAACAAGATCAGGACCTCATTGAACAAAACAAATGCCCTAGCACCAACAACTGTGGTAAATATAATTCCTCATGTTTTCAACACTGTAGGCTAGCCTCTTTCCTTATCTAGGGTAAGGCTGCACACATACAACAACAGCAATTCCCAGTGTGGATCCCGCTTGTGCGGGATTTGGGAGATCTAGATATAGACAACTTTACCCTTGCAAGCATTTTTGCTATCAGAGAGTAAGGCTACGCACATTGTTTTAATGTATCCTTACTAGGTTTTGAGCTGTTCATGAAATGCATGTAAAAGTGCTTTTTCAACCAGCTCTCATTTGTATGGGTTAAGTTTATCCACTTAGCTTGATGATAATGTTTGTGAAATAATGCAGGTGTTCCCCATTATAGTTCCTTGGCTGGTGTGGTCTCTGGTGGTGTGCAGTTGGTGGGGAGTTTCGGCCATGAAGCTGTGACAATGGAGAGTAAGGTTAGGGTAAGTCCATTAAACCATGATCCTGAGCTTCTTTCTAAGGATGAATACTTTCATCTTTCACCCTTTGGCATACTTGCACTGTCTCAACCTAATGTAGCCAAGCGACAGTCGTTTTATCATATTTGAACCCATTAATAGAAGCAAAGGGTGGAAAATTTTGACAACCATCACAAAATTCTAATATCAACACTCAGAGCTTGAATCTAGGGGCTGACTCACCCTATTTACTTTTGGTGGTGATTATTCTCTTGAAACAGGAAATTTCAATATTAGGAGGTGTGCTTGATGGTGGAGAAGTGAAACAGAATCTCGAGAGGGCTGGAGTTAATTACAGTCTACATGTACGTGCAACATCTGACTCGAATTTCCTCGATAAGATATCAGCCAATGGTGAAGATCACGGACGAGATCACGATGAGACACCGAAGACACAGACACTTCCTCTCTTCCCAATGCACAGTGAAGAACATCATGATCATGATCATGATCATGACTACAATCATCATTTTGTGCCTGCCATGAAAACTGGATCAGATGGCTATCACACGAGTGGCTGCTGGTGGGCTCATGGCACCGGAGGCGGTGCGTCCCTTGAGCTCAGCCTGAAATCCTATGGCTATGGTGGTTGTCCACCAAATCTCTAGAGTATTGTGGCCGTGGTTTGTATATGCTCCATGCCTTAGTTGTGCTGTGATATTATTAAGGTAAAATTATATAATGAACCATATGATAACTACTGGTTCATATGGCTGCTAATGGTCTTAGCTATACTATGACTTATGCAGGTCATTTTCCATAAGCTTTTTTTGAACTTTAATTGAAGTTGAAAGGATGTGACCCTTGACCTCAGTTCTCTAGGGATTATTCTTATGCATCCACTTTAATAGTGTTTGGCACTTTCAATCCAATCAAACAACCAAGTTTTTTTTTTTTTTTTTTTTTTGATTCATAAGCAACCAATATACTCCCTCCATCTTGATATTTTCTCCTCCCTAAAATTTGCCCCAAATTGGTTGTTCTACGCATCAAAAAGTGAATAATTTATTTAAATTTCTACCTACGGCACAATCTCACGTACCATAAAATTTCTTGTACAAATAAATTGTCTGCCCAGCTTCTTACTTCTGTATATTTCGGTCAGGCTGTGGGTAGAAAAGGGCAAGGACATAGTATTGCCTCAAGTCACTTCAACCGTACAAACTTCTGTATAAGATAAATCAAAGAACAAGCATTTGTACGTTCACCCTTCAGCATAATCGGATACTGATAACAGAAACTTGAGGATGAATTAACAAAGTTCGTTCAATAGGTTACAAATGTGAAATTTTTTCTCAAATGGATGTCTTAGAGATAAAGCAGTGTTTTTCCCACAATCAATTTAGAAACTAATATATTCTCATGTGAAAAATCATTTTTAATTGGGTTGTAAGTGATTAATCTCTTACAATAGCGATAGCCATAGTGGAATGCTAAGTGGTTCTAGCTAGGGTGATAGGGTGGGCTTTTGGCAGGAAGTAGTTCTTAATTTAAGATTAATCATAAACCAATAATTTTGGTATACATATTAACCAATAAATAAACAAATCCAGCGATGGGTACACAGGATGTGAAAGCACTATAATAACATTGAATGATGTGTTCTCCCAGTCAAAAGCTGATGAATGATCATCACAACAAACAATCACATACAGCGGCACCAGTTCCTAAGAATTTTTCCAGTACAGAATGAAACTCCAAGCCAAATGGTTTAACCAATTATGATTTACCCCTCCATAAATTTCGCTCTCAAATGTAAACTTCATGCAGTACAACTCCAGCTACCTTAGGACTCCCGAGCTGCAACCATCGGACTTTAAAATTCCATTACCAAGTACAGACAGACACAAAGGATCACAACTCCCTCCAATAGCTCTCGATTCAAAAATCAACAGACCCTTGAAGTGTACTGAAACCGAGGTGAGAGATCACGGGGCACCCAGGTGGCCATGAGGTGAAAACCTTTGGATGAGATTTGGGCGCCTCAGCTTCCACCAAAGTTCACCTTAGCTCTCGGACCCCTCATGGGACCCCGGTTTCTGGCTGAATATCGAGGCTCTTCAGCTCTCCTCCTCTCTGGTCTATACCCTCCTCTTGTTCCTTGCTTGCCAGCATGGCCCTGTGGGGTTGATTTCTTTGGACCCCTTTCCTCATAACATAATGGCTCTAGTCCCTGTAAGTCTGGTTCAGGCATATAATGGACTGGCCGTTTGGATTCATCCATTCTTCTGAAAGTAATGGATATCCTGGAAACAGTGAGAGTAGAAAGTTAAGAAGAGGGCCAACCCATTAGAATTTAGATAGCAGATAATTAGGCGGTAAACACATGCCAAAAGAACAACTGGGAAGAAGAAAAGAAAAAGATGGAAAGAAGAATAAAGAATACCTTTTAGTGGGTACAGCTGGTACACAATGCTTGGCCACATCAGCTCCATTTCCATTTAACACCAACACAGACCTGAGGTAGGAAGTAACACCTAATGTTATGACTTATGATCCGATCATAAGCTAGCCATAGAATTAAGAGATGTTGAAAAGGAAGAATATTGATCAAAGAGAAAGTGTGGTTACCCAACAGGCAAGGGAATTGCAATTGCCCCGCTAAATTCTCCAGCGCCTTCAACCTTTAAGTCTGTCCCAAAGACTATGTTGCACTCACTTAGGAAAGAAATAGTGCAAAATGGCCGAACAAAATCATGGTTGTCGATATGTGGAGGTATGCAGTCGCCCTCTTCATATATGTTGACAATACAGCTGTCAGGGACACAAGATGGGGGAAGAACATGCCATCCGATGAGCCTCTTGATAATCAATTTGAAAAGAGAAGGTAAAGGATCCACTTCTTCATCCTTAAGAATGCCTGGTGGGTTACCATTCTTATCCTGCCATTATCACAGCAGGATTCAATGATTCTGCCTTTACAAGGGGCTGTACAAGATGAGGTGATACTATGGTTGAGAACAAGGGATCATATGCTAGACATGGAGAACGAGATGAGACAAATCAATATTGCAAAGGTAAACCTGGGAAACTTACAGTTGCATAATTATAACAACAACCAAACTGAATAGTGATACGTCCTTTGCCCCTCATCCACTTCCTGGGTGCAGTGAAAGTGCGCTCTGAAGAAGAGGAAGATAAAAAGGTATAATTAAAAAGAAGAGCTTCAAGAGCACCAAAACATATCACGGAGTAGAAGACAACAGACGGAGATCCAAGTAGCACCCTAGTGATGAGCTTATGAAAAGCTACAAAATAGGCCATATCAAAACCTTGGCTCTAAGTTTAAGCATATTTCGACACCAATATTCCTATTATTCAAATATCTCCAGCATTGCACTGCTCAACAATTCAAGTCAGACATCTCTAGTGTTGCACTAACTCATGAATCCACTCTCCCTCTCTCTTCCAAAGACTGCGAGAAAAAAGATAGCCCCAGTTTTCACTACTCAACAACTCTCTCTCTCTCTCTCTCTCTCTCTTGGGCACACGCTTGCCCATTCAGTGTGCGGTTATCTCGTCACTGCTTTCTGAAGAGACAGGTATCAATTCTGAATTCTGAAGAACACTGAACCTCCTATGGCTATAAGATACTGAAGCCTAATGTCAATAAAAAAATAAAATAGGTGAACCTACTACAAGTAACACATTGCACTGAATTCTATGCAGATCTATCTATGAGTCAGCCATCAAGTTCAGCAATGATAACAGCTTCCTGTAATAATGAAATCCTGTGGTGTTTTGACTATAGGCACATCAGTAGGTCTTTGTAATCAATAAGCATGATTCTACAACACAGAAAGGATATTACATGTCAGTATCCCCGCTAATTAGAAGCTCATACTGACAAAGCCAAAACCTTCTGTACCTTAGATTGTATTAGAAACGTATTGAAACTGAACCACCACAATTACCCAACCACCACCACAGAAATAACCAGCTTTCTCTTTTTCTTCAGGCAAAAGAAGATATCCTATAAGCTGATAAGCAGGTGGTGGATTTGAATGGCAAGAATAGAAGAAATGACAACAAATGGAGGCAATAATATTTTATCCTGTGTCCATCAATCAGTATTTTTTTGATACAACTCTTAGAGTAATATTTTCCCTAGATTACCCCATGTATTCTATCCCGAGACCCCTTAAAACAAACAATCATTCCCTTTTATTCACGGCTATTCAAGTTTTGCGACTGCATATGCAGAATTCTATTTGCTAACAAAAAGAAGAGTGGAGGGAAAGAAAACTGTTTTTTTTTTTTTTTTTTGATGCGGAAAAAGAGTAAAATATATTAAACTGAGGAATGTACAAAGGGATGGATGCAAGCACGCATCCTACCAAAGGATTATGTACACCCAAGATGGAACCTATCCACAAAATCAATTCCATCAAAAGAAGATTCACAAAAGTTTCCACTATCTTAGAAAAAAAAGAGTCTTGACAATAATATCTTTGATTCGTTGAAAGGGCGTCTCCTCTCCTTCAAAGACTCTTTTGTTCCTCTCTCGCCAAATAGCCCAAAAAATCGCATGTGGGATCAATAAAACGCTTCTCTGTTTAACTTTCCTACCAAAGGCACCCTCCCAAGTCAAAAGATGATTCCTCACAGAATCCGAGACAACTCAGGAGACTCCCAAGCAACTAAAGGATAACTCCACAGAGCCCTTGCAAATTGACAATGTAGCAGTAGGTGATCAGGTGACAATGTAACAGTAGGTAGAGGAAAAGAAAAATGTTATGCATAAACATCAACAGGCCACTTCATTAGGTCGACAACCATGAGGAAGTTAGAAGAACTTTGTGCAGCTTTCACTAACAGGACGTTGCCTGGCTCTTTTTCCCTATTTTCATAAACATCACATCTAAATGAAACAAGCAAATAAGATTTTTAGCTTATGATAGTTGATCAAGCCAAGAACAAGTGAATGTGATCTACCCAAAAACATTCAGACATAGACAGCAAGAACCACATACCTTTCAGCTCCCCCTTCCTTCCCTTCTCCACCAAATCATAGATGTAATCAACAATCCTCTTCTGCTCCACTGCACTGAAAACACCGGTGTGCAGCTCGAGCCCCTGAAGAATATTTGTGAATTTTCCATTGACTCTCTCCAAGCATATAAAATCCTTTTTCCTCCTCACGTTCATAAATCTTATATACTCCCTTTGATCCCTCGAAAGCTCTGTCTTCCTCCTCATCAGCCCACCAGATTCCCCATCCAAAACGTCCCCATTGCTGCCTTGCTTATTCTCCTCACTCTCACCCTCCGCTTCAAGCTCATCCTCCTGTGCCATGTCTGCCCACGACATACGAACTCTCGGAGTTTCATTTTCAACCGGTTTCCCTACTTCCCTAGAACCACCTGTGGCATCTGCAACTGGTGAATCCGACCACCCGTTTGCCCCATCCTTCGAGCTACCCAATGAATTTGTTTCAGCCTCATCTTTCCAGCTGCCCAATGAATGCGTATCACAATTATCAACATCTTTATCATCACAATCAGGGGACAAACACGAAGAACCCTCTCCAGAATTGGAAGATTCCATTCTGTCATTGGCCTCTGAGATCATCAAAACAACAAAACAACCATTTATTCAAATCAGAATATCCCAAACTCAGGCTAAATCCATGCAACCTATATCTAATATCTACTGACCAACTGATTTTTTTTTTTAAATAATCGATGCTAACTGTACAACTACCCCCCCCCCCCCCCCAAAAAAAAGAAAAACCCAGAAAAAAGAAGCGAAATTAGAAACAGACAACAACAAATTACTAGCATTTACAAAGAACTGAGCATGTGATTCGAAAATTCTCGGATATTCGAGAAGAAGAGAGAAGGGTTTACCAAGGGAGAGAGAGTGGATGCGGTCGGAGAGGATCTGGGTGCAGTGGCGACAGAGGTCTCTGGAAAGAAACGGCAGCCAAGTAGAAAGAAACTCCGACGCGATTCGAAGCTCCGAATCGTCGTAACGTAGAAGAAAAGGATCGTTGGATCGCCGAGGATCGGTCATCTCGCTCTTGCAGGCCCAGTCAACTCACAGATTCGATTGAATGAAAGAATTATCAGCGGAGCAGCACCACCTCACAGACAAAGCACTGAGAAGAAAGAGAGAGGAGAGAGAAAATTTTATCAGTCGAAAAGAAGGAATCTAAAAAAGAAAAAAAACAAAAAAGGAAGAAGAAAGGAAGAAGAAAGGGGTTTTTACGATTTTGGTTGGTTTGATTGATTTGAAGACAGATTGTGAGATGGTCACCTGAAAAACCAAGCTGGGGAGAACTTTGAGCAACGTCTTGACACCAAAATTGGTAACGAACGCTTTCACAAGTCATATCAGTGTTACATATTAAAAATAATTTATATAATAAATATATGTTAAAAAATATATATGATAAATGAAACTATGAGAGTATATATTTCTAAATGTATAATATAAATTTCCTCATCACACAAATAGTAAATGATATTTTTAGACTCCATTTTTCTTTTTTTTTTTGGGGAGTTGTAATGATTATTTTGGACATATAGATTAATAGAGAAAAAAATTTAAAACTATTCACTTCAGTTAATTTTTCCATTTTGAAGACTGGTAAGGATCAGATAAAGATGATTCATTTAATTCTAAATTTGACCAATTCATGTTAGATAAGAATGTCTAATGACTTTTATTCTAAAATACCATATTATAGTAAAAGTACTCCATTTATATGCATTCTATTTAAGCTAATTTACATTATACAAACTATCTTGCCCAAAAAGAAACAAGTGTAATATAAAATTTACACCGGTTGATTAATTGAATACTAATTAGTTTCACTTTAGAATAGATGTCACTCTAAAAATTTATTGATCAAAGCCTTTATAAGTTAACACATTTTTTTTGACATTAGAATAAGAAAATACAAAAGAGTTCTTTTGCAGTGCACATATTATAGGGGGTGCGGATATGCAAATTATTAGATAAACCCGAATTTATAGATCTGAGTTGTCATGAATAATAATTTTTTTAACTTTTCAAAACCCCCCTTTATTTTCATGTTCCCCCTTTCACAAAAATAAAAAATAAAACTATATGGTGCAAATTGCACTAAATCAAGAGATCTTGTCTACAATATACGCCCATAAGCAACATCGTTAATGAGAATATATAGGAATATACCTTTTGCAACTTACGTAGCGCAATTATTGAAGATTCAACATTGGCACCCTCATCTAATGACTCGCAGTTTGAGACTTCGTTATTACATACAGGGAAGCACGATTGTGAACGAGTCAAGCAAAAACAAGGGACTAAATATGTCCAGTCTCAGTTCACTCGTCATGGCAGATGCCTGTGATAAAATTGAAAGAGAAGTAGGTTTTGCTTATACTTCATAGAAACATTTACTTGCCTCTAAAAAAATCATTCACAAAACCAACTATGAACAATAACATAAACAAAACGACTACTACCCACATCCTGATACAAAACTGACTTGTCAGAATATCTATATAAGAAGCAGGTACTTTCTGAATTCACTGAGACAGTAAAAGGTTTAAACCCCAGCCCCACCACACTGAAAGTTGCAAACTTGCAATATTTTGACAGTCGTTATCCATGAACTACTTGTTAAGCAACACCAACTGGCTGAGCGGCTGATGTTTTCTGAGTTTTACACCTGATAAGATAAAATTCACACTATCAGGTCAATTAAAGAGAATCCAGTTTAGTACAAAGACTAGTTCCACTGATCATTCCAACAAAACTTTGATTACTTTAAAGTCAACCAAGTCATCACCCAGTTTCAAATAGGTAACAAAGGAGCAATAACAGAAATAGTCATCACAAATGTGAATCCTGCCAAAGCAAGGTCTGTGGAGAACAAGATGAAGGCAGCATCATCACTAGAAGCAAACGGGCATAGTATCTCAGAGACCACATTTATTTGAGAAGCAAAGGCATCACATCACATAGAATGAAAGTTAGAACGGAACACCACAATTATGACTTACATGATATTCAAAGAACAAGAGTGAGAACAAGTTGGTTCAGACATACGATATCTCGAAGAGATCTGACGTGACCTCTTAGAAAGGCCTAACGGTGTTATCATGGTATCATATATTACATACAAGTGTTTAGTAGTAGACGTTGGTACCGACAACCCCCATATGCCCAAATCGAATATCCCCAAAAATCCCGCCTAGGTGTGGGGGTCTGATGTAGAAGTGTTACCCTGAATTACAAATCATAGAGAGAAGGGGGGTTCCAATTAACCCTAAATTTAAAAACCGCAGACTAAGTACTACTCCACAGAAACAGAGCAAGGGAAGTTTAGAGAGGCACTTTGCTTTAGTCCGTACAATCCAAGCTGAAAAAATAGTCCAAACTACAACCCCCAGATGCCCAATAAGAGATTTTGGGAAGGCTTCACATAATTCAGCAGCTTCAGCTCTCCAAAGTTATGGTTTCCTGGTAAGACATGCATAGATGGGACAGTACCGTGACCAGTGTTAGATGTATCATGTACGTCGTTCAAGAAAAATGGCCGTGCTAAATTACTTTTATTTCAGACATCTAATTCTGTCCACATGTAATCATATCATATAAAACTAGAGTCAAAAACCTATCTATATATGAAGACACATTAGTAGCTGAAAGCTAGAAAGGCAGTGACTACAAAAACCTACAAGAACAAAGGGGGAAAGAGGGGGGTGCCCTGTGCCCTGTGGATTTCAGCTTGCAGAAACTGCAGGAGAAGTGCAAGAATCTAGGAAATATGTGATCCAAGCAAATAGTCAAACCAAAAGGGATGTGCAAGTAGGCTAACTCATAGATGACTCAGGATCAAGAACTAACGCACAGACAAAGAACAGAAATCAGAAGATATCTAGAGTCATCCATTAATTATTTCAGGTGCTGAACTGTATATATTCCTCTCACTTATAGAATAACTCGTAGGGTAAAGGATTAGGAAATGCTCAATGACCTGCGAAACCAATACTAAGTAAAATCTTCCAAGGTAAGCATTAGCAAAAGTAGAAATTACCACCATCAAACCCGATATAACACAACAGTCAACACTAGCAGATAAAACATAACGCCAAGAGATCACATGCAATCCAAGCAGTCAAACATGAAACAGATTTCTCTTAAAAGACAGAACAAATCAAAAGAATCATAAAAAAGGTCAGACATGTCAATATATAGTTATTTGTATAAGACAATGCACTCAACGAAACTCTTAAAGAGCACCATTTACCAACCTATTACACTCAGATCTGGATGCATAATTATGGTTATTACAATTCGAGCACATCCAGTCTCCCTCTCGCCAGTGTTTAGCTCTGCAACATGGACAATGAAGCACATTAAAATAGTCATGCACATATATCCATCTATCCATATCTACAGATAGATATAGATACAGATGTATAGACCACCACACGTGAAAAAACTTAATGCTCAATATATTTAGCCCATTGACATTCATTCATTCACGCTACTGAAGACAAAGATAATATAGGTTCCACTCAGCAACTGCACACCCTCACTAAGATTCACAGACAAACAAGCAGGCCATCAAAATGTAAAAGATGAAAATATCCTACCCGAATGGTTTAAAGTTCATAAATCACACATCAATCAAAAGATTACAAGTCAATTTCCTATTTATAGGCATGAAAATCTCATGAGAAGTAGGGTGTGCCAACCTTGATGCTGCCTCGCAAGCAATAACATCACTCAGTGTAGATTCTGCCTCAGCAGGTCCCAAAGATCCTGGTGTGGGTAGGACCCATACAAGCAAAAAGACCAATTGATAGCAACCATGGTTCACCATACAGTGGTGAATGAAAATTTTGTGAAGCAAACATACGCAACCCCCAATCTAGTCAGATAATAGTAGATTTAAAATATATACTTCAGAGAATTCTAGTTAGATAAGGTAGATATCACGGTTTTCACTATTAGAACTGGGCCCAACAAAATACATGCCGAGAGTAAAATCCAGGTTCAAGAATCTTACTTCCCATCGAGTAGTGACAAGGTTCTATGCCTGAAGAGTAAAACCCAAAAGATATTTCACAAATATGTCCCTCTTCGAAACACAGTTTGATACCAAAGGCTCTTCACTTTCATCTAGGTGAGCTTTTTTAAATTACCAAAAAAAAAAAAAAAAAGCCTTTGTGATAATATTAGTAGAAAATGTGAATCTACTACTTTTACATATCAAACTAGCTTATAGATGGAACAGGAAAATGAAAAGAAGATTTACATGTACAAAAAACTATAAACACACATAAGAAACTACTTTACCGGACAGAAGACCAACCTAACTTTGGGGGGTGGGGGGAAGGAAAAGTGAAAGATATATTGACAGTAGTACATTACCCTTTCCCGACGAGTGCTGGAGCTATCTGCAGCTGCGGCAAATGCATAGCTCCTTGCATATTTGGAACCACAGGTGTACTTCCACTTGGGTAGGTGGCATGCAACCCAGCTAGTTGATCGCCAATAAAGCCAGTAACAGGCCCAAACGCAGAGTATGATTGCTTTCCATTGTCCAACCATAGGATGGTAAACATCATTATAAGACAAGATAAACTAGTATTACATAGGTCACAGAGTGTAGAAAGTACTTATTTTCATTCTCTATATAAAAAAGGGGAGGCTGCAGGGGTTGAGTGAGAAAGTTACTTCTGGTCCAGCTCCCGCATTTAGCCTCTTGCTGTCCCAGGCATGTACAAGCTCATCAGTCGCTAGACGCTTGATCCCAAGAGCTAATGCAAAGAAAAGAAGTGGGGGGCATGACAACAGCTCAGGTTACATACAATTTATTTTTTAAGAAAAAGGGTTAGCAACAGCAAAGAATTGTTCAAACACAGTGATAGGGAGATCAAAAATGTAAAACACACAACGTAAAAATTAAAAGGAGAATTGCAGATGCCAGACTCACAAGATAACAGAAGCACGAACCACGACTGTATAGTGGAGAAAAAAATAAAACATATGCATATGACCCCCTCTCTTTATCTTCAGTAGATAATTGTCCAGACTGTGTCATTAGTTGTAGATGATTACCACCCACTGCAGTAAAATCCTGGCATCTTATAAATGCTTAAAGGTATTCAAACAGGGTTCAAGGTCTTTTGCCTTTTGGGCTTATTCCTTAAATCTTGCTTATATTAGAATATTCCAAAAAGACAATGATGTCCACAAAAACAGGAATATGTAGTGATTTGCAAATAAATACCCTTGATTTCCCCTCAGGGGACATATGTTAAAATTAGAACAATACAGCAGTATCCCTCACAAGGCTTCCATTCGAAAGATCATAAGAGAGGAAGGAGTCAACTCTAATAATCCAGCTAAAACTGGTGTACTCAAAAGGGTCTCACTGGAAACACCCCCCCAACACACGATCAACACTTGCAAGACACACTACCTCACAGGCTCACGCAAATGAGGAGCAATATAGCAGAAGACAATGAAATGATTCCAACTCATGCCTTAGCCACCCCTTTGCAAATGACAAAGTGTACAAATGCAGCCAATTAAGGGGCAGCAGTGTTGAACACAACCAAATAAACCCTTTTTTTATCATGTTTGTGTGTGTTGGAGAGAGGGGTGTTTGGAAGGGGGGTTTCCCCAATTGAACTAAAATGCCAAAACCATAGCTCACGAACAACATACTCTCAAAGTCAGGGCAGAAACATTTTGTTAGAGACCAAATAGCCAGCATTAAACAAAGATGCAACAATCAAGCAGAAATATTAATTATGCATCAGGGGCACAATTACATAAAGCCAGGCAACAAAGCTACCCAGAAAATTATAAGCTATGATGCCAAATTCAACAAGTTTGATGTAAGCATTGACATCTGCAACTTCCCAGTGGACTAACTTTGGATATGAGCACATGCTTCCACCTATGTCAAGTACAAGACTAGGTTTCTACATACATCTTTTAAGCTATAAATATCTTTTCCTGCAAAATAATGATGATACCTGGTGGTGCTGCATTACATTTTTTGCACTGCAGATAAGCAAAAACCAAGTCAGGCAAATAAATGAAAAACAAAAGAACCCTAAAACCAGCTATTGCGCACTTTACTTTTCAAGTTAGAATGATCAGAACATTGATTTGTTTGGGGGGTACCTGTGCACGTGATGAATAGTTATGGAAGCCGCAATTGCATATCCAGTCACCATTACGCCAATCCTTAGGAACCAAGGAAAGCTGAACCAGATTGTTCGTATTCGATGCAAAAGCACCTAATGGCCAGGCAGAGCTGGGTGGAAGCGATTGTTGGAATGTACTACTCCCTAGTAAACCCATCCTTGGCTGTAAACCCCCTGGACCGCCGACAAAGACTCCAGGCATTGCAATTGCTGGCACACCTGCCACCTCCTTCGGCTGGCCACATTTTTTGCACTTCTCTCTTGATGCATAATTGTTGTTAGTGCAACCTATCGATCCATAGCCACCACACACACCCAACCCAAAATGCACGAAGGAGAGAAAAGGGAGCGGTAGACGCACGCCAACCAGCCAAGAAAGCCAAACACACACGCACACACACATTCACAACCCACTCAACCCAAGAAATCTCAAATTTCCATACTTTTACGCATGTTCAAAAGACAAAATAATCCTTTCTCAGCCAGTTAATTAAGATATTAATGGAATAAGATAGTCAATAACGCAAAATCATCAACAAAATAAGCAAGGCACTGCTAAGGTTAATCCCAATAATCTGTCAAAATTCAGATTGATTATTTCGTATATGTTGTTCTACAGTCTTTGTAAGCTCCTTGCATCTCTACTTATAGCAGAATTGCAAGCCTACATAATCAATATTAGTTCTTCCATGTAGGCGAAAAAGATGGAAGTATATTAGCTGAACCAGTGCAAGATCAGAAGCCAGAAATCCGGACTCTTCGATACTAGAATTCAGGTCCACATGAACAAAAGCCGTACATAACATTGCACAATGGAACAGAAGGAATGGCATTAGTTTCTATACTCTTCCACAGTCGCAGTCTCCCAAAATGCTAACAAAACCCTAATCATAGTCGAATCCAAAAGGTTTAGACACTAGATGACCTGCTAAAATCCTACCAAAATACCAATTAGCTAAAACCACTGAATTCTCGAATCCACCTATAAAATAAAACACAATTCATGACCAAATTCCCGCCAAAAGATCTCGACAAAAACGCACCCAGAACCCTAATTATGGTTTCCTCCATCGACAAAATCAACATACGCAGAAACCACAAACTTAGTAACACTAAAACAGCAGAATAACAGGAGGAGATTACTGACTATTAACAAATTGGACGATTCTAATTGCAAAAGGGGAGAGAGAAAAAGGGGGAAACCTGAGCAGATCCAATCGCCGATGCGAGGGAGCCATTTGGAGTTGGGAGGGGTTTTGGCATCGACGAGAAGACGAGGCTGCTTGCAACGATTGCAGAATGATCGAAAGGCGTAGTTCCTGTTCTTACAACCACTGCATTCCCAGTCCCCTTCTCTCCCCTCCGCCATTGTTGCAGAGGAGCGACGCGAGAGAGAGAGAGAGAGAGAGAGAGAGAGAGAGGGCTCAGCTTTCAAACGCTGCCGGTTGGTTTTGGGCCTTTTGGTTTTGGACGGCAAACGTGACGACCACGCGAATGTCTCGCAGCGTCCGCGAATTTCAACTGTTTCTTCGCGTTTTCTTCGTATTTTGCAGTTCCTGCTACAACAATAACACAACGTATAATAAAAAATGAAAAAAATGAAAACCTGGACTCATTGTTCTCGTAGCGATCAAACACAATCTGCTCACAAATTCTCCAAATTTGCATGAAGCTTGTTCTTCATTTTGCTTGTTAAAATCCATCTCGTGGTAGAATTCTCCAAATTTGAAAAGTGAGACAATGATGGGCAGGAGTTTCTATTTTACAAATTTGAGCTACAAATCGCGCATATGGGAGTTATACTTTGAAGAGCTTTGAATTGATTTTCAGTGCTAATTTCAGAAATTTGGGTTAGGAATTTTTTCATAAAAATCGTTTGATTTTTCACTTTATGCCAAGATAAAGTTTCAAACCCCACTTATTTAAGACAGTAGAGGACATAAGACCAAATGAGGTTACAGAAGGAATTCAACAATTATGGAAACAAAAAGAAGTTTACAATGGTGGGTAAGCTGGGGAGTTTAATTATGGGGTAGGATTTATCAGGTATAAGTCCAATTGTAAGTCAATTCTTTTTTCTTTTCCTCTTTTAATCAATTACACAATTATTTGTTGCTCAAAGAAGGAAAGAAATTTTAGAAAATCAACCCACATTTGTTATCGTATGCAGAGCATACGGACAGCACACCTTTGGGGGTAAAATGCCAAATAAATCTATATGGGTGCAAGAATACTTGTTTAAACAAAACAAAACTAGGTCTCCACAATAGAAACTTACAATTGGCCTATCTTATAGGTACATCACATTGTTGCACATGCTCAATTATCATTTTATTGAATTACTTTACTTCTAAATTGTGAAGAATTTCGTGTGTTAAGAATTTTACTCGTTCATGTTTATATTGATATATTCAATGTTTGATGTTAATTAGGGGGAAGCTCATATTTCATTTTGCGAACCAATAACCGTTTTGGTTTAATAAAGCTCTTCCGGTTTAATAAAATGACAGCGGCTCGCAAAAGGGCTGATTATGGAACACCTTAATGTAAATTTCCCCTTGCTAGAAATGGCGCCTACAATTGAATTTCTTCCCCTGAACTCGCTTTCTCTGTCCTCGCTCAACCAAGCCCCCAACGGCGTCAAAATCTTCCCCTGAATTCTCTTTCTCTCTCCTCACTCAAGCAAGATCTCCAAAATCCTGACCCTCTCTTCCTCAATTCTTGATCATCAAAATCTTGATCATCAATCTCAACAACAGTTAATGGAGGCTTGTTGTTCTCTGTGTTCTTGTTCATTTTTTCTTTATCCGATAGTGAATGTGGCGTCGGTTGTTGCAGATAAAGGAGCTCAGTACTGAATTTGGCGACGGCATGAGAGGCCAACCATTGTGATTTATGATGGTTTTCATGGAGATCACTAAAAATTGGTAACGGGGTTCATTCTGGTCAGACACCCTCTTCTGTATTCCAATCTCGGCCTAGAGAGAGTATTCAAAGAGTTGATTCTCGTGCTGAAATAATGTCTTTTAATTTGGCAGTCCATGAGCATGGTTTTACCTGGTGTTGTTCGATTTATGTCATCTGGGGAATTGCGACATGGTGGCACAGCCACAGACCTTGCGTTGACAGTTACACAGATGTTGAGGAAGCATAGTGTGCTACTTGCCAAGTCTGTTGAGTTCTACGGTATGTACACGGATATTTATTTATTTATTTTGTGGATGTTGACTTTCCTTTTGATACCACTGTTTAGCAATCAAAATAACATTGTTTTGTTGGACACGTTTTTATGTGGCCTGAGTTATCATTTATCTAATTAATTGATCATTGACCTAATAAATACCCTACGTATTTATTTGGTAATTATTTGATGGACGTAATTACCCTTATGACCTAATTAGGGTTTCCCCTTGGGTGTATATAAATAGAGGTATTAGGCAGAGATCAAGATACCAATCTTACGCCTCCTCTCTGCCTCTCTATTCTCGTGAGTCTCATCCTCACCTTAGCCATCATAACGATACACCCTAAACGGGAACTCGATCTGCGTGAGAATCATGGCCTCATCCCTAACCACGTTTACAGGATTATCAGGTACACATGATTTAATTCCTGATTTATATCTTTTATGTTTAAGAATTGATCAACATGTGGTATCAGAGCCTTATGTTGATGAATCAATTCTTTTTATTTTCGGACATCAGCATTACTTTTCCTTAAAATTAAGATCTAAGTTTTTCGGAATTAATCCATAAAATTACTTTCTTATGCTTCGAATATCAGCAAGTATAATTTGTGATGAATTATTTGAAGTGTTCATCCTTATTTTGATGAAATCTTCTAATTCTGGTATTTGTTTTGGAATATAATTGTGTTTCCTTAAATTGTATGGCATATCTCACTTTTGCATAATATATTCTATTTCCTTATTTATGAATTTATTTTACCTAGAATAGCAAAACTAAGTAAGGGATATGCTAAAATACCATTGAAAAGGTTAAATCTTTTTACTTGAAAATCTCTTGCCTTATACGCCTTTTAATTAAATCAATTTCAATGGGTCCCCAAATTTTTTTGTAGCCCCGCCCGAATCGCTTTAACTTTTGCGGTTAATTAATTATTAACATTAAATTTATAAGTCATTTGACTAATCTTAAATAAAATTCATTTTATGATTAGTTAAATTGATTTATTTTGCTTGACTTGAACAATACCTTAGAGTACACTTCTGCCCAAAGGTGATGTGTAACATTTGTGAAATTTATTTCAAGCCTTATTAAGCATTGTCATTTAGTGCATATCCTTAAACAGATATTTGCATGACACTCGCCTTAAATACATAATATTTCACTTCTGTCCAAAGATGATGTGTTATAATTGTGTACTGCGAACTAAATATATATGTGCATTAAAATTTAAATGTTTCACTTCTGCCCAAAGGTGATGTGTTACATTCAAATTGCACATCATTATTTTATTATTCATAATACTTAAATAAGTGGTCATAACCAAAGTGAAAGCCATTTGTTTGAGTAGAATTAAATTTAGTCTATTATTTTGGTGTTATAATAGACTATTATCACAGCTTCATTACTATATAATGGTCCTTAACTTCGCCAGCCTTAGTTCATTACCTCTTAACTTCTTCTTTAATTTTGTGTCTTATTTCTCTCATCTGAATCCATTATCAGCCCCAAATATGGGAATTGAGACCTTGAACGGTGCTAATTTTTCTTCATGGAAAGATTCACTGATGCTAACTCTTGGCATGTTGGATTTTGATTATGCACTGAGAGAGCCTGCCCCTCCTGCCCTCACTGATAAAAGTACTGCTGAAGATAAAATAGTACATGAGAGATGGGAGAGGTGCGACAGAATGGCTCTTATGCTTATTAAAAATTCCATCAGCATAATCATCAGGGGAGCTATTCCAGATTCATCTAATGCTAAAACATATCTGGCTTCCGTGGAGGAACAATTCAAAGCAACTTCTAAGGCACATGCTAGTACTCTTATTTTGAAGATGGTGACTACAAAATATGACGGGAATAGCGGCATTCGTGAGCACATCATGATGATGAACGACATGGCCTGCAAGCTCAAGGGATTAGACATGGAGATCAGTGAAGGTTTTCTGGTGCACTTCATAATGACTTCTCTTCCTGCATCTTTTGAAGCTTTCAAGGTCAACTACAACACCCAGAAGGTCAAGTGGTCGATGAATGAGTTGATTGCTATGTGCGTACAAGAAGAAGAGCGTCTGAAGCTGGACAAACCTGATGTGGCTTACCTCATGACCACTAATCCAAAGAAGAGGAAGAGAAATGTCGATAAGAAGGAAGTTTCTAAAGTCCAGAAACGTGATGCAAGTGCTTCTTCCAGCTCTAAGAACTCCAAAGGGAAGTCTTACTGCAAGTTCTGCCGCAAGGAAGGACATAGACTCGTGAAGAATGAAGTGTTACCATCTCTCGATTTCAATGATTTTGGAACATGTGTCAAATGCCTTAAAGGTAAAATGACATCAGTGAATAAGAAAGGTGCCACAAGGAGTTCTAATTTATTAGAGCTCATTCACACTGACATTAGTGGTCCTTACTCTATCACTGGAATAACTGGACATAACTCATTTATCACTTATATTGATGATTATTCTCGTTATATGTACTTGTATCTCATTAAGGAAAAATCTGAATCACTTACAACTTTTAAAGATTATAAAACTGAAGTTGAAAAACAACTTGATCGTCAGATAAAAGTTGTAAGATCAGATAGAGGAGGTGAATATTATGGTAGACATACTGATGTGGGTCAAGCTCCTGGTCCATTTTATGAGTTTTGCAAGGCCCAGGGGATTGTAAACCAATATACCATGCCTGGTACTCCTCAACAGAACGTGTTGCTGAGAGAAGAAATAAGACCCTAATGGACATGGTACGCAGTATGTTAGCCAACTCAGGTTTACCTCTATTTCTCTGGACCGAGGCCTTAAAAACAGCTGTTCATATACTCAATAGGGTTCCTTCTAAAGCTGTCCCTAAAACTCCTTATGAACTCTGGACAGGAAGGAAACCGAGTCTAAGATATATGAAAGTATGGGGTTGTCTTGCCGAAGCTAAACTTTATAATCCCTTCTTGAAGAAACTCGACATGAAAACTGTAACTTGCTACTTCATTGGTTATCCTTCTCACTCAAAAGGTTACAGATTTTATTGTCCTTCCCATGTCACTCGCATTGTAGAAACCAAAGATGCTCATTTCCTTGAAGATTTTAAGGTCAGTGGGAGCAGTGAAAACCCTTATGATGAATTGCTAGAAGTACAAGACGCGGGGGGGAGAGACTTGTCGATTACTTTACCTCCAATTACTCCTTTTGTACTCAATGCCAATCCGCAGGACACTGCACCACCTCCTACTCCTAATGTACCTGGAAATGAAGACACCTCAAATGATAACCATCAAGACAATGCCGCCAATGCTCAACCTGAAAATTTGCTCAGGAGGTCATCTAGGTCTAAAAGGCCTACTAACTTTGATGATTATGTTACCTACCTGACTGAAGCAGAAATGGATGCTGGAAAGTTTACTGATCCTACCTCTTATAATGAAGCCATTAACAGTGATCAGTCTTCCGAATGGAGTAAAGCCATGATTGAAGAGCTTGACTCCATGAAGAAAAATGATGTTTGGGATTTGGTTGAATTACCCAACGGTGTCAAACCCGTAGGATGTAAATGGGTCTTCAAAACAAAACTGGACCCGAATGGAAACATTGAACGCTACAAAGCGAGATTGGTTGCAAAGGGCTACACTCAGAAAGAGGGAATTGACTATCAAGAGACCTTTTCTCCTGTCTCTCGAAAGGATTCCTTAAGAATTGTTATGGCCCTTGTAGCTCATTTTGATTTAGAGCTACATCAGATGGATGTCAAAACCGCTTTCCTTAATGGCGATTTGGATGAAGAAGTGTTCATGAAACAACCCGAAGGATTCAAATCTGAAGGTCAAGAGCACTTAGTCTGTAAGCTAAAAAAATCCATATACGGGTTGAAGCAGGCATCACGTCAATGGTACCTAAAGTTGCATCAAGTCTTGAAGTCAGAAGGTTTCATAAAGAATCAAGTGGATCAATGCGCCTACCTCAAGATGAGTGGGAGCAACTTTACTATACTTGTCCTTTACGTAGATGACATTCTATTGGCAAGTAATAGTTTAGACATGTTGCATGAGTCCAAGCGCTTACTCTCGCGTAATTTTGACATGAAAGATCTCGGGGAGGCTTCTTATGTTATTGGCATCGAATACACCGAGATAGAGTCAATGGTATTTTGGGATTATCTCAAAAGGCTTACATTGAGCGTGTCCTTACACGTTATAACATGCAACATTGCTCTCCTTCTGTGGCTCCAGTAGTTAAGGGAGATGTTTTCGGTTTATTTCAATGTCCGAAAACAGAGGTTGAAAAAGAACAGATGAGAATGATACCTTATGCGTCAGTAGTAGGAAGCCTTATGTATGCACAAGTCTGTACTCGTCCAGATATCGCTTACATTGCTGGAATGTTAGGTCGTTATCAGACCAATCCTGGTCTTGATCACTGGAAAGCAGCTAAGAAAGTTCTTCGATATCTACAAGGGACAAAAGACTATAAACTGACTTACAGAAGGAGTGATAATTTAGAAGTGGTTGGTTATTCTGATTCTGACTTTGCTAAGTGCAAAGATGACAAGAAATCCACTTCAGGGTATATCTTTATGTTAGCTGGCGGACCTATCTCGTGGAAGAGTCATAAGCAAGAGTTGACTGCAACTTCTACGATGATGGCAGAATACATTGCGCTGTACAACGCAACCTGTCATGGAATGTTGCTCAGAAACCTTATCACTGGACTCAAAGTAGTTAATTCCATCTCTCGACCATTGAAGCTTTATTGTGATAACTCAGCCGCCGTTAGTTTCTCGAACAGTAACAGTTCGACTGGCGCTGCTTTATATCTTGATACAAAGTACTTGTTCGTACGTGAGCGAGTTGAGGAAAATAAACTTTGTATTGAGCATATAAGTACTAAGAATATGCTTGCGGATCCGATGACTAAAGGTCTCCCTCCTAAGATTTTCGAAGAACATGTTTCGAAGATGGGGTTATCTAAAGACCTTATTTAGTTGCATATTGTACTTGCTTGCATTTAATAATAAAATTTCCTCATTGTTTTGTTTGTTTTGTCTCTGAATGTGTCTACGCATGCCTAAAGACATATAGACAACATTTATGTACAAAATAATCTTATGGGTTTAATTGTCAATTTGATCCTTAGCTTATTTAAGTTTTAAATTTGGTATTGTAGTATGATTAATGGGGGTCTTGAATTGAATATCGATTCAATGACTGTATTTCTCTGCTACAATTTCGGTTTAGAACTAAAATGAGTATTAAAATCTGATCAGACTTATCTAATACTCATCATAAATGATTACTCGGCCAAGTGGGAGAATGTTGGACACGTTTTTATGTGGCCTGAGTTATCATTTATCTAATTAATTGATCATTGACCTAATAAATACCCTACGTATTTATTTGGTAATTATTTGATGGACGTAATTACCCTTATGACCTAATTAGGGTTTCCCCTTGGGTGTATATAAATAGAGGTATTAGGCAGAGATCAAAATACCAATCTTACGCCTCCTCTCTGCCTCTCTATTCTCGTGAGTCTCATCCTCACCTTAGCCATCATAACGATACACCCTAAACGGGAACTCGATCTGCGTGAGAATCATGGCCTCATCCCTAACCACGTTTACAGGATTATCAGGTACACATGATTTAATTCCTGATTTATATCTTTTATGTTTAAGAATTGATCAACATGTTTCTTATGAATATAGCATGGATTGGGGTCAGTTGTCACCTGCTGGTAGGGCTACTATTGCAAAGATGTCCTGCATATGGCGCAACCATGGGGCTCTTCCTGGTGGACTATGTCACTTTAGACTATCTGAAGTCGACTGGAACAAGTGATGAGACTGTGAGACCGCTCTCTGAGATTATGTTTTCTTTTATCACACTTGATTCATCGGAGACAAAAATTTACTTCGGAATTAAATTGGTTTTAACATGTTCCTTCTCTTATACTTACATTGCAGGGGTCAATGATTGAATTATACTTGCATGCAAACAAAATGTTTGTTGACTATAATGAGGTAGATATATATAACTTTCTTCCTGTCTAGCTCTGCATTCGGTGCTTTGCTTTGACATTGCCTCGTCTGTCTTGCTATTTGTTATCCAGCCTCAACAAGAAAGAGTGTAATCATCTTAACTGGAGTTGGACCTATCTGAGATTGAACCTTGTATATCAGGGCCAAAAAGGCAATGCTTCTCATTCCCCTGCATATTATTTTCTATACATCAGCACTGTGTCTTCTGATTGGACCCTCTTTCTTTATTTGACAGGCTACATGACCGTGCCCTCCTCAAAGAAATGAAGGCCGATTGGAATGTATATCTTAACAACAAAGTTGGTTTTAAGGTGAGTGCATCAGATACCTCATGTTAACTTTAGCATGGTCCCTGGCATTCCTTGAGTTCCTTTGCAGCGTGTTGCTTTTTCTTGGCATAGGATAGTTATTCCTGTTTCTGAAGTTTTTCTTCCAGTTTCTATTTCCCTTGTATGTGTCATACTCATAAGATAATGATTCGCTGTTCCAATGGAAACCCAGGACAAAATGGTGAGCTTTTCTTTCGATGGTTTGAATGGGGCTCTATCTTGACTCTCATCCACTCCATCAACGTGCTTATCCATTTAGACACCACTTGGGTGGACCCTCAAAGAGGGCTAAGCGGATTCTCTGTCATAACCGGGGACTCCTCTGAGTCCCATCCAAGCTGATCCAAAGGGTAGTTAACATTTCATATCCAAAAACGCCTCCTGCCAAATGCAAGAAATTGAGGACTAGGGCTTAGGGCTTCGAGTGAGCCTTGGGTAGGCAACTTCAATAGGTCGAGGAGAGAAAGAAGAATTGCAAAAGCCATTGCCGCTGACTAAGGGTGACAGGGCGAATGGTTTTCCAACCGGATCCCTCGCTTTGCAGAGCTAATGGAAAGCTTCTTAGGAATGATAACAGTCTGGAAAGGGCAGAGGTAATGGACTCATTTTTCCACTAAAATCTTCCAACTCAGCTTACTAAACGGATTGGAATCCTACCGAACAAAAGGAAGGAATAGAAGACTAGGATAGGATGAAGAGCAAGGCATTAGGCGCTGACAGACAGGCTGATGTGCTTTTACTCGAAAGATGATATTCTTTCATTCAAAGTAGAAGACCCGAAAGGGAAATTCCGATCTTTTAGGATCTCTATTGAATGAATGAACATATTTGGTTTAAAGTCAAGGTCCCTTCGGGAAGAGATGAAGAAAGGTTGCCTACCCTTGCCCGCGGACCGAGCCCATGGCTCAGCATTATCAAAACGGTCTGCTTCTTGATCTGAGTGAAAAGAGGAGTGGGGTTTGCGAGATGTGTTGCCGTGAAGGGTGGAATGAGAGTACCTTTGGTAATGTTTACCACAAAGTATAAAAGCGAAAAGCGGCCATTCCCAATTGGTTACGTAGTCTTGGGCACCGGAGTTTTTCTAAATTGATAACAGTTGGAGTGAAAGAAAGAGAGTGAGCGCCCCCTGACGGGTGAGGAGGAATTGAATTCGCAATGAACTTTGATGATGTCAGACAACTGCTTTCACGTCGGGGGCTATAGATGACTGTCTCTACAGTCCTACATGAGCTGAAACCGATCTGATGCATTCTGTAAGAACCGATTGCAGGGGGCATAGCCCAAGAGAAAGAGATGAGTAAGAGCAGGTGCTAAAATATGAATCAATCTTTCCCTAGAGTTTTTTCTCTTGGGATGAAGTGGGAAAGGTGCGCAGCAGGTTCCGAAGTTGAAAAGGCTTCTCAAACCCCTCTCTTACTTTGGCGACAAACCCCCATCTCTTTTTGGCAGGGCCAGTTAGGCATTGGTCCACTAAACCCTGAAAAGCTTTCCCAAAACCCGCCCATACGGCACCACCCCTACCCCGGCACAACCACTCTTTCTATTCCCAATACCCGCCCAAACTCCCAGGTAGTTAACTCCCAGCTCTGAAAGAGCCTAGCATATCACATCTTCTCACCTCGGCTATCTTGTTAGTATTCCTAGCAGTAGATGCCCCTATACCTTCTTTTTTTCTTTCTCAGGGACTGGCTGTCTTTCTCTTTCTAGAAAAGGGCCTATCTTTTAGATTATGCATCCTTAGGGGTTCTTCTTGCTCATCTCTATACTTTCTTCTTTCGAGCATCCTACTTTCTATCATAGTGATATATTTCCTCTCTCAATATACTTCTTACTTCAAGCTTCAAGTGTATAGCCGCCTACGGACATACGCATTAACTGAAGCCCTACTTTCATTATCTTACTTTAAAAAAAAAAACAAAGAGGAAAGACGAAGAGTATTTTTGACATAACAAATAGGGCTCAAGTTAGAACTTCTTCAATATGGAATATCTCCTCTATCATCAGCTCCAACAGGCATAGAATCTTTACACTTCCTATGGTCTATATAGAGCCCATGCGTGAACCTTTGATACGAGGCTTATCATGATTCCCGAACGCTTGGCAAGATGTTCTATTTACTTTACTTTTTTCTATTATGGAAAGTCCCTGGGATCAAGATCCATAAAGACAAGACTACCCACCGAGAATCCTAAAGAGACATCCTAGATCTCCTTAATCCACTTTCGGAAATAGAAAGGACAAATAGGATACCTAACGAATCAACAAAATACGTTTAGGTAAGCTATCTCCAAGCTCTACGGTCAGGAGTGAGCGCTTTTGTATGAGTGAGCGGTCTCAAGGTTCACCTACAGTATTTAGATACAAAAATTTAAAAACTTGAACGGTTAGAATCTCCAAAACTTAAAAAAAGAAAAACACAGTAGCGCACAATCACGGAAAATGGAATAATAGATATCTCCTTAATGATTAGAATCTTTTGTTCTTTGTTTAGTGGCGGGCTTTAACACTTGAATAGGACGAAGTGGTGTTGGCCATCTTTGGAGCTCAAGTCTGTGGCATGTGTCTACCAAGTTATGAAGTATAAGTCTCTTTCTCAAAATCTCTGAGCATTCCAACTGCCAGTTTAACAAGACCAATTCACCATTACTCAATGCTTGCTAAACGGATCCATTGAACTACCCAACTGCACCGTAGTACTTATGGCACGAATTTGCTTCCATATCAATGCTCCATTATCATTCCTGTTTCCTATCATTAATAATACTATTCTTCTCAAGCTTTGGCTCTAACCTCTACAGAATCAAAAACTTGTGATGCTCATACATCGCTAGAAGATGCCCTCCACTCTCCATTAGTTTTGCATGTGGAGATAATATCATGTGTGTCAGAGGTAAAACCAACTTAGTTCTAAGAGAGCAAGGGCAAGAAGAGGAAGGGGTGATGGCGAATGGATTGAATGCCCCAAACTTTAAGTCATGATGAAGACAGAGCAACCCATTACAAACCAAAGCCTGAAAATGAGGATGAGGCGTAGGGGCCGTAGGTTTCAATAACACTCTGATCTGGGGTTGGGACTACAAGTATAATTTCTTTCCATTGCCATGCTTCGGAACAAAAATCTACCAGGCTGAAACTAGCGAATGGATCATGTGTACGAAGACCCTTCATATTGTTGAGAAAGAACATCCAAGGATGACGAGCCACCACAACCCTGAATCGGCATAATTGTTTGTCATTGTCACTGTCATTGTCATGATTGTCATTGTTGTCCTCCAAATTATAAGGGTCTTCACAAATCAAAGCAACCAAGCATACTTCACTGCGTAGGGGCAGCAAAGGAGAGGTTGGAAGAGCAACCCATTGCATCGTTAAAGGGTTGCAAACATAGTATGATCTTTCCCAGCTTGATTTTTCAACACCAAGGCACAAAATCAAGCCCTTGAATGTAGCACCAACATGGTACTTAATCTTCATGTTCATATTCTGGCTATTCGGGAGGAATTCAGGAGAGGAGCCATCAAGAAATTGAAAAACTTGTTCAATGGAACTAAACCGAAACATCTTGATACTATCATCAGCATCAGTAAACCGACTATTATTCCTCGCTAATATGAGTGTCGAAGGTGGCTGCTTCTGCTCATCGTTTTCCTCACCATCTTTCATAATCTGATCATTATAATGGAGGTGCTGAATAACAAATTTGCGATCAGAGATCACAGAAAACCATCGTTTGCATACACACTTGCATATATACGCCGATTCACCCGGGAATCTAGCCAAAATTTTGATCAGCAAATCACCATAAAGATCTTCAATTGATGACAATGACAACGATGTGCAACGACGTTGGCAACGAATGAGTTCACTCATCCTCACCTGTGACTTCCACAAATACAACCAGGACAACGATCTTCATCAAACAAACAAACATTCCGATAGTTCACAACTCACAAGACATTCCTCAAAGGCCAAACCACACCCAATTGTCAAAGACTGATGCTATGAACACCTAGCCTAACCGGAACTTATTCAAACCCTACTACTAGAAACAAAAACAATTTTTAGTTAAAAAATAAGCTCATATTACCCAGCAACTTCCAACAACGATCACTGATGCACAATTTGAAAATCACTGAATCCATGACTTATAATAACTTCCCGATCAATAAATTAGATGACCCACTTGTTCACATAAGCTAAAATCACTTACTTCAATGACTACTTCCATTAGGGTTCTTGTTTAATCCAATGTCAGACTAAAGAGAAGGATAGAAGTACTCGCCACAACAAAATCCCCTCTTTTTCTATGTCCCTTTCCCTCCGCTGTTTGATGGCTCGGCTCATCACACGGCGTCGACATCGAAGGGCCATGTGCTTAATATACCCACCTCCCTCTTTTTTTCTAGTACTTTAAAAAAAAAAAAAAAAAAAACCTGTTTAATTGATCTGCCTATGCTTCCCCAAAAAAAAAAAAAAGGAAGAAAGTTATCTATCAAAAATTCCTTTTATTCACGGCAAACCATCCTTCAAGCAAGTCATTATGCCAATAGCAACGAGGTTCATGAAAATCCCCTCTCCTTGTGTGATTAAAAAAAATAGCATTAATGTTTAAAAACTTATAATCAGACTTACCGTGTTCGACAATAGTTTTTGAGTTGTGTTTAGCGCTTTGACCAAATCAATATACTTAATCAGTTAGTTTTTAGTGTTTGGTAACCTAGTGTTTGAACTGGTATTTCAAGCAGCGTTAACGATTTCATTACCACAACTAGCTTCGGCAAAAAGCATTGAGTTGTCAGCAAATAACAAACTAGCGATTTGAGGCCCATCCCCGTCGACCTGAACAGGGCTCCATATATTCAATGACACAACATCTTCAATCCAGTGAGTCGGGCGTTCCATACACGCCACAAAAATATATTGCGAAAGAAGATCCCCTTGTCGAATCCCCCTTGTTGGGTAAAACTTCTAAGTAGGCTCTCCATTCCAAAGCACGCTCATTGCACAAGATATAATATTACATCATGATGACTTCTACTAACAAAATCGGCAATTCCATATCCAGCAGCGTCAAATGAATTTCCAGCTCAATCTATCCTAACCCTTCTCTAAATCGAGTTTAATAGCCATGAAGCCTGTCTCACCCTTCTTACCCCACACGGAGTTTAGAATCTCCCACAGAACGATTAACATTATCGCTAATTTGCCTACCTGGAACAAAGCTCGCTTGGGTAGGCGATATTAGTAACGGGAGAACCTCTTTCAGTCTCTGCACAATGGCCTTAGCCACTAGCTTTAGTAGCTTATAAGCAACGTTACATGTACTTATGGGACGGAATTGTGAGACCAATTGAGGGTTTTCCACTTTCGGGATAAAGTATCGTTGAGACCCTCTGGCAAGTGTTTTCCTCGAAGAAGTCCCGAAACCATGTTACATGCATTGTCTCCCACAAAACGATCAATATTTTTGGAAGAAGATAGCTTGAAACCCGTCTAATCCCGACTCCTTATAAGGGCTCATTGTATCCAGGGCTGTTTTAATCTCCACCCGCCCCCCACCCCCTGTGAATGGTCCAGCGAGTGCCTAAGGCCAAGATTTGGCGCAGAGTTTTTTTACAAAAGCTCGAATTTGAGAGATATATGAGAAATTATAACAGGGAGGTGTTTAGCGAAGAGTTTGTTTGGCGAAAAAGAGATTTTTTGATCAAAATCGACTATTTGACCAAGTCAAAAATCAAATTTGTTCTTTGATAAGATAGTTTTCTAAGACTTTTTGAGTTCAAAAAGTTAATTTGAAAAGGCTAATTGTATGAGGTTTTTTTTTAAAAAAATTAGAGAATTAATTTTTCATCTCACAATGGTCATAAATAGCTAATTTTACCAGATAATTTTTTAATAAACAGTTTATACAATTAGCTAATTCATACATCTAACAATTAATAGAAACAGCAAATAGCTACCAGGTGTTTACCAAACAGTGTCATCTTACCGATGAATGCACGATTTTACCCACTAAGGCTTTATCCCATCGTATCTCAATTATACATATATTTTTCGGGTGTATTTGTCATACATTCTTTTCTCAATATCTATTTGTTGATACACCTCCTAAAAATACATAGTCTTAGATATATGCTATAGAGTTTGATGTTCCACATGCAACTCTTATGTTTGATATCCCAAATATGCAATTCAGCAATTCTATGTGTACACAAATATAAAAATTCAAAAACTTATAGTGGTTACAATTAAGTAATCAAGATCGTATATTTGTTCTCCCACGATCTAAACCGTTGATTTTTTTTTTTTTGTTTCTTAAATGCAAAAATATATTACAAAAATTGCGCCGCCACCATGTCGCCGTAGTCCGGCGGCGCACGGCGACCCTTCCAGCAGCTGCCCGGAGCCCGGGGCGCCGGAGGGGGTGTGAGAGGCGATGGAAGTGGCCCTTGTTGTCGGAATTTTTGCCTCCCATTATTTTTACTTGTTGCCGGAAAAATTGAATGGTGGCCGGAAAATATGGATGGCCGCTGGAAAAATTGAATAGTCGCCAGAAAAATTGCTTGGAGACCGGAAAAATTTTGATAACATATTTTTTATAACATATTTTTTATAATTTTTATAACATATTTTTGCTCATTTAAAAAACAAAAAAAATCAACGATTTAGATCGTGGGAAAACAAATATACGACCTAGATTTACTTAATTGTGGTGGTTGTCATATAATAACAACTACTATAAGCGTGTCCTATAAAAATAT
This sequence comes from Carnegiea gigantea, assembly GCA_029747015.1. Classification (NCBI taxonomy): domain Eukaryota; kingdom Viridiplantae; phylum Streptophyta; class Magnoliopsida; order Caryophyllales; family Cactaceae; genus Carnegiea; species Carnegiea gigantea. The sequence goes on from JAKOGI010000007.1 coordinate 2,383,769, forward strand.
TAATCATTGCCTACTTATCCGCCGGACCAATTTAAAAAATGCTTCATATTATCCTTGTGTCAATTTGAAATGTTTGTGTTACTATATTACAATAAAAACTCAAAACGGCTCCTTACAAATTACAATTCACAGAGGATTTTATTTTTGTGCATGTCCTATACCTTATGATTTATAGCTGCAAGAACAGACGAAAGCAACCAGAATTTCTAACTGCATTCCCAAATGCAAACTCTTTATAAATGAAACATGCATGAACCAATCACTAACACGGAGTAACACATACACACAGCGATTTTAGCAGACAGGCATTTAACTGGATGCCATGTGGTGGAAGTGGCAACCCCTTCCTTTGAATCACAATTTTTATCCAAATTGAAATTGCACTAATACACAGAATACGTGCAAGCATATTGGCCAAATACATGGCAGAATTCACGCTTTTAAAAGCAAACTAATATCCCAGCTGTTGTCTTCTTCAAAAGGTTCAAGTCGTTCAAAAGAACACCATTAGAATGTGGCAGGGATATCACGGCTATACCCCTACAAATCCCTGAGATAATTTAATTTAAGAAACTCATCATTACATTGTTGTTGCTGTTCAGCCTGTTCTCATGATAATGTGGACTCCGCTATCAGTTTCGACGATGTCACTGATCTCACCAACCTTCAGAGCAAAAGTAGCTTCTTCAAAAGGCTTCTGCATCTGACCAGGGCCAAATGGACCTGCAGCGATACAATTTGAGTTAGAAGGACATAGGCGAATACATGCTAAAATACAACCCATCACATGATGATTTCTTCAACTCTTTTGAAGAGGCAGGCCAGCATGCAACTATTAGCAGGGTAGATGAGAGAGCATTTCATGGGGGCGCAAAAAAAGTAATAATATCATGAAGATTGCATTCTAGCATTCACAATTCTACATAACTATTCTCCAGAACTTTCCATTGTGCTCCTTGGAGACGATCTTCCACATGATTCACATTCCAAATCCACTTGTTAGTAAAGCACTTGATTTTCATATAGCTTCCAGTACTCAAAAAGTCTTTAGAGACAGAAAGAAAGAGCATCATTCTAAGGTAAGTTCAAAGACCCATTTCCAATACTTAAATCTTTAAGCTAGAAAGAAAAACAAGAGCACCTCATTTCCATATATAGTTTTCACTAATAAAGCCTCCAGGATAATGCAGAATATCCAGCAAAAGTAAGAAAATCCAGAATATATTTAGCGGGTGAGTTCGACAACCAATAAAATTTATTGGAACAGGCCAGTAACAATCCGAGTGATTGCAAAGGCTCAATTAAGACAAGTCCAGGATTGAATTTTTACGACAAGCTTGGAACCAGGAGATCACCACCACCTTTATTGGAGACTTGCAGTTGACACAGAACACCCAACAACAGTCCACAAAACACAGTGATGATCCTACTACCGGCAGGGTCTAAATTAGAAGGTTAACACCCAAATGGAAGTGAAAAAAACAAGAAAGAATTGCTAATTTGGTAACAAATTTAGACTTGTGTTTCTAATTGAGCATTTAAGAGATAAATTCACATCTGATTACAGAATACCCAACACCAGACGACATAGACTATCCAACTTGTGAAAATCCATGGACTCATCTTTATAAGCAGCTAAGAGCGATTCCAATAACCCTGAATCCCTGATGCCTAAACAAAAAAAATGCTACAACCTACAGGACAACTTAAGTAGCTGGATGAAATATAATAAGATCGTCAGGTTCACTTTGATAAAACTTGGGGGGGGGGGTAGAGTGAATGCAATATCTATGGTTTGAGGAAATACGATCTAACCAAAGAACTCATGTTCACTACATCAGTAATGTTAATGCTTCATCCCTCTCCTGGGTCACTATTGACAAGTTTCATCAACTGGATGGAATACAACAAGGAACTCAATCAGCCTACGGAATTCCAAGGATAACTAGGGTTGCTTTCTTTTGGGGGGGGGGTAACCATGTACTACAGTTAAAAAAACAACCATTTAATTTGTCATATGCACTACAATCCCGATCTGCAACTATGGGTTCAACAAGAAGCCGCCGATTAGAAGATTTGGCGCCAATTACTCATATAAGAGTAGTAGAGTAATTGTGTACCCAGCATTGTCTTCGTAGCTAATCCGCCATTAAGTATCCCCATAAATGAATAGACAGTGAAGCAAAAACTGCCCTTTCAAGAGTATTCCATTAAAAATTTCATGCACTCCAATTGAATTTCACAGTTCAATGGTAAGCAACGATTCAAAAGTCCGAAGCATCAGGGCCCGATGTTGAAGCTACCACCACTAGTATTGCCAAATCGATCCATGGAAAACCAAAACAAGATAAAAAAACCAACAACTGGAGAAAATAAAACAAGAAAGAACAGCAAGAGGGTAATTGGCAGCGGAAATTCACAAAAATAATATGGAATAGCAAGGATTTACAAATCGAGTGGATGATAATGCTTCAATTTCACAAATAAATTTAAGAACAAATCACAAAACAATACGATCAATCCACTCGAAAAGTAACACCGACCTCCTAGGGTTTCCATTTACTAATCGAATCGAGAACAACGCACAGATCCAAAAAACACAAACTTGCTCATCGCTTCATTCGAATCCGATAACGACTACAAGAAGATACTAACACATAATCAGACAAAGAGAGGCAGCAAAACAAACCTAGATCGCCACCACGCTTGGCGGAGCTACAATCGGAGTATCGCGATGCAACTTCATCAAACTTCGCCTTGCCGGAAAAAATATCTTCACGAAGAGACTTAAGCTGAGCTATGGCGGACTCCTTGGTAGTGTTCATGATAACGCGACCTTCTGGATCCTTCCAAGAGGCCTTCCTCCTCGATCCCTGGTGCTTTATGAGTATGTGTGAAGCCCTAACTTGCTGCTTCGACGCCATGGCCGACGACTTGCTCTTCTTCTTCTGCTGCTGCTGCTGCTGCGGCTGGTGGTGGTTATGGCGGTGTTGTTTCTCTCTCTCTGCTCCTCGATCTCGATCGATCGAAGAAACCTCCTTCCTCTTCTTCCTATCCGAATCTATTTTCTCTGTCTTCCTAGTTTCGCACTCCGTAGAGAGAGAGAGAGAGAGAGGAGAGAGAAACAGTGGGGTTTTGCTTTTTTCACCAAGTGGGTGGGTGGAAGCTCCACACGGGCATTTCTCCCCTGATTTAACGGAAAATCGTGATCGACTTCCCAAACTTCTGCGAATTTTTGTCGTCCAATCACACTCTGACACGTCCCCACATTTTTGGGTGAAAGGAGAAAAATGAATATTACTACTCCCCTTTAGGTCTTCGATCCTTTGATGTTTAAAGTCAAACTATTGTCACAAAAGATTGATTTATGTCATTAGTAGACTTATAATAGATTTCTTTTATTAAAATCATTGATACCGTACTTTGTAAAAATTAGTACGAATTTACTTGAACTAACTTATCTTGATTCAAGTGCAATTTAACTAGTGTTACGTAATTAACAACCACCCCTATAATTGGAAAGGTCCTTATACGTGCTTCGCATTAAAAGGTACTACAAAAATATCTGCTTGGGATGAAATTAGTTCTACCTGAGGTCACTTTGTTTTGAGGATTCGGTTGCAGTTTTAAATTATGCCCAATACTCTAGATTTACTACTAACCCAAATTTCCAATAACATTAGCCAAAACCTATTCAAGGTGTAGCAATGAGTAGTCGTGTTTGCAGTATCGTTTTACTGACATCCAAAGGCAAAAAATTAAGAATTGCTGCACATTATACATAGGACATAACTAAAGTTTCATGATTTTCAAAATACTAAAATAGATCAGGCGAACCTCATCATGAAATTTCATCAGGGCAATCTCTAAACAATGCAGAACAAAAGTCCCTCTGGCAAAAAAATGTCACAACTCACAACAGCACTCAACTCTAACAATGTCAGATCGCCCTGAGTGACACCCTAATCTTTGCTTCTGACTGTATTGTTGAATGTGGATTAACTGGAGTTAGAAGGGGCTAAGATGGTGCTTATAATCATGTCTCCTTCGAAGCGTAACGTTAGCAAGCAGAGATTAAAAACTTCTTCTTGACAAGGGATGATGATGCTCATCTCATGTCGAAAGCCAAATTCCTCTTCAGCAAGTTGAAGTAGACATTGAAACTCAGGGTGAGATAACCATGATATTGGGACTATGTACCTTCTTCTATTCTCACCAACATAAACAGCGAAATGGCCTTTATGCACATCTTCTGGCTGCCCTTCTTCCTTGTCACCCTTGCCAAAGCTAGAACAACACTTAAATATCTGTTTTAATGGACCAACTTGAGATGCTGATGATATTGATGATGCTTTGCAAGATCTTGTCAGACCCATTTTCTGTGATGCTGAGAAACTGAAAGAGATATGGTTGAATTGGGTTGATTAAGAGGGGAGATACAGATTGGTGTTTATAGTGATTCATACTTGGTATACAACCTGAGTTTCCATGTTTCCTAGTTTGGCTGCTAGGCTTATGTTGTTCACAATCTGAGTTTCCAGGTTTGTATCTTTGGCTTCATTGGGACAACCATTTTGCCAACGTTGGTTCATAGTTGGCATACAACCTTATTCATGTTTTCTGTGTCCTATCTAGGTTGCATTGAAAACCCAAAAAACAAAAAAATGATGATAGTGAACATGATATAAAGCAGAAGTGTATCATGGACTACCTTATATGCTAATCCTGTGAAATGTAGAGATTCTAAGAGATAGGGATTGAATTAACAAATTGGAGAGTACGAATTTAAAAACAAAGAAAGTAAGAGCACATCAGAGTTTTGGTTTTTATAGACCCGAAATTATTGTATCACTTGTATTATATATATTACAAAATTCATATTCAAATGATCTACTTAGATAGTATTATTCATAAGTGAAAAACTTTACAACACATTATCAATTGATTTTAGCATAAAACCTTAGATTTATTATTATAAACCTTAATCGAAGTGAATGTTCTTCGAATTTTCCTAACCTTTCTCCTGAAGAAGGCCAAAGACAGACAAATAACGAGATATATAAATCGATGTCTGTGAGAATAAATGCGTATATAGCTTGTCTTTTGTTGATACTCCACATACATGATTAGGGGAACATTGAACGAAGAACAACCCAATTAACGTACGAGAGAGGGACTTGGACCTGTCGATTAGCCCTAGTTTGCGAGAACTAAGCAAAAGAGCATCTCCTTCATTAATTGTGAACTAGCCTTGGCTTGTGTATTTTTGTGCAAGCTCCAAATTTTGGTCGGACCATTGAAAAGGGGCTTTACATGTGGTGTGGCTTCTGTATTTTCTTATTCATCTTATCCACAAACCCTCACTAACATATACAGCTTTTCTTTATCAATACATGTTGGTTCAAGTGGTTTGACACTTGTTCTCCTTAAATAAGATCTCAGATTTGAGTCTTGTGAATGGAGAAAATCTGTGATGAGAGAACTCTATACCTTATTAGGCCAACAGTAGCTCGACTCTAGTGAAATGAATGATCCAAGACCTAAAAAAATACAACTTCTCTTTCATCATGATTATGGTGGATCACTCCCAGGCAAGGCGGCAAGCCTTAATCGAAGCCTAATTCATGTGAAAATATGGCTCGCACATTAATTCCCGCCAAAAAAATGCACTTGCGAATTGGAAAGTACCTATTTAGCCTAATTCATGTGATAATGAAGTCGATTCAATTAATTCAATAAAATTCAGCTGAAAAGAACAAGACAGAAGTGACTAAGCACATCCCTGATGGCTGATATGGAGTTCTCATGACTCCAAATAATGTCCCAAATTTAAGTAGACATGTTCATGATAAAATAAAAATATAAGCAACAGTAAGAAAACATTCCTGGCATTCCACAATGATCCCTTGTAAAACATAGCATGTACTCTCAGTTATCATCGAACTCAGCCGGGGACAAGATCACTCAAGATGAACTCTTCTAATTGCAAAATCCATCACTTTCAAGCAAGGTATACTCGCATTTAATCTTCTCTAAAACGACAAGGCAGAGTAGAAAAAAAGAATTTGTAAATAGGATAGAATTCTAGACAGGGTGACCTGCATTTGTTACAACAGCGATTGACACTAAAATTACAGTGTTTGTTTCAGCAGCTCTTCCAAGATGCAACACAGTAAAACCACAGGGAATCAAATTGAAAGACTTTCTGAAGCTCAGATCTGCTCTGCTCCAACAATAAGGAGAAGCTAAGCAGTCAGCTGTACAATGTGATAAGAACTAAAATGGGAAGAAACACAGCACCAGAGAGCTGCTGCGAATACAAGTCCTCAGAGATTTAGCGGACTACAGGTTGGATGCATTGAGGGCCATCACCTTGCATTGTTCGTTCATGGCCAACAGCTGGGCTTCTTTCTTGTCTAGTAAGGCGTGCAACCTCACGTTTTCTTCCATCAGTCTCTGCACTTCCGCCTCCTTTTGCGTTTTCTCTCCCTCCAGTTGGGTTGTTTTTGCCACCAGCCTGTGCTTCCCATGATAAAAAGGAATCAAATGAAGATAATGGATGTAATCAGCATAGCACTCTAATCTCCTCGAGTTTACAGTTTGTTACAGGATACAGAAAAGCCATTGAATTTGAGTACAACATGGTTAAACAGACAACAAATACCGCCGATTATGCATGACATACAAAAAGAAATAATGCAATGAGAACCCCTGCGACGACAGTTCTCCCCCCCCCCCCCCCCCCCCCCCAAAAAAAAAACCTTAAAAGCGACAACCCCTTCCGGCAGGGAAACAGGACCACAAATAACTACCAGTAACGACACTAGCACAAGCAGATAAACTGAATTCTAAGGATGAAATGAAATATAGAAATAGCAAAAATCCTAATCTAGGCTTCTTTCACCGGACAACGGCCCTTTATAATTGGTTTAGCGATGAGAGTGTAGTTTAGAAACAATGAGTGAAGGCAAGGCTTTAGATGAATTGGACACATGATGATACACCTAAATATGGTATAAGAGGCTGCATGAATGAACCCTGATACAAGAAAAACACCGAGGAAGAACTTGTGAGGTCATCACACAAGATTTGGCTCATATGATCTGACCATTTGACAAAAGAGTTACAATATCCGAGATTGTAAGTTTGACTTAAAAATCCCAGAAACATCAAAGAACCAAAGTGAAACCAGCCCAGCTCAAAGTCTTGCCGAAGGCAGAGTGTAACTTGTCCGATTTACACATTCTTACCCCCAGGTCCCCTACATTATAATTGCAACAAGGCTGTTCCCACTGGAGTCGGAACACTAGATTTGACAGAGATCGATATATGAAACCCTTCTAGCTTCCTTAATGCGTACTCGACTCAGAAGAGTCCAATACAGATATGTTTCCAAGTGAAACTCAGCTACTTTAAAGAAATTTTAAATATTTTACTTTGAATTTCCGATACAAGTACACCAAAATAAAATGGGAAGTAAAACCCAAGGCTGAAGCAGCAATTGGCAATAAAGATGATGGCAAGAAATACGACAACCATCCAACCAGCAACTAGCAAGAAAAATAAGACTCGTCATTGTGAAAGTTGTTTAGAGACAAATAACCACTTATCCACATGAAACAGTCCTGAGACTACAAGCTCCACTTGTCTAAAATTATCTCATTGCAAGTTTGAAGAACTACGACAGGAAAAATAAGACATGTGATGGTAAAGAATGCATATCTTTGAGGTATATAACTATTGAAATGTAAGTGACAACTTGCAAACCAAAGGAGGATAATGCAGGATGCAACAAAACAAGCACCACGAATCCCCTTCAAAGCCAAGAACAAACAGAAACGAAGTATGAGCACAATATAACAAGGCGGTTATGAATGATGACCAACATAAAACAAGTACATACTGACCGTTCAAAGAGCTTCTCAATTGTTTGGAACTGCTTCTCAGAAGAAATTAATGTTTCCCGCACACTGATGAGACTACTGACATAGGATTTCAAAGACTCAAAATCACGCTTTACACGAGTAAGCTCCTGCTCGTTCTCCGTGGCTCGCTGCCTCTGCCTAGAAGTCTCCTCAACCAGGTCTTCAACTCGTTGGCGCATCTCATTTAGAATACAGTTTGTTCCGAATGCAAACCTTTCCATCTCCTCCAGCTTCAAAGACATGCTTTCAAGTTGAGTTTCCTTCTTTTTAATTTCTTCTTTACCAAAGCTTACTTTCTCCTTCTCAATGGCAGTTTCTGATTCCGCAATTATGACCCTTTTAACCAGAGCTTCCATCACATTCGTCACCATATGAGCAGAGTTGAGTAAGTCGTCAACATAAGCTCCATTTTCTTTTTCAGCAGGGCTGTTCTGGTTACTAGTTCCAATGCAAGCCTCACCATCCAGACCACCAAAAGAGGAAAGATCAATACTTTTTGACCAATTACATAATGGAATGCCATCTTTGTCCACAAGTCCTACTCCCTCTAGCTGCTTTATCCCACAGGATGCTTGCGCCAGGTGAGGAACAGCCATTATTCTTGCCCTGGCTTTCAAATAGGTCAACACCGTTGCAGCAGTTTTCACTCTCCTCCAGAGGACATCTAACTCTTTCCCCGATTCCACCTCAGACCCTTCAATGGAGGCTTTTACCTTCACGAACTTCTCTTGCAATGCATCTACTCGGGATTCACATTGTTCCATCTCTTTCTTCCATAATGCATTTTTTCCACTTAGGTGAGACTTCAAAGCTGAAAGGTCAGCATGTTCTTCAGCTGCCATCTCGTTTAAACAGTCCCACGAGACCGACTCAGAAAATTCTGAAATTAAAAAAAAAATAATATTATTGGCATCATCTATAATGGGAAAGGAACGCTTCATGCTACAAATTATATCATTCTTATGTACAAGGCATCAGACTCGGACTAAGGCATCACCGGAATTTCACCATTCTGATAATTAGAGAAACTACAACTGTGCTAACACTCATCACATGGGACCCAAAAATCCAAGGATGACGACTTACCTGCGGCTAAATTTGAAGTTCTGTTAGACCTTAGTTTGCTCTTCAGCTAACCCCCACCCCGCCCCCTAACACCCAAAAAAAAGTCCCCAAAAAAAACCACCGTGCCAGCTTATTGCAGACTAGAAACTCAAGCCATACAATTCCAAGATTCACCTCTTTTTAACCAATTCATAAGAAGTTACCTAACTCCACAATTTGACATAACTAAATGCTGTTCAAATTCTGCTTATCTCTGTATGCAAGCAAAGAAGTGATAAGCATTCCCTCTGTACTTAACACCCAAATGAAAACTCTCACACCCAAATCAGAGACACATAAATCAAATTCTAAATGATATTTGAGCACCCTTCTTCGTCAACCACAAATATGAGAAGCAGCAAATTCAGGCATACACAATTTGAAATAAATAAATCCAGTTCAAACTCAGTTTATGCAACTAAATAAGTGATAGACATTCCCTCTGTACTTAACAACCAAACCAAAACTCTCAAGCACCAAATTAACACACAAACAAGTCAAAATCGATATGATACTTGACTACCCGTCTTCATCAACCACAAATACGAGAAGAAGGGCAAACACTTGCATATAATTAGTCACTCACATGACAAATTAGGGAAAAACATTATTTTTTTTAAAAAAAATCAATCAACAAGTAAAAGTTGAAGAACGCACAGACAAAACCCTAGATTCCACAATTAAACGCGCAATTAGGCTACAGAAGCCAATCTCCACAGAACAACAAGATACCCATTAAACGATACTAAGCAGCGGGTAGATCCAAGCCCCCCTATCTTACATGGGCTCAAACAAACAGACAAAAAACCCCCCCCCCCCCAAAAAAAAAGAAAAAAAAGATAAAACTTTGGATTCAGGGTTTTGATGAAGAGGGAAAAGGGTACCTTCAGATGAGAAGAATGAGGTCGAAATTGAAGCTCTGAAGGGGTTCGATTGATGGTAAATTTGACTCCAGCTAGCAGAACGAATGTTGAAATGAAACCAATGAAAGGCGATGATTTGGTAAAGGTCGCTTTGAATGCGAAATTACAACAAGAGGAGCCAGGAAGAGAGGTGATTGTACTTGTTGGGAACACAAGCTGGGCCCGTGGGTTGGGTTTTTAGCTTTGTTTCCCCTACTTGTTCTAATCTCTCTTGTAATTCTGCTTTTCTTTGTTGTTGGAAATAACAAATAAGTTGTGATTTGAGAAACTAGTTTGTGCCCTTATTTTTATACGGATATTTAATTTTAAAAAGTAATCTATGAAAAAAAGATAATGTGATAACAGAGAAGTTTGAATTTTTTTTAACAAAAATATATAATAGTTTTGCAAGTGCACATAAGACATGCCCCTCCATTGCTTTCAAGAGTCAATTTGGGTTTTTATTTTATGGGAAGATATTAAAAAATTGAGTAAGAAATTTGAGATTTATTGTTGACCTCATTAATTATTACTAGTAGATAGGATAGGAAAACTAGATGGGAATAAAATTAAGGATAATAAAAATATTGAGGTTAATTTATTAAAAAATGACACAAAAGTCTGTTGAGATAATCGTATTTTATCGAATGGAATAATAAATAAAATAATTCAAGCGAATCTACTTTTAGGGCTTTCGATTTTTTGGTGTTGAATATAATGTTTGAATTTGTATTCTAATAATCAATTATTTACTGTAAAAATTACTAATACATGCCTCAATTTCAACACTCTAAACAGCCTTATACTTCTTATGATACTTATTTGTCAGTCTTATGTGCCTAACACTCATAAGCTAATTATATTTGTTTGAATCCGCACCAAAATGGTTTCTTATACACCTAGCCACTAACAATAGATTTCTATAGATTTCATCGTATATTTAAAAAAATGAAGACTCTTATTGAAGACGATTATGTTATTTTATTTTATTTTATTTTCCATGGTTAACTTCATAATGCAGGCGATTTAGCTGAAAATATAATAAATAGCTGCAAACTAGGGATGCAAATCATACATAATATCTTTTATGATTAAAATGATATCAATTGGAACTTGATGTGTTTGAAGGATTTGGAGAAGATGGCAAAATTTGATAGGATTAAAGGGATTGCTATTCACTACATTTGCCACTATTCAACAAAAATTTAAACTTAAAGGGATGTCGACCAACAATTAAAACTCTTTGGTTCCGTTTGGTCATTAGAAAATTTAGTGGAAAGAAAAGTTGAAGGAAAAAAAATATGAAGGAAAAAAATTAGGGAGAGAAGGAGTTTGTTTCTCTTGCTTTGATTGAGGACAAAATACAAGAATTTGGATGAAAAATTTGAATATTGATGAGCTACTTGAATCATGTTGATGTCATCTAAATAATATGAGGTTGCTGGAGGTTGGGAATTTTTCGCAAACTTTTATCATAATTTTATGAGGAAAATTTTATCACTTATTTTTAACAATTTTTTTCACATAACTTTCCTTCATTTTTTTTCTTTTTAATTTTTTATAAATCAAATACAAGAAAAAAATTAATTTTTTCAATTTTTTTCATTTTACCAAGTTTTTCAAGGTTCAAATGGAGTCTTAATGACCGGAGACTTGAAAAATGCAATGGCTGTGGTAGTCCGGTTGTGTCTTCTTTTTTTTTTTTTGTGCGCCCTTTTCCCTTCTGTCGTTGTTCGGGAGGGTGGCAAGCATCATGAAAACAATGGATCAAGGTAGGGATCGGATAAATCGATACTGCCCAGATGGGCCTAAGAGGTTTTTCTTTTTTTATCTTTTTTTGGGGGGGATCCACGAGACTAATAATTTTATTTTGACAGTAACTTAGTTATATAATATTTCATTGTGATCCAATAAAACCTTAACCAGTGTAATTATGTAGTAACCATCATTCTTAAGAAAATAATTCATAAAAAACATAATAGAAAAACTACATTAGTCAAACGTGTATATATATATATATATATATATATATATATATATATATATATATATATATATATATATATATATATATATATATATATATATATACACACACACACACACCGAAAAAGCCATGAACAAAACAGCTTAATACTTATTGAGGCATTTGCTAGTATGACTATGGGGGTGTTTGGTAACAATAATTTTTTGGATAAAAAATAGGTACTTGGAGGCTGCCCAAGTGAAACAGCTAAGGCCCTATTCTTTTTGTGGTTTAATGAACCCAACTCGCTCATTCTCGCACCCACCCACTCTTCCTCCCCTTTCCTACTCTTTCCCACACTTAAATAAAAATACCACTCCTTCTCACTCTCACCAACTTTCACCCACTTTCACCCACTTCTACCTATAATTACCATCTGGTATAGTCTGAAAACTCTTATAATTGATATAACTGTACCTTTGAGTAGTCTGATACCAATTATGAAGAGTTTTATTTATTTTTCAGATGTTATTGGAATATTTATAAGTTGTGCCATAAATTATACAAGAAATTATTTATGTTGTATGTATTAAAGAAATGGTAATTTTTGAATTTTTTTAATTTTTGCGTTGATAAGTAAATGTTAGTTATTCGTGAGTGGTAAATGTTTTCAGTTTAATTTTTATATGGAACAGATTGTTTAGAAATGGTTTTTCGTTGACTCCGAAATTTTTGTTATGCGTCACCAACATGTGGATTGTTGTTGTGGTATATGTAACACATTATTTTCCGGTCATCATAAATTGTGACACAAAATGCAGATATTTTTATTCGGTGTTCGCAATAAAACTAACGGAAGTTATAAATGTTAACGGTTGTAAAAGTAATTGTAATCGTTTACATTGTGAGATAAGTACTTGTTGTTGGTGATAGAAAGTGAAGCAGTAATTTCACTAATTTCATATGAAACCGAATATTCATTAGACAGTAATAAAGTTATAGTCTTACAAACGAACACACATTGCAACATTAATCGAATAGGCAGTGTAGAGAGAGAGGAGAGCTGAGTGTACAGATACATGACACATGTCATGTTCTTATTGGATTTATGGATTACAGTTTGATATAATAAGATTGTATTCGGATAATATTTTCGGTGATATTTGATTCCGAATTTTAAACTAATTTCATCGGTATCGTTAACGTAATTAATAATTGAGGAATAGTAACGTCCAATTTCAGTCAGATAGTGCAAAAATATCGCAAAATGTGAATAATTAATTTGCATACAAAAAATAAAAATTATCTATGTAATTTTCAGTTCAACAATCGATTAATCATAACCCAACCGAAGTAAATTATATTTGCGCAACGTACAGTATGCTATTTAACTTTAAATTTTGCTGAAAATTAACAAATTTCGGAAATATACAACAAAAATTAACATCCACAACTGATTCAACTCATTTACGAAAATTTAAATTTTTTGGGGAGCAACAATGATCATCAAACAATATTTTGTAATCGGCTAAACACATAAAAAAAAAATCTATTCAAAATTTAATTTTAGAATCGTTACTTACTATCAAAAATTAAAAAAAACTACATTAAAATACAAAAATATATAACTTAAACCAACTTCATTCAACTTCTTTCTACTCTCACCCACTCGTTTCCCCATTTCTCACACTTTAAAAAAATACCACTCTTACCAACTCTCAGCCACTCCTTTCTCCCTTCCCTTTCCCACACTCACTCATCCCACATGCATCATTTCCCATTGAAAAGAACAGGGCCTAAGTAGATTATTGATAAATAGTTGTTTGAAACAGCTATTTTAGTCCCAAACAACTCTTTTTGAAAAAAAATATTTTCACTAACCTTTTCAATAGAACCTTTTGTGGAAATGACATATTTGTCTAAGAGTTTAAACAAATTACACTACATGCCAATAAATTATATTTATATAATATTATTTTCATGAAATAGAAAGAATATATAGTATCATACAGTGCTGGTTGAAGGCTTGTACTAATAGCATTCGGACTTAGTTAGATCTTGAGAATTAACAAAAGTAGAGGTATTTTCTTTATTTTAATTTTTTAGACAAAAATAAACAATTATAATTGCATTGCATTTTTCATTGTTTGCATTTTGTTTTTAGCCAAGTAGTGTGCTTTTTGGTTTAGATTTTATAATTTCGCTAGTATATTATATCAAGTTTATCTGGTTTACTCACCATGCACCTTTATGAACGTTTGGTGTTTATAGTTTAGATTATTCAGTCCCCCATTTGATTACCTAAACAATGAGCTTTGGATTGACGCAAAATAGTAATATTCGATAATATATTTTGTATGAATTGAATTTAATGAAGATAAAGTTATTATAAATTCGTATAAATTTCAATTTCAATCTATAAACAAAAAAAAAATCTAAAATCTAAAAAATAACATTATAAAATATTGACATCATTTACGTAAGTCCAAATTGAAAAGAAATAAGATAGATGATGAATACAAGTTATGTAGAATTTAGTAAGAAAGTAAAGTCTTATCAATGAAGTTTTTCTTCTTTTTTTATGTGACACAAATGGAGTTAATTTATACATATGATACCAATTTAATTCTTTTTTTAAAAAATTGACCAATAAATAAAAAAAAGTTCTATTCATAAGTAATTTAGAAATAAGGATATAAATGAAATTTTATCAAATATTTTTATTAGAAATAGTTAAATATATGCAATAATTTTTCAAAAAATAACTAATTCAAATAGCTAATGCAAGTATCTAGTTAAAACAATTAATCGTTAATAACTAACCCTTTTTCTTTTTTCTTTTTTGGGGGGGTTTGGTGGGGTTGTCTGTGTGGATCTCACTGACATGCAAATCATGGTACTAGTTTTACATAGGCAATAGTGATTTATAATTTTGGATTATAAGTGAGATCCATACTTTTTACATTATTTTATAAGTTAATTTTTTCTCTTTTCTCTGTATTTTATGGATCACCACCTTGAATTATTAAATAAAATAATATTTTATAAACTCTACCGCTAATGTATTATTGAATTTTAGATTTTTAAGGGCTTAGTTCGTAAAAAAAAGAGAGAGAAAATATATAAAGGACGGATCATAGCCGTGAGCTGGATCGTAAGATGGACGAAGCAGATCATTAATTCATGATACTTTTTAAATCATACGATAAATTTTTAACCCGCAAGCCTTGCATTGCAGGCGTTCTTGCAAGCGTGGCGCATATATACTGACTACTTCTCTCTGTCCAATCTCCGAAACCGAAAAATTCAATTCTAGGGTTTGAGCCTCTGTACACCACACCAGAGAAACAAACGTCGCTCATATTCAATTTTGCGTGTATTTGATTTCATCAATCAACTGTGCTCAAATCGGCATCGCAGAAGATGAGGACACGAAACGCCGGTACCCCCAAAACCCCGGCATCGCAGAAGAAGACACCACCGTCTAAAAAACCCAAAACTCCGGCGTCTGAATCGCCGGCTCTGGCCGAATCTATGCCGGAAACCGCCACTCCGAAGTCCGCGGCCACACCCTCTATCGATTCGAAGCCCGAACCTGCAGGTATCTTCATGCACTAGGGTTCTTCGTTTTTTTAAATTGTGGTTTTAGTGGTTTCTTTGTTGTATTGGTTGATGTTTTAGTTGTTAGTACGGCCCTTTTTTTTCGGTTTATGGTATAGTTTACGTGCAAATACCCGATGGGCAGTTGTGGAATTCTGGGTTATGTTCTATAGTCATGTGGGAAGTTTGTTTCCCTGTGTAAATATGTTTTTCTTGTGGATCTGGTGGATGTGGAGATGGGTTTGAGCTGCATGTATTATTTGAGCTCGCTTCCTCTGCAATTTTGTACGAAAACTCATATAGTTTTTGTGAATTCCGCACCTTGAGCTTCTTGTTGAAGTGGCCCACATAATCATCATCAGGCAAGCCTTTTTTGGTTCAAGATGAGCATATAGTTGTGAGCATTGTTTGAAAGTTGAAACCTTTCCCCATTTTGCGTAGGATGATCCACTATGTTAGGTGCTAGTTGTGTGTTAAGGGTTTGATGAGGAAGGAAAATGAATGATTCATGACTCACCAGGCACTGATTGGCGAGCCCAATAGATATCTGTGGTATCTATTCAAGGTGTTTGATTTTTTGGGGGGGGGGGTAGTGTGCCTTGTTCTGGGCGAGAGAGTGTGTATCCGTGATTGCATGGTACATGTTCATGACCGGCAATATTCTGTAG
The DNA here is from genome assembly GCA_029747015.1 of Carnegiea gigantea. Taxonomy (NCBI): domain Eukaryota; kingdom Viridiplantae; phylum Streptophyta; class Magnoliopsida; order Caryophyllales; family Cactaceae; genus Carnegiea; species Carnegiea gigantea. Next base: position 2,399,934 of record JAKOGI010000007.1, read on the forward strand.
TCGTATGCAATAACTAATCTATTTTTTTGGGATACTTGATTGCAGTTGAACAAGCGAAGGAATCAGTTGAAGAAGTTATGGTATCTCCAAATACCAAAGAGACTCCAACAACTACAACTACTAAAAAGGTGACGAAAAGGGTTGTGAAGAAGAAGGTGCTTAGGCCCAAGACTCCTTCATCAGCCAAGACTGGATCTGCACCTGCTTCAAAAGCAGCTGAGGCTGATGAGGTAAAGGTTGAAGAAGGGCCAAAGGATGAAGACACAACTAGTGCACAAGATTCAGGTTTGCAGAAAGAAGTAACTAAAAAGGATGAAGAATCTGTAAAGCAAGAGGGAGTTGGGACACCCAAGGTCGAAGACACAGGAGAGCCCCAAGATAAGGGGAAAGCGAAAATGGATGTTGATGAACCTTCGGTTGAGGATATGGGTACAGCCACTGCTGATGAAGGCGTTGCAAAGTCAGAGGATGAGGAACCCAGTGAATCTAACGAAGTGAAAGATGAGGAGAAAAGTGAAGAGCCTAAGGAAGAAGTCAATGAAGAAAAAGTGGTCTCCGAAACCGAGAATCCAGAGAAAATGGATGATGACCTTAAAGAAGAGATTGGCGACCGGAAGGCGGAGAACATCGATGACAATCAGACAAGGACGTTGGAAGAAGATGCAGATGCTGCGGAATCAAAAGAAGATGATGCTCCTGATCCCGATGGGATGGAAGAGTATGGAGATGAAGAGGGTTTTGTGGAACCTGGGGAGGAGGACCTTCAAGAGGATGATGAACCTGATACTGCTGATGAGATTAAAGCGTCAGAAGAGGAACACAAGGAGCTGGCTGCTGCAGCCAAGGAGCGACGGGTTAAAAAGGAACATGAAATTTTTGTTGGTGGGTTAGATCGTGAAGTTGTGGAGGATGACTTGAAAAAAGCTTTTGAGAAGGTTGGAGAGGTTGTTGAAGTGAGGCTGTTGAAAGATCCTTTAACAAACAAGAATAGGGGTTTTGCATTTGTGCGGTTTGCTACTAAAGACCAGGCAAAGCGTGCGCTGTCAGAAATGAAAAACCCTGTTGTATGTTGACTCTATTCTTCAAAGAGTCCTTCATGTATTTGTTTTTGCCTTACCCTTGCTAGTTGTTATGTGTGCCTTTTTTCCTTGTACAGATACGTGGGAAGCGATGTGGGACAGCACCTAATGAGGACAATGACACTTTGTTCATTGGAAATATTTGCAACACGTGGACGAAGGAAGCAGTAGGGCCTTTGCTTGTCTATGAATTGTTGTTGGCTATTGATATCTTTTGCTTTAGCTTTGTCTTACCTAACTTTTATTGCAGATAAAGCAAAAGCTTAAGGATTATAGTGTTGAAGGTGTCGAGAACATTACTCTTGTCCAAGATCCTCGACATGAGGGATTGAGTCGTGGGTTTTGCTTTATTCAATTTGCTTGTCATGCTGATGCAATGTTTGCTTACAAGAGGCTTCAAAAACCAGATGCCGTATTTGGCCATACTGAGAGGACTGCAAAAGTTGCTTTTGCTGAGCCTCTGCAGGAGCCAGACCCTGAGATCATGGCCAAGGTAAAATCTGTTTTTGTTGATGGGCTGCCCCCTCACTGGGATGAGGACCGTGTTAGGAAGCATTTCAAACGTTATGGGGACATCGAACGTATTACACTAGCCCGGAATATGTCAACGGCCAAGCGCAAGGATTTTGGTTTTGTTGACTTCACCACACATGAGGCTGCTGTTGCTTGCATCGAGGATGTGAACAGCAAGGAATTGGTTGATGGGAACTCCAAGGTATTTCCTGGGTTCTAAGTCCTTGCCCATCTTTTCCTTTTTGTTATATAATCATCATCATCATCATCATCATCATTTGGTAGAATTTAGTTAAGAGTGATGCCTTAGAAAGAGAAACTGAATGTCACTAATGTACAAAAGGCTTCCCCCCCTCCCCAACCTGTCTGTGCTTTATAGAATTTGTAACTGTGTGTATATATATAATTTTATGTTTTTGCCTTGTTATGGTGCGCCAATGTGAAGCTTTAATAAAGTACTTGGTCACTTGAACTTTTCATTGTACCCTAAAATTAGTAAATGTTCCTAGTTGAGTGCTTGATGCTCTGACATCATTGTGGGGACTCGGTCCATCTTTTTGGCTAAAAACACATTGAATTTAAGAAAAATATTGTCACATGGATTAATCTAATGGACTTGTGAAACTCTTGATTGTTATTATGGCAAGCTCTAAGTAACAATTGTTGATGTATAATCACTGGTGTTGTATTATACAGTTTGATAGCGCTTGCTTTCTTATTTTGTTGTTTCGGTGAAAGGAAACAGTTTTTGTTTTCGTTTTGGCAATTGTAGGCAGCTTGCCCTCTCCCTTCTTCTAACAGGGCAAGAGAGATATTGTTTGTTAAATTGTGGTTGGCCCTTAGTTTAAAAAAGCTTGCGTGAGGAACTCCTTGGCGCACTTCGGCGTGAGGTTATTCGGTCCGCGCCTCAGAGGGGATGAAGTGCACCTCAAGGATAGAAGGCTATATCTTCCCCTTTTTTCGTCTTTTTTAGCCTTGCCTTTACCTTTTTTCTTCTTTAACTTTCTTACAAGCTTAAAGATGAGCTATGCTTTTACGGTATTTGTGTGCATTGGGGAATTACGACGATAAGATAACATATACTAAGGGTAATGGCGGTATTAGCGGTCACATTGATGTCTATTCACTTTTTTAATGCATCTGTCAAACTTGTTTATGCAAAATATGCTTTGTGAAATGTGAAAGACTTAAAAATTTTTGCATAGTTGCACTTTGGGATCTTGTGCGCCTCAGTGCGCCTCGCGCCTTTTAAAACTAAGAGGAGGTCTATATATGTGGAATTTTATCTCATTGGATAATATTTTTATTTTCTCCAAGCATTAGCATTTTAATGATCCTCCACCCTGAATGAAAATTCTACCTTTTTATTTTGTTAGTGATCTATTAATAGTTTTTCTGCCTTAACGAGTTGAAATTTTTGTAGCGAAGACTTATTTGTCTATCTATTGTCCCTTGGTGTTCTCATTTACTATGGTAGTCACAAACATCTAAAACACTTAGGGGAAATTGAATATAGTATTCTCTAGTAATGAGGGTGAACTATTTTCCCCCGCTCCCCCCAAAAAAAAAAAAAAGAAGAAGAAGAAGAAACCTTGGTAACGTCTTTTCTTCAAGTCTGGACATTTTTTATTGTCTGATGTTTTTGTTTCTGCTGTGCTGACAACTAAATTCTTTTCTGTTTTATTGTCTAGACGAAAGTCAGAGCAAGGCTTTCCAATCCTATGCCGAAAACTCAGGCTGTGAAGGGTGGGATGTGTGGTGGATTTCGAATTGGTCGACCTACTGGTGCCTAATTCTGCCAACCAATTTTAGTAGTCCTTTTTTATTTTTTTTGGTTTGAGTATTTCTTATGTTGATTGCTGTTGTTGATAGGTAGGAGCTTTGGGCGTACAGGTCCTCCCTTCAGTCGATCAAATTTCCAATATGGAAGGAATTTTCGCCACTTTAATGACCCTGTTGGACCATATGGTAATGCATTGCCTCTTTGATACCGACATCCCTCCCCTTCTGAATTTTTGAGCTGGAGGTTTTTTGCTGTTTGCGAAGACTATGCATTATATGTGAATCCTATTTCCTGGTATCCATCAATAGTCTTATATGGTACATTTCAGTAGGGCGACGAGTACCTTACAGAGGTGGGCATGGGGCAGCTGGAGGTAGTGCCACTGGAAGGCCTAATTTTGGGGGACCCAGGCATGCAGTAGCTGATCGAGGCCTTGGCAGGCCTGTTCCTCCTCGTAGAGAGACATTTCCACTTGAAGATGCGGGCTATTCAAGACCTTTCATGGGAAGGCACTATGATGATGCATACCTTTATGATGATACCCATAGCCTAAAGAGGCCATTTTACATGACTGTAAGTAGTTCATGTGCTACTTGATGTGTTACGGACTTTTTTGTTTCCTTAGTGTGGCATTCAACGTTTTCCATGTGTTTCTCTCTCCTTCCTTTTCTTTTCAACTGTAGGATCAGGACCCTGCTTTTATGGAGCCAAGCCGAGTTCGCCCTCGGTTTGATTATTCTGATTCAGGTCGTGGAACTCACTTCAGAGGTATGGGATTTAATGGGAGGGTAGTTTTCTTCTTACTCTCCTTTGGAAGTAAGTTTAAAATTTTGTTGGTTATCAGACTGATGAGTTTTTGCAATCCTCTTTCAGATGGTTTTGGAGCTGGAAGTAGTCTCTATTCAAGTGGCTATTATGGACCTGATGTACGTGTTTCGTATTTTAAACGTATTTATTTATCATGAGTTCATTAGGGAGTGACTTATCTTTTAACTTACCTTTTTGCAGTATGGTGCTCGGCCACATTCATCTTACAATGGGAGGGATCGCTCTTATGGAGGTGGCAGTGGCTACTACTATTAGGTGCGACAAGGGCATGTGATGCAGGTATTACTGGACCCTTTTTCATTGCCTTCCTGGTAATGGTATAAGTCCACCACTCTCTACGGCTTCAAATGTTGCTTCTGTATACATTCTTAGGTGGTGATGGCAGCTGCTGCATAATGGACCAGAGGTTTGCTGCTCAGGATGCTGCTGTTTTCTTTTTCCTACCCATCCTTTTATGTTGCCAGCCAACCTGTTTATGCCTTTCCTAATCTTCTATTTATCCTTACCACAGTTCCTGTGTACTTGTGTTTTTGAGTTTAGTTCTGTTCTGATAAGCTGGGAGTTGGTGAATCTAGTTTAGGCTTATTTCTTGTTTTGAAGGATCAGGACTGGGGTCTTTACCTGATTTGCATAACAGAGGTGTTGATGGATAGTAGCCTCCAGTTGCAGTTAACATTTTGAGGATAATAAAGGTGCTTGTGGTATCCAGATTGTGCTTACCGAAGTTGTCATTTATTGACTTACTGGATGTATGATCTTCACTTGGAAGACCTTGAAATGTGGGAAGAAGGCTGTCTATTAATGACCTTTATCTCTATGTTGAGTGAGATGGTAAAAGCCCAGCTTATCACATGCAATTGGGATCCCTATGAATGTATCTAAAGTGTACTGTGGCCAGAAAAATTGGGTACAAATTTCCATGGGTGCTTGGAGCAATTTTTTGTGGATACTAGTATGTTTGACTTTCAAATATCAGTTTCGGTATTGGATGTATGTTGATGTATAATTTACGGCCAGCTGTTACCCTTTCTGTTTTTCTGGTTAATGGGTGCTTTATATTGAATGGAATATGGGTCTCTTTCCATTGAAGAGTTCACGTTTGTCATGAAAACAGTTTACTATTTGGGACAGCCAGCTTTGTGATCTTGCAATGAGGTGATTGTCAAGTACATTGGGGCATATATGATTTTGGGCAGTTCATTTCATGTGAAAGGCGGAGTTAATCATGTGCTAATTGAGATGAAAGAAAATGTTCCTGATATTTTTATGGGATTATTCGTAGTAGATTTGTAGTGGCAATTACATAAGGCCTCCCTTACATCAAGGTGGGAAAGCTAAGCAGAAAAAATGATTTGTTCTGTATCTTTTATGTTCCACTTCTTTTGTTTTTCTCGCCTGCCAGTTTTGGGGTTGGGTTTTTTGGGGGGGGGGGTGTTGGGGTGGTGGAACTGTGGCAGTCACCTTGGATTTAATTGATTTGATGCAATCCTGCTCTCACTGAGACTTCTCATTTTTGTTGGGGTTCTTACTGAATCATGTGGTTATGATCCTTGAGCATTGGCATCTAAGGGCTTCATAGTATGCCGGCAGTCTCTGTGCAGTGGTCTGATTTCTTATGGATAATTTACTTTGCCACCATGGCCTTCACATTGGAACACTAGTTGTATTCCTGTCTTTGATGTGATCAGACTGATTCTGTTATAGGACATCTCGAATGTACATCCTTTGTGCATTAAAAAGAGTGTAGCTGTTGCATCCTGGCGTTCCTTCCCCCCACGAAGTAGGATGTTTTGTTTATTCTGTTAAGTGTTAATTATGGGACATTTTCACCTTCTGCAATTTGCATATGGTTCTGAGAACTTTGGTTGAGGTTTACTTCCCTTTTATGAGGGGTTTAAACCTCTTCTTGAAGGTGTAGCTTTTCATATGTGGAGTTTGGATCTGGGATGTCATCCTTTCTATAATTTGATTTGTATATGAGCGATGATATTTGGCAGTATATGAAGGATTTCGGGGGGTGGGGGGAGGGTTGTATTAAGTATTCAACGTATGTGACACGTATCACAAATGTCCTAGTTTTGGAAAGTACAGCTCAATCAGAGAAGTGTTGTAACGTATTGGAGTGGGATTTGAAGCACTAGGCTCTTAATTGTGTCCGTTTGTTACAGTCTTCTAGAATTTGACGGGATTTAAGCGGCCAACTACTCATATGAGTCCGTTTCTGGGAGCATGGGATTTAGATTGGCTATGAGTTTGGTGTAAAACTGTGAACAGAGATGCCTTGTGGCTGTAGTCAATAGGTTGAACCCCTTTTATCTTGAAACATTATAGGATGTTATCTTTTGGGTATTCTTTGATTGTTCTGCTGTCATTCTACGACTTCCATTTGTAGAGTTTTTGGTTGCTTTCTGTTTATGTGCCAAAGGGCTTGGGATTCTTTGATATCGGACATGTATTGGTGGCTGAAGGCAGAGAGACTTGTCACCGACATACTATCTTCATTGCGCGTGTGTGTTATAAGGGCTTTTCTATCTGTGTCCTCGTATTTCTTTGTAGTTCCTTATGCAATTGGGAAATGAGTGTGAGCTTGACAGAGTGTTTTTGGTGGGTTATTAAGCACACAAGCAATCAACTAACAAGGATTAAGTTCAACAGAGCATAGCTTTTCACCCTCTCTTTGTTGCTACTAAACTTCTGCGGCCGTCAGGTTGGGGCATTTCTGTTGGTGAGAACATGTACAGATTGCATGATATTGTGCATCTTCAGTGATCTAAAACTAAAGGTGTTTAAGGATTGCTGTTGCTAAATCGCTTATTGCTTATGTATAAGTGATTGCTACCGCTTTCCCTTGCTTTGTAGTTGTCCCATTGCTGATGTATATGCAAGCATCTGATCATTGCCATTTGTAGTTGGTCTAGTCATGATTGCAGACTAACTTTATTTTCTTACATAAATGGTTTTAAGCTTTGATTGGGATCTGTGTGCACACCAAGCTTTTGAATTTCAGTCATTCTGAGTGTGCCGCTTGAAATGAAATGGTGCCAGTTTTTAAAATTCAGGCATTATGAGAAACAATGAGCTCTCCTCTGCCTCATTTGCTATGCTTTTTTGAGAGTAGAGGCTTGTCTAGGACTGCTATTGACCCATGTGAGCGGAAAACTTTTGTATCAAATGAATTAAAACCGCTGTTTTATGTATTATATTGACACATGGAAACATATTATCGTTAATGGTGTGAAGGCCTATTCTTGTAATATTTCCTCGAGTGACGAGCATTGGCTTCCTCCGGATATATTTCTGTATGATGTATGTTATGAGATCTGTCAATTAGGACATTCAGTGAAATGCTGTAGGCATATTATGGTTTCTGTGTAATGGCCCTTGGATGGTGACATCGTCAGCTTGGAGTTATGGTACTTGAGGTCAAAGGTCAAAGGTGAAGAAATCTTGCAGTATGCTTTTGTTTTGATGGTGTCTCTGCTCGTTTGTGGGTGGAGAGGTTTAAGCAAAAGTCACTATGAAAGGTCATGTTGGCTTGTTTTGAACTTTTTGTTTTTAAATGTTAATGGGACAGCTAGGCAGTAATGCTCTAGTATCAACCCCGGGCCTCAAGAATGAACTAGCTAAGCTAGGTTCTCCTCCTGCATTTGGGTAACTTCCGAACTTGAAGTATTTGCTATTTTGGAATTTATGGTGAGAACATTTGGAGTTATCATTGTTGGATTAAAGTCATTGTGTTCCATGGTTGAACTATTTCAAAAATTGAAAGCAGGGGTACTTCGACATTAGAGTTTGGTTGGGGCCACTAGCTGGTATCATGTGACTCAAGCTGTTGTGGTCTTATATTTTTGCAAGTCATGTAAGTGCTAATGTATTAAAAATTGCTCATATGACATGTATGGATGTCCATGCAGTGCCTGGAAACAAAATAAGCTACGTAGCTGTCTTGCTTCTCGTAAAAAAGGGGGAAAAAATAAGAAAAGAAAGAGCTAGCAATTTGGGGATGATTGTAACGAAATCGATTCGTGAATGTGGTGTTGCCTTGTAGGTTGTGGTCGAGATTGGTACATGGCAAATAGATTTGATGGGCATGGGCATGGGCATGGGCATGGGCATGCTCAGGGCTCCCCTTTGTATAGATAGGGCCATAAGCTTGGGTATACTCGTATGAGAGTGAGAGACGTCGTCTGTTGTGGGTTGGGTTGTCATTGGGTTTGATGCAGGAGACACGGTGTATAGAACCAATACCGAACTCGATTTGAAGGGTGATATTACCTCAATGAGCGCTGCCTATGAAAATGCCACTCAGATATTTTCTTGGTATTTTTAGAGTGCTTTGGTGTTTTTTTTTTTGTTTAAAGGAAAGAAATAGAGTAACAGGATAGTTAACTTTCACTCAAAAAGAAAAGTTGCTCTATAGACACTAGATTTAAGATGTTTCCTCTGTTTTAGAGTCATACCAAATGTTTGAAAGGTAAGTTTCAAATAAAGGGTCACATTTTCAACTATCCGAAGGTGTTTTAAGAGTCTTCCCTGGACATTTTCAACTATGCGATCTGTTCCTATGTTTTCTCCGGAGGCTGCGTTGGATTGTCTTTTTGTTTGACATGTGAGGAGTATATACGACAAAGAGGGAACGATTAAGCCGGATTCTTTGCAAGCAGCTAAATTACGGATCTTACCTCTTATTTTACGTATGTATTTTCTGAGTTGTGAAAATGGGTGAAGTTACACTTGTTTTCTTGGCAAGTGATCATCTTGATGTACTTTTCAAATAGTAAGCTTATATGGTAAGCTTGTCAAGAATAACACTCATCATTATTTATGAATGTTTCTGTCTTTTCTTCGGATGAGTTCACTCAATTGAATAGCCGTAAAGGTAAACAAGAATTACTTTAGTAATCTATGAACCATTTCCGTTAATATTAGCAAAATTTGAATCTGCGCTAATTTTCCGAACTCTGTACTTTATCTTACATTAAAATCTGTCAAAACCCCCTGAATTTTAGCCCTAGAAAACTTTCAAGAAAACACACCTCTAACAAACCATTTAACACAAGAATACCATCAAAATCCAAACCGTTGGATTGATTTTTTCTTTTTTACGTCCGGAAAAGAACGCCACAAGTTTCATGCCCCAATATCAAATGGCGCCCAGATGTGCCTCCACGTGGACGGTCTGGATCCTGCCTATGCCACGATGGGAATCCTTCGTTCCTCAAGTCAACCAATCGTATCCCTTCCCCGTTCAAAGGACCCTGTTTTCTCTCTCCTATAAATGACGAAGTCCAGCGGATTCTTAGATCACAAAAACGGTAAATTACAAAAAATCAGTGATCAGTGTTGAGTTTCTTCCTGGTGTCTGATGTCGATTTCCGGTGAAGTTGAAACTCAAGCTCCGCCGGCGGAGCAGCCTCCTCCGGCGCCGGAAGTGGAATCTCCCGCGGCTGAGCAACCGGAAGCTCCGGCGGAGGAGGAGAAGAAGCAGAAGCCTGTGAGGGAGAAGAAGCAGAAGGTTCCGAAGGAGAAAAAGCCCAAAGCTCCTGCTCATCCTCCTTACTTCCAGGTGATTATTGAAACTTGCTTTTGTTTGAGAAATTTATTGATGATTGACTGAAAATTCTCAAATGCCTAATTTTTTTTTCTGTACGGTAGTGTTGCTCTGTTTCTTGATTTGACGCTTTTGGAGATTCTTTTTGGTTTTGGTCTGATAATATCGGATGAATTTTGTGTTTACGAAGTCCTTAGCTTTCAATCTTATTAATGAATTTCGATGCTCTGTTCTGATCTGCGTGTTTGTTGATCGCGAGATTCTGAATTTGCGGTCGGTGACTCTACTGGTTTTTGTTTAGGTTGAATAGTTCTCATCAATTTAACGTCAAAACGAAATATAATTTTGATGTTTCATAGTATAATTGTTTCTGCTAATTTCGATGATTACGATCAATAAATCAGATAATTCGGGCATATTTGTCCAAATTTCTATGCTTGCACATCCTCTATTGGAATTCCGTTCCATTTCTGCTGAAATTGGTGACTATTTCGTGCATAACAGCTAATTTTTTGGATGAACACTACTTTAATTGCTTTTCTTTTGGTTTATTTAGATGATTTGTAGTATAATTATTTGTGCTAACTGCGATGGTCACGACCATTGAATCAAGCATGTTTGTCTGGATTTCTATGCTTACATCCTCTGTTGGATTTTGTTTCCAGCTTCTGTTGAAATCGGTAACTATTTTGAGCTCTCAGCTAGTTCTTGTGATCGGTACTTGAAATTGATTGTTTTTTTGGTTGATTTTAGATGATCAAAGAAGCAATCACAGCTTTGAACGAGAAAGGAGGATCAAGTCCATACGCGATTGCCAAATACATGGAGGAGAAACACAAGGCGGTGCTCCCTGCAAACTTCAGGAAGATTCTAGGTCTTCAACTGAAGAACTCGGTGGCCAAAGGCAAGCTGATCAAGGTCAGGGCCTCATACAAGCTGTCTGAGGCGGGGAAGAGAGAGAAATCCGCTGCCACTGCCACAACCGCCACTGCCACCACGACCAAGGCGGCGAGGGCAAATGCGGCCAAGCCCAAGGAGAACAAGAGGAAGAGGCCTCGGTCTAAGGCAGTGAGCAAAATTGAGAACACAACCACCACTGCCGCCCCGCCTCCTGCTGGGGTGGCAACCACCAGGGGCCGGAGGACCAAGAGGGCGGCTCCGACCAAACCCAAGCAGCTCAAATCAATCAAGTCTCCGGCCGCTAAGAAAGCTAAGAAGGCCACTGCTTGATTTTGGGGTTGATGCTAACCTCTCTTGTGTCTGTTTTTTTGGGGTGGCTGTGTGTGTAGATGTGAATATACGTAGTTAGATGATGAATGGTGTTTTTGAGGGTTACGCGTGGTGAAGAGAGGGATGAGATGGAAGCTTCTCAGTGTGGGGGTATGTTGTAACTTGTATGCAAATAAATTGTAGAATGGTATCTTGTTAATGTTAGAGTTCCTTGTATGAATTGGCAGTTTAATTCCTGATCATTCCTATGCTCACGGTTGGTGCAATTTAGTCCATACCTCTATTGAACTTGTAAAATGGACATGTAGTTGTAAGATGAGAAGGTTGCATGCCACAACATTCTCCAGTCCAAAGAATGATAGGGTGTCATTGAAAGCGATGATGTGATTGACCTTCACAATACATCTCTGTACGTCTCTAGGTGCGTATTTGGCTCAAAAGTTAAATCGGTATTTGAATTCAACGTTGCGCCTTTATGTACGTATTAAGTCGGTATTTGAATTCAATATTTGGCTCGAAAGTTAAGTCGGTATTTGAATTCAGCAGCAATTTATACGTCAAGGGCAATTTATACGTTAACATTTGCTAGATGGCGAATTTCATGCCAATGAAATTGCTTTCCCTATAGAACAGAACAATTGGATAGGGAAAATTGCTTGCACCTTTATTGCCTAAGTATGTATGCTGGGTAGTGAGCGTGGAGGATGGATCATAGTCTCTTTCCTTAATGGAGTTGATGGGCCAACTTTACCCTAATTCGGCCCAAGTCTCAACCCATGATTTCCCTATTGGAGTGATGGAGTCTACGGCAGTCATTAGCCCACGAACGCCATCGCCCTCCCCACCCCTGGTCCCTCCATTATTCCCATTTCCTCAGGTAATTCCACCGAACCCTAAACCACCCCCCCCCCCCCAAAAAAAAAAATCGTTAGCGTTTATTCAACTCAAGCAATTCAGTTGAATTTGATAAATTTGCAGGCCATACTAATACTCCATTGAGGTGGAATGGCTCGTACGAAGCAAACTGCTCGCAAATCCACCGGTGGTAAGGCTCCTCGTAAGCAACTCGCCACCAAGGTTTTCCTCTTCTACTCTTTTTCTAGGGTTTCTCTTTTCAATTTCAATTTTTCGTTCATTTGGGTGTGATTTTCGGTTACATTTCATCGTTGAATTAACGTGTTTTTCTTGATTTGAAGGCTGCAAGAAAATCAGCTCCAACCACCGGAGGCGTGAAGAAACCTCATCGTTATCGCCCAGGAACCGTTGCCCTTCGGTAAGATTTCATGAATCCCACTTTTTGTTTGGCGCTTTTGTTTGATTCTTGGCATTTTTTGTGGTCATCATTGATTTTATTGAATGCCCAAAACAGTGAAATTCGCAAATACCAGAAAAGTACCGAACTTTTGATTCGGAAGCTGCCTTTTCAGCGTCTTGTCCGTGAAATTGCTCAGGATTTCAAGGTTAGTATTCGATTGTGGGTTTTCTTCGAAGTTCTGTTTTCTTACTCATGTGACTGAATCTTGTGTTTTTCAGACTGATTTGAGGTTCCAGAGCCATGCTGTTCTTGCTCTTCAAGAGGCAGCAGAGGCATACTTGGTGGGTCTCTTTGAGGACACCAACTTGTGTGCTATTCATGCTAAGAGGGTGACCATCATGCCCAAGGACATCCAGCTTGCCCGCCGCATCCGTGGTGAAAGAGCTTAAGTTTGCTTCACTCCCCTTTGTTCTCCACTGTGATTTAGTTATGGTTTTATTCTCTTCCTGTAATTATCTGGCGACAATGGACGTGCTTGGTAGTTGTGGTACTATTTATGGTATTTGAAGACAAAATCGATCAGTATGTTGGGAGCTAAAATTTGTTTGGCCTTTCTTTTATTTATTTGAGTTGCATTTTGTTTGCGCTTCAGCTTGTGATCTCAAGTTAATGAAGTTATGTTCTTTGGCCCATGTGGAATTGCTCTAATCTTGACTTAACGGGTGATGTTGTATTCATTTTTTTAGTGCGCAAATCTGTATTTGTCCTTCTGACTATTTCCTTTGTTCTAAGTCTCTATTTGAGAATTGGATTGCCCTTGTCTCAGATACGGTTATGTAGGACATTGGGTCTGTTTCTCACCATTCACATGCAATTGCCCTGTGCTGGGTTTTGCTCATGTTGGTTGATCATTGCGGTTCTTTTGTTTTAGGGGCTGTATATTTGTTTGTCTCTTGATTTTGACTTTTAAGTGGCATAATGTATGCACCTCCAAAGTTGCTGCTGATGCATCTTGGCTGAAGTAGGACTATTGTATGGGAGCGAGTATACATAAAACTTATGCCGCCGACCCATCTCCATTTTCTCAAGTTAGATTTTCTTCTCCTGTAGATGTGATCCTTGATAACAAATTAACAATATGTCCAAATGAGGAGAGTTTTGGGCACCAGGCATCGTACAGTATCAAATATCAAGTTGGTAAATTTCTCGTGGTATTTGGATGTGTGATGTGTGAAAATGTACTTTCCTCCACAAGTTGTGGTGAAATATTCTGCATTAGGCTTATTGTCATCGATGATTCTGTGAGTTGCATTAAGATTGATAGAAAGGCAGAAGAATGTTGATGTTCAGATGATCCGTTTTGGAGCTGTCTGGCTGGTGTGCTACCATGTGCTGCAATGTGCTCTATTGGCGTATCAGTAAATTTGTGCTACTTTTCTAGGATGTGATGGTGGTGCATGGCCTTGTCACCAATCTTGGGCCTGATGTGCATATTTAGTTTCACCCTTCTAGTCGAATTTGTCTCTCCGATCAGCGCCCAGGCCTAGGGGCAATTTGGTGAAAACTAGCTTGGGAAACTGAGAATGAAAGAAAATATAGTCGGGTTAGCGTACTACATTGGCCTCATCTTATTGCACTTTTTTTTTTGTTGCTGCTGTTAGTACTGAGTCTGATTTAGGATTCATGATCACATCTCTGTGACAGGCTTGGATTGTTGCCTTCTGATTCTATGGCCGGGAGCTAGTACAAGATTAATCAAACCACTCTAAAATTTTGTTTCTAGTGTCTGTTATCAGAATATGACCTGCTTGTGTGTCCGCAGATGCATAATCAGGTTTATAAGCCTCGAGACTTTTTAGTTGATGCCTTTCTTCATTTGAACTCTGTTGATACTGGACTTGTTCAGATCCTTGATCTTCCTTCCCATAAACCCTTCCAATCGGATTTGATGAAGCAAGCCTGCGCGTTCTCTTTGTGGGAAACTGTCGACGCGGGTTTCAAGTCATGCTGCTCATTGTTTGGATAGCTTCTTGTATAACATCCGCAAGAAACCTAAACTGCATGGTGCAATTTAGTCTTGTTGGATTTGTCTGACCTTCATCAGTAAGGGGCAAATTTCTATCCAAAGTTTATACCATCTCTACCCGTGTAAGCTTGGAACTCCAAGCCATTGTATTGGGTTAGTGTTCCTCAAATTAATTAATTAATTTATTTATTTATTTGCGATGCGAATGAGGTACAAAGGTTAATATAGGCTGTATTTGAACTCAGGCCTTTGGTAACAACTATAGAGATTTAACCAGTTGAGTTGGCTGATAGTCTAGGAATGGCAGTGGTCCAGTGGAGCCCGGGCCTGATCCAGACCAATCGGACTCGACCCAGTTCAGAAGGTCTCGGTCCAATGAAATGGGACCCAACGGGTCTTAAGGGGTCCAAGGGATGTTGGGGGTCTCAGTCTGGGTCTGAAGAATTCAGACCTAGACCCGACCCGAGATCCATTTATGACCCATTAGTCTTTTTGAAAAAAATGTGACAAAGGTCATTAGTTAAAGTGACTCTAAACTAGTAAACCCTAAAGCTACTATACTATTTGTCGGTCGTAAACGAAGAACTATTGTGTTATGCTTGTTTGAAATTTGATGGACTATGTCTTTGTGGTTTGTATTAAAATATTATTTTTAGTGTGTAAAGCGTAAATAAGAACACTTAACTATCGTACGTGTCAATAGAATGTTATTTTATTAAATATTACTCCTTCTAAATTCAATTATTTATCTTCATAATGTGTTCATTGGTGTTCGAATGTGGAAAAATAATACTTAATGTGAAAAACAGTTACAATCCATTGAAGATCCATGGATATGTCAAATCCATAGGATCTGAGTCCTATCTTTTCAAACCTAACAGGTGTGGGGTAGGTCTGGGTCTAGGTCCAAGAAACTTAAATGGAATCAGACCCAATCTATTGTCATCTCTAGCTATCACCTATTGATATTGCTCAATGTTGTGAAGCCGTTCAACAGTTGATTGTGAGACAAAGGCTTAAGGTTTTGTTTATTCGGGGGCTTGAATAATTGGGCTGCATCGTAGCCTGTATTTTACTTCTGTCACTAAAGCTTGGATTTCATGCTCAAGGTCGAAGCAAACTGTCGAGCCTGTGTTTTTTTTTTTTCCCCTTTCTTTTTTTTTTTGGGGGGTCACGTGGAAGGCATATCTAGTCCAGTTTCTATCTGAGAGCTTTGCGTTTAGGTACGCTTTCACTATGAACTGTGTACACAGTCAAGTGACTATACAATGTACAAGAATATAAGATACTTTCCATTACAAAGGAACCTCTTAGCTCCTTACAAAATTCCCAACATTGTACCTTTTGAAATTCTAATGTGGGATTTAGTATGCTAATGTCAACCAACAAATTGAATCAGTTGAACTAGCAGTGAAAATAAACAGAATTCGCAAATCTATAGAAAAAAATGCTTTATTGAGAAAGAAGTAAATATTTAAGCATCGTGGACTCTTATCTTCGAGATTTACCAGGCTAGTACAAAGTTGGAGGGGTTGAGTACTGTGTAGGACAAACCCTGTCGAAATTTAGGCTCAACACACTCGAGTGTACACCTCACACAAGTGGACTATATAACATTAATTTTCTACATTATAAGAGTTGAACTTGGCATTAAAATAGGCATAATTGTTAGCTATGCCCTGGCATGGCCCCTCAAGAATCTTATCCTGCAATCGCCGAATGAAAGTTAGTAGTAAAAGAAATTGCCGTACTCAACTCAACTCAACTCAACTCAACTCAACTCAACTCAAGTCTATTCATATTCAAGTCGGCCATAATTAATGTAAATGGTGTTTTCTTTCTGAGATGCTTGCGTGCCATCGTACCAATCATTGTTTCTTCTCCCCAAAAAGACACCCCCTTAGTTTTCAACTATTCCACTCATTTCCTCTCTGCTCTCTCCCTTTCGATCTCTCTTCATTCAACTATTGGCATTCCCTCTTTCATGTTCACAGTCACAGGCCATAAAAGTTGAGTAACGTGGGATCAACTTTTTGGGTTTTCTCACTCTCAAATTTAGACATGCACCCATCCGACCGAGCCTGTCCTTTCTTCTGCCATGTCTTCCCCTTCTCTCTTTCTCTGTCCCTCCGTTCTTCCCGCGTGTGTTTGTCCAAATATGATATTATAGTACGAATGAATCATAAAGTTCAGTACAATATAATGAGGAAAGAGGTAAATCAAATATGAGATCTAATGCATACAGAGACTGAGTTTGGATTACTAAGATAAGACCTCATCGACACCACAAAGCAGGTTATGCTTGCAAGATCCTTGTATAAGTAGTCCGTGAAGAAACGTAGCCGCAAAAGTCCAGTTATATCTGTTATCACATATGTAGCAAGCCATGGGGCGGCACATTCACAACATATATATAACGAAGATAACATGATAGATGATTGGATGATTAGGTGATAACTTTCACTTCCTTTATGTATTATGAGTTTGATTTTCATCATCCCCTTTATGGGATTTTCTACATATTTGATTAGTTGATGACAACATTAGTAGCTTCCTTAATAAAAGAGCGAGTTATTCAATGTTTCCTGCTTAAATGCTTATCCATTTTTTTAAAATTAAAAAAGTTACAACAAAGTATAAATCAAATATGTATATCATACTCCTGGGAGTACAAACTCACAAGAGCCATATCAGTAAATATACATTAAAAAATAAATATATAACAAATACACGTGTGAAAAATATATATACGTATGTAATAAGACCATGTGCTCCTCAGAGCACATAAAAAATTGCCCTATAACTTGCAATATGTGGCAAACCATAAAACCCCAAAACAAAAACGATAGAATTAATCAATCCTAAGAAATTTCAACCGCATAGAATCTGAGATGAACGAGCCGCAATATCTGTTGGGCCATAATGCACCTTATGCTTAGGTTTCTTGTTCGAATAGCTACTCTTAACATTATTAGTTGATCTATAAATAAATTTTACATTAGAATCGACACATTTTTTACTGTCTAAGATCCTACAAAATAAAGTGTATAGCTTACATAAAAATGACCTTGTCACACATTAATAAATTATAAGACTTTAAACGTATATGCAGAATTCGTTTATTTAAGGCTCAACTTATATGAAAATTTAATAGTTTCTCTTTTTGAGGGTCTACATTGAAATTCCGTGAGTTTGGAGCTTTTTTTTTTTTTTGGGGGGGGGGGGGGGGGGGGGTGGTGGTGGTCAGCTGGAGATTAAAGTTACTTTTTAAAGGCGTTGTTGAGTGCTCGTGGATTATTATAATTGATGACTTTTGATGAATATTTGGGACATACAGGCTGATTTGGACGTAACAGCCGATTTTAGCAAGAGCCACTTTCTCCTTTCTCATTACACTTCAAACTCTTAACATTTTACATTGGCCTTGCCGGTATGTTTATTCTTTAGTGATTATATTGCCTGCCCATTAAAGTTCCATTTGCTTTTTAACTTGTTTAGAAATAATTACTCTTATCCTCAATCATCATCAAAGTTCACCGAAGTCCTCGTTTTCAACTGCGTCGAAGAGATGAATATACTTTAAGTACTTAGGTACGTAATGTTTGGTTGGAGGGAAATGATTTCTTCGATCATTTTTCAATTTTTCGTTGTTTTGTTTCGTATTGCAAAGGTTGCAAAATATTTTTCAAATAAAATCACTTTCACATCAATGAAGAAAAATAATTTTTATTTTGAAAAGATAGAAAGTTGATTTTCTTCATGGACTCTTCTAACAATGAAGTCAGCTGAGATATGCATAAGAGCACAAACCAATTACAACAAATTAGATCAAAACTAATTAGTATCTTATGGGAAAGATTAACATGAGCCTAAATATAGATTTTGAGTTCAACATTTTTTTCATTTGGTCAACATTTATTTTAGTTACAATAATTCAATCAATATTTTTTGCCATTAAACAATTTAGTTTGTATTTTTCAATTCCTCCATAAAAAATGATTTATCTTGCACCAAATGATGAAAAATATGATATAAAAATCCTTTTTTCTTGAAAAATAAAATCTTCTACGGAAAAACTTTTTTCCCCAAACCAAAAACTACCTTAAAGTATATTTTTTGATGTGGTAGAAAAATGTAATGGTTAAAGTACATATAACAGATTGAAAGACAATTTTTTCCGCCCGATCAATTGTACACTTTGACTGAAAAATCAATCTTAATTAACGCATGTAAGCCATTTTCTTTTAATTCTTTTTAAGAATAACTCTTTGTTAGAAGAGGATTTGGTCTTTGAGATCTTAGGCTTTGTTTGGCTCTTAGAAAATCTGGTGGAAAAAAAAGGTGAAGGAAAAAAAAGTAGGGAGAAAGTGAGTTCTTTTCCCTTGTTTGGATTGAGAAAATTAAAAAATATAAGAATTTGGATCAGAAATTTAAATATTGATGAACTACTTGAATCATATTGATGTCATCTAAACAATGTGAGGTTGGAGAAGGTTGAAAATTTTGCTCAAACTTTCCTCACAATTTTATGAGGAAAATTTTGTCACTCGTTTCTAACAATTTTTTTACCTGACTTTCCTCCATATTTTTTTTCTTTGCGATTTTCTCTAAACCAAACACAAGAAAAAAAAGTAACTTTCTCAAAAAAATTTTCTTTACATCAAATTTTTCAAAGTCCAAACGGAGTCTTAGTCTTCGTACTTTTCTTTTGTCTCTTGTATACCCTTTAATTATGTGATTAGTTGTAGTTAAATAAAATTATTGCTTAATTATCAGGGAAAAAATATAAAAAAGTCCAAAAAAATGATAACAAAAACAGCATAAATCCTTACACATTTGAGAGAATAAAATATTTATTTTCCACCGTTTAAAAAGTCTAATATTGTCTTGATTTGTCATCATGATTAGGTGATCTTTAGGACATGCTAATAATTATTTCGGGCATGGTATTAGTATGTCTAGTTAAGCTAAGTACACTTTGGAATGTAGATGGAACTAAAGTTTATAGAAAATGATAAAATATTTTGATATAATATATAAAATGAAAGTGTTCGTTAAGCCTGAAAGCTATTGTTTACAAACCAAATTGAAAATATTATGGGATTGGAGTACAATTATAATCTCTATTTTCACTGATAAAGTTGATCTTATTATTCATATTTCTCAATGTAAACAATAAGTATTTAATTTTAATTAAAATAATTAATCAAGATCATTAATAATTTGTTAATTATTTTAGGTCATACATATAATATATTAATTTAAGATAATTACATTTATGATATTTGTACCTTACATTAAGGATTTTATCATTAACCAAAGTTGATTATTATCCTTGGAAGATTGAACTATGCTATTGATCAATTAATATTAATTAATTATTAATGCCTTTTATGACTAATACTATAATTTAACATCCACCCTGATAAGGTATCACAAGAGAGAGGGGGGAGAGAGACAACAACACCTTTCAGTGTAGGTCCTATTTTTATGGGATCTGGAGAGATCCAAGTATAAACAATCTTACCACTATTGACATTTCTGCTTGTAGAGAGGCTGATTCCAGAAAGGAGAGAGAGAAAGTAAAAAAAAAAAAAAAAAAAAAGGAGGTCCATATGAAAAAGACAAAGCATGCCGCACATAAACCACATTTGCACACCGCATGCTAGACAGCCGTTGGACCCCCTCTCCTTTTTAAACCCCCATATTGTTATTTTTTTAATATTTTTTTCGCCCCCTAATTAAAGGCATGTACTAGATTAACATTCCATGCTTGATATAATCATATGCCAACATTCATCTGGATTTTTGTTAGAATTAAATTAATGGTAAATGAGATATAATATTTGACTAAAGTTAGAAAAGCAAGTCTAACAACTAGAGAAATAGTCAAAATAATCATTAAAATAACTAATTTCATCAAATCCAGTAAAAATCATGGGAACTGAAAGTATTGATTTATGTTCGATTTAAATTTTGTCTACGTCTCATACATACCAACCTATTTCAATTCTTCGGATACAAAACATGCATTTTCACGTACATAATATATCCATCAAACTTTAATTTTCAGAATAACAAGCACAGGAGGATTAGATATAGTAAACATAGGAATTACTAGCTAGAAGAACCCACCTACTTTTATATATAGGACAGCAAATCCTCCCATATATGATGCTTCTTTCTGAAGTACATGTTTATAATTTGTCAAATATGCAAATGCCAATATTATCACAATCACCTGAGCTTGAACTACTTAATAACCCATTTATCAACTTGTCATCCTCCCCCTCATTACTTGCATGCAACAACAACAATGCCTCCATATCTGATGTCTTCCCACAATCTTCATTATAATGATGGTTTAAGCTTGAAACCCGTTGGCAATCATCATGGTTAACCCTAACTAACTGATCAGGGTCTTGACTTAGTTGCGATGCGACAAACTTGTCTAAGGCTCTCCAGTCTGTCACCTTGATCATCTCTTTTTCTCGATCAGTGCCACTATCATTATTGTTGTTGTTGTTGTTGTTATTGTTGTCCGACAGCGGAGAGATCGAGCTTGTGGATACCCTCTTGAGGACGGGGGGTTGAGAAGGGCTTTCAAGTTGAGGGAGCTCTAGGAGTTGATCAACTGAGGTCAAGTGCATGAAATTTGCCAATGCTGCTTCAGACTCCATCTCTTGCTTGCAGGGCAAGTTATTATTACTGAAGAAGAATCCCCCATTAAGGGGTTGCTTGGTAACCAAGTCACTGATAGTTTCGTCATAAGCATAGCTGGAGTTCCACCCCTCAATGTTCTTGGATTGAACACTTGTTCTCTTCTTAAATGCACGACATACAACCCATCCTTCTTCCTGTAAATAGTTTTTTAAAACATAAATAAAAAAGGGATTGCGTTAATTATTTATTTAGAAAAATAAATCACGTCATTGAACATTAATGTATTCCTGCTATGTAAATGTAACTATTGCAACAAAGTCGAGATACATCATCAATCTTAGCACTAGATTAGTATGTAGTTATGAATTACGATTGAAACAGAAAGAAGGGTGATCAAATCAAGGGTAAAACAAGAGAAGCCTTATAATTAACTATGATGATTAAGTTAAAGAACAAAGGTACATAGATTAATTACAGACAACTTATCATAGTATTAACTTTTAACAGTGTTTAATTTAGTAGCTAGTGGAACATAAAGTGGGGGTGGCAGAAAAGGAGTCGTCCCATGTAATGTTCCGGGTTATATGGGCAAAGTTTGAGAAATTTTCTTCTCACATTCCCATGCATGTTTGCAAATCTATTGTGCATGTGTTGACTTGGCTTTTTTGACTTTTGCTTTCTGCTAGTTGCTTTGACTAGGGACCATAGGCATAAGTTGAAGTTGGAAAAGTTTTTTTTCTTAATAAATATATAGACATATACATAAAAAAATTTAATGAAAAATGAGTTATCCAACTCATTGGATCCATATATAAGGCAGCTCTACAGACCTTATACAAATGAAGCGATGGCTAAACCATAATATCTAAATCAAGAAGTCTGATTATAACTTACTAATTTCGTATAACCAGAAGAAGTGTGGATGGCAGGATTCGATCTCGCATCTTCCATGTAGGACTCGATCTTGGTATCGATGACTTTGATTGGTTTTGACATGGGACCATAGGCATAAGTTGAAGTCGTAGTCAAAACGCGGTGAGCTAAAGCTAGCTATCTGGGAGAATATAGCACTAAACTAGCTAGGGATGGTGGAATGAATTGGCTTTTGACTTGACCTGAATTAGACTATTTAGAGAGACCTTCATAGTTCAAAAAGGAAAGTGAGGGACAAACCCACTCATTTACTTGCAGAAAATTCAGCTTGTGCATGGACATTTTTTTAACTTGAAGTGGGGGTGCATGCTAAGTTTGCTATGCAAGAAATAATATGGTGGGGATTGTTGGTCATATCTTCTAAGTTGCTGGTTATTAACTGTCTATATATTATCAGTATTTTTGAAAATCAATCTCCTTCTTTTTAAGAGTACTAAAATTTATGTCTAAATTATCTCACATTATATTTTAACGAGACCAAATTAAGAGTTGTTTTCAAATTCACAATGTATATTAGCGTGCCGAGTCCGTGTAGATACGTGTCGAGTCCGTGTATATATACATTAAAATAAATAAATACTGTGAGAAGACTTTGTATGTACAATCAACTGTAAGAGGACTTTTTATGTATGGGATTTTGTGCTTCCTTTACCTTGGATCAGTTCTCTCTCTGTATCTCTCCTCATCAAGCACCATATGATACTTAAATATCTGGGATTTTCATTCTCCAGGTAATAATAACTCTGGATATTAAGCAAAAATGACGCCAACAAAGAAAGGGTGCATGAAATTCACAAACATATATATGATTCCAGACTCCTACGCACCAAATCAACAGACAGGGATTTCAAAAACACATATGAAACTCATTCACATATTAGGGATTAGTAATACATTGATGATTACTAAATTGATTAAAGCAACTAAAACACACAGTTAGTTAGCTTAATTACCTGAGGAGGACCATTCTCGTCAGATTCAAGTCGATATTCATGCATGATCCAATCAGTCTTTTGGCCATTAGGAGCTCTTCCTTTATAAAAGACTAGTGTTTTCCTCATCCCTATTAGCTTCGACTTGTCGTAGACCGCCTTGTCCCTCCCGGTGGCCTTCCAAAACCCGGCCATGGTTGCCCTATTCGTCCTCGTTCCTGTCGGGTATTTTTTATCCTTGTGACTGAAGAAGTACCACTCCTTCTGCTCCTCGTACCCCATCCTACATCTTTCTGCACTCCATTTAGATAAGCATGGTCGTTACTATTATGTTGCAATCAAAATTAAATCCTTTTTGCTCAATTCTAGCTAGCTAGAAAGGAACCAAGGCATCGATATGTTATCTTAACTGGTAAAGTCTCTGCTTAAACTAGAACTATGTAGGTAAAAAGATGGAAACACAATCATCGGGGTGAAAAAAACCTAGAACCATGCGTAGATCTTGGAGAATTCAACAAGTAGAGCTATCTATAGCTCATGAGTATATGCCTAATGGATTATTAACTATCACATATGCTGATATGCATATATGATACGTCAGAGTTAAATTCATGAACACATGTAAGTGAAGAAGATTAAAGGAAGACGATCTAGAACAGATATATATGTACGCACCTTGGAGATCCCATGGTTCGATCCTATATAGATCGATGTCTCGAATCACATCAAGATCGATCTTCTGAGATGCAACCTTCTTCTTCAGATAATACCCGACTAGTTCTTCATCAGTGGGGTGGAATCGAAACCCAGGCGGCACACATGACTCCGTGGAATCATCCATGATATCCGACTTATTAGAACAAGAGGTGCTTAATTAGCTCCTGGATCAAGAATCACTTACAAACCCAGTTTGCTTATAATGAAGGGGGTGTGGAGGGGGGAGGGAGGGAGAAAGAGAATTTAGAGTAGTGAAGTAGGACTGTGGGAGAGAGAAAAGAGGGAATTGAAGGTCTAGAAGGTAGTGGGGAGTTGAGAATGATGAACCCTAGAAGTGAAAAGGGTCAACAAGTGTTTTCATGGCATATAATCATAATCTCATTTGGTGGTAGGCATTTATCCTACCCTGTATTATTCGCCCCCCCCCCCCTCCCCCAAAAAAAAGAAGAAAAAAACTTGTAAAAAGGTCTTCAATTGAGAATCTTAAAGCCTTTTGCCTTTACTCAATGTATTAAATGGTCTAAACAGCTTAATATTAGTGTTAGACAAGATTAATCATTAAGTTTTGAAAATTCTTCGACATGAGAGGTTCGCCTTAGAACTATATATACAACACTACGAATAGTGTCGTGGTTTACATAATTTATATATTTAAACGCTTTTATATGTATATATCTTTTATCGTATCAACTAGCTCAACTGATAAAATTTATGAGAATTATTATCAGTCTACTTCAATATTTACCTCTTACTCGCACCAAAAATCTAACTTGCTCTTTTACTTGAATTCTAATATCTTCACTAAAGAGGCGCAAAATATTCTATAAGAGGTAAAAGATATAAAAGTCATTGATAAGCGCGTGGTGACCAACAAGGCAAACACACGGAGTTGATTTTTCTCTGTTTTAATTGCTATTTATTAATATAGAGAGAGAGAGAGAACAGCCACGTCAATTAAATAAAGAGATAGTTTAATAAATGATAACTTAAACAAAGAAAACGGAATGATGAATGATGGGGAAGGGAGCCTTGTAAAGTGAGAGAAGAAGAACCAAGAACAAAACGGGCACAGGTAGAGAGGCTTGTTCTAATCATGTTGTCTTCTCTAGGCGAATGGCTCAAATGATGTATCAAACCAACGGGGTTTTCATTGCATATATATATATATATATATGTATGTATTCAGTTAGTTTATATATATATATACTAATAAAATAGACATTAACTTTACAGTAACATAATATGACGTGATGAAATGAGAAATTTTACAATGAGAATGGAGATCTTTAGGGTAAAGATTAAGATAAAGACAATCACAAAAAGTTGGTGTGCATTTAATTCACGGTTGCAAATATAATTTATCATATTATATTACAACTGAAAATATTTCCCTTTTAATGTTTTCACAAAAGCTCCCCTCTATTAAATTTTGTTTTTTTCACAAAATTTTTTTTTGTGGGTCTCTTGGAATCAGCCCCTCTACGGGTAGGAATGCCGATAAAGGTAAGGTTGCCTACAGCTGGATCTCCCCCAGACCCCGCAAAAGCGGGACCCACACTGGAAGGTGGTGGTGGTGGTGGTGTTGTATTACAACTGAAAATATAAGGATTTTGATTGAAGACTTTATTGCAAAAATTTAAATCTTGATTGTGTTTAAAAATTGCGATATATAAGTATTAAATTAAATAAAAAAATGATGGGATAAAATAGTGCAAATGTACGATACACTTGCACTATTTGTAGACTGTGATAATTTTCCACAATTATATGATTACAGTTATACTTAATTTTATTGACATAATTGTTTTATTGTCTATTAGAGTATTAGTCATAACTAATGGCATGACAACATATACTGAAACTTAACAGTCAACAATTAATTAAGCTATTTATAACTTGATGATTTTAACCATATATTATAATAATTTAGATAAAATTAATATTTTTTAAAATTTATCCCAAGATCCTTTTGATCATTGACCGTTGTAACCAATATGTGAATAGAACTATCAAAAATTTTAGGCAAATCATAATGCTATTTTATATCTCATGTAATACATGTTTTCATAGACTACGCTATTTGTTGTTTATTAATTCTTGACGAACTAATTGTTACAAATGGGAGTGAAATTTGGATGAAATATGTAGACTCACAATATTATTTCTATTTTTTCCCAATACTTACAAGAGTAGCTAGTTACTACATTATGAGATTAAAAAAGAGACAAATATATTATGCCTTCAATAATCCATATTTATTTTTTCCATCTGTCAGTAAAATTTCACCATTGATTTCTAAGGTATTAGATAATGACATGTGATTAACAAATTCAGTACATAATCCAAAAGAATTAGTCTAAATTCTAAAGACAGACATCGCCCCTTCAACAACAACAATAATAACACCATCTCTCAATGTAGATCCCGCTTTCGCGGAACTGGCTCTTCAACAAATTAAATGACATAAATAGTAGGATAATTGGTAATTAACCATCAGAAATGTTAGAGTTTGATTCATGCATCCTATATATAAAAACAATTACAGTAAGATATGATAAATTATTGATGAATGTGATAAAATATTAGGTTTTGCAGGGCAGGGGGGTAGAACGAAGGGCATGGCTAGGTAAGATAAGGGCAGTTGGTAAATATATATATATATATATACACATATATATATATATATATATATATATATATATATATATATATATATATATATATATATATAGAAGAGTGAGGTTGAAGAAGACTGCTTTCTGTTACGTTGTTTGTTTGTCGAGAATTTTCGCAGCAAAGTCTGCGTCCTTAGCTCTTTTCTACAACTTTTGTATAAACAAAACTACCCTATCTCTAATTCTATAGGAGGAACAACAAAAAGGACACTTAGATCGTATAAGGTTACCTTCTGGGCAGAAACAAGCTAGGGCTTGCTTTACTCTTTCTCCTGGTTTTTACTATTAGAAGATGCAACCCCAGAGAGAGAGAGAGAGAGAGAGAGAGAGAGAGACTTGATATATTAAAAGCGTGGGACGAGGGAGAGTCCTAGTACCGTTGAAAAGGAGGAGAGAGAAGGGAAAACGGCCTCCCTAATATATACGGCATACGCGCATGCACCAACAAAAGTTGATTAGTTCAAGTGGTTTGTCACTTGTTCTGTTTAAGTAAGATTTCGGGTTTGGGTCTTATGAATGGAAAAATCTATAATGGGAGAGCTCTATTCCTTATTGGGCCAACAATAGCTCGACTCTAGTGAAATAGAGGACCAAAGATCAAAAAATATACATATACGCATGGGCTTCATGCTTGACATGCGCATCACCCCGACTTTTGCAAATGTAGATTAATATTATGCTCCTCCCTAGCATTAAAAAATCTCATACACTGACTTTGATATGAAAAGGTCCAAAATTTGTTAAGTTTCTATCAGAATCATCAAATTCCGACAATTGTTCAGAAGATGTTGGAATTGTGCACAGTATTGGGAATATTCAATGGTGATTCTCTTACAAATGTATTTTACCACTTAACTATCATCTGTACAATCTAAGTAAGTTTTACTATTTGGATGACAAAGCAATATAATACAAACAAAATTATCTCACACAACATTAAATTCTTTTCTAAAAATTTAATTGTCAATAAGATATAGGGTGATGATACATGTCTTGCTGTAAGACACTCTTAAATGTCATATCGTAACTCAAATTAATATATTTTATGATTTAAAAACACCAAGTTTTCATTAATTACAACTTATCATGAGTTATAAAGCTTTAATGTTCATTTTTTACGCCAACAGCTATAAACTGACACTTTAAATGGATCAACTCTATCCGCGAGGCATATCACATGTGTAATTTTGTAAATGTGAAAGATTATGCATAAAATGATAATTTTACACAATTTACGAGTTTTGACAACCTTTTACTATTCAATCATATCATTTTTTCTAATTTAATATGTGATAAGATATATTTTAAGCGAAAAAAAGACACTTAAAAAGTGTCTTGATGCAAGACTACACTTATCATTTTGCTAAGATATATAGGTAGCAAGAGAGAACATTTAGCAAGTAAAAAGAGATAGTTTAGTGAAATTAATGTGCTTTATCTTATCAAAAACTAAGGAATGTATGGATCAAGGCTTACTGAATAAGGGTAGGAAAGATTGGAAAAAAAAAATTTATAGGGGCGTGCCCCCTTCTTTCTTTTTGCGCTTTCATTGACATTACATCTAGATTGAAAAAAATAAAATAAAATAAGTTCTACATATCACTGATTGATCTAAGAACTAAGAAGTATTGTAAAGGCCGCCTGTTTTCTTTAACTTTTTTTAGAGAATGATTTTAGTTCATTTAATTTATAAAAAATAAGTGCAATGTAGTTTAATTTGGTTAAGTTCATCAAAGGAAAGTTCAATTTAATTCAATTTGGTAAGAGTAAGTCAAGAATTCAACATAAATAAGTTCAACCCAATACATTTAAGAAAAAGTAGGTTCAATTCAGCAAAAATAAGTTCAGTTCAATTCAGAAATTTCAGATCAAAAGTGAACTTGAAAATGAGGGTTTAAAATGAATGTTCTTAGATTGATCTTAAATGAACACGTAGATGATTAATAGTCCACTTAAAATTATATTTATTAAAAATAATTCATATATGGATTACTTGCATCTTTAATTAAAAAGTTATTTTAAAAAACTATGGATTTCGCCACACGTTGTGGGGAAAAAAATTGTTTGCCAAATTGATACATGACAGTTCATTGTTGGCCAAGAAGAACAGAACTTAGCGTAGAAGACAGAACAGGCCCATGTAGTGATGAAGGCCAACTTGGGCCCACCGGAGCCCAGCTAGTTCAAAACATATTATACAATGAAGTTTTCGTTTATTTAGGCATTGTTAGACAATAGCATTTGCCCGTTTGAATTAGTACGTAGTATTTTGACTAAATTAAAATATCATCAGATAAATATTAGATAAGTGAGTCTTTGGATTGGCATGTTTAGTAGTCTATGTAGCGCTTTCAGGTAATTTTTCTAGTATGATAAGAAAGCTACCTTTTAACATTTAAAAGTAATTTTTAAAATTTTTTTAAATGAAAATGACATTCATTAATTTATATTTGGTAAATTATCTATAGCATTTTGCTATTAAATTTTAATAATGAGTTATCGCGACAACTAAATTTACTGAACATATTTTTTTTCAACCACTCGGTTGAACAGATGTACACTAGCAATTAAATTATGACAACTATGGACTATTAAAATAGTTTATTTAAATAGCTATTTGCTATACAAATGTTGAACAGATCTTACTGGTTTGAAGTTAATAATACTTTACGCACATTAGGTTTTTTGTACTATATTAGGTTTTAGGTTCAATTCTTTTGTTGTATTCCTATTATAACTCTTTTAAATCCTCTTGTAATCGACGGGTAAGTCTTACAAATTAGCCCTAAAAAAAGATTATATTAGATATTCAATCTATTTTCATAAGATCTTCTACCGTTCTTTGAATAAAAACAAGGCAAGGTCAAATTAGTTCGATTCTCAAAGAGGATTGAAGTAAAGAAAACATGAGGACGGCCAAGCATTACAATGGGAGGATCCTGTTCCACTCTAACTTAATTACATAAGGTAAATAATTAACTATTCCATCAACACGGTTAAATGGTTTGGTACTTATTCTCTTTAAACAAAATCTTGAGTTCGAGTCTTATAAATGAAGAAAATTTGCGATATGAAAATTCTACCTCTTTGTAGGCCAATGATAACCCCGAGTGTGCTGATTTCTTCATTCATTGTCACCACCAATTGCGAATTCATCTGAATGATGAGATTGTAAACTCTAAAGAGAATTACTATTCAAATGAGATTTTTTAAAAAAAGATAGAAATGTTGAGTTAAGATGAAGATTTTGTATTGATTTAGGCTAAATTAATGTGCTAAATGCTATCATTAAATACAAACGAACACTCGATTGGATCCACCATCATACTATAATCAATTACTTCTGCACTTACCAAAATATTTTCAGGAAAAATTGAGACTAAAAGCTCAAAAGAAATAACCATTTCCTTTAGACTACAATTAATTCCATGCTTAGAAAAAGTTAAGTTATTCCATTGAACCCAAATACTGGAATATTCCTTTACAACAAAAGTAGTCACAAATCCCCTCCCCAATAAGAAAAGGTTGCAAAGAGCCCATGATGCATTTATCATTTATCAATACTTTTTCTAATTTCCTCAACATTTTAATTACACCGTCATTCACCGTGAATTCTGTTTTAGTTAGATTTAAGAGGTTTCCGAACATATTATAACTTTTGGACGGAAAATGTATCCGGTGATGAAACAATCAATGTAAATTGATCCAAGTGATTTAATATTTTTTTTTAAGTAATTAAATTAGATATAAAATTTAATTTAATTACTTCAAGATGAGCAAAAAGGAGCGCACGAGGCTAGTTAGCGTAAGCAGCAAAAGTAGATCCTTGAGGGGTCCACGGGCGATCTCAATAATTAACTAAATTAAGCCAACAAAGATGCTTCACCACTCTCTCTTTAGTCTTTTCTCCCTTAATTAATTGCAATTAATGAACTACAATCTCAAACATTTATTTGGATGTTTGTTAGACAGATTAGATGGCCCTTTTTTTTTTTTTTCCTGGTTTTAATAGTTGAATTGGTTAATAATATGGGCGTTGGTAGAGGTGCAATGGAAATCAATTAGATACTTTGTCTCTTTTGGCCTTTTGTTAATAAATAAAATCAATTGTTTTGAACCAAAACTCTTCAACCACACTCCTCCTATCCACTAAATTTGATGTTCTCATTTTTTTTTTTCCATTTTTATTGTTCAAGGTGTGAATCACAAGGTTTCTCTCAATAGTCACAGCTCAACATTCGAATTCCTACATTAAATCTTAATATCAGTCCCATTTACTCAAAATTTTTCCAAAAAATATATAGTTAATGTGACTTTTACGCTGATAAAGGATTTAATTCAAATCTAGAGTAAAATATGAATTATCTTGGAAAAGCAGAGCAAGTTAAAACCAATTTTAAATGGTTGTTGCTACCGGCACTCCTTCAACATGGGCATAGCATACTGTGGTCAAATTTGCACACTATTATTATCGATTACTCTAATTACAAAATTAGCAAATACTTAATCAGACTGTAATTTCTTCAGTTATCTTCGACTCTCTTTTATATTTGCAACAAATGATTGGAATGGGGTTAAATTACTTCTTGCATTAACATGTAAGTATGTCAACTTAGGTGTAGATATTAACGTAAGCACGTGTATCACATATGGATGTTAATTGATAAGCACTTAGTGGGGAGAACTATGATGGTAAATGGTCTCAGTGAAGAGTCTCAATCATCAAAATTAAAGGATATTTTGAACGTTTAAATAATTACACTGGGCCCCCATCTACTGTTGGCCTGGGCCCAACTAGGTCAAGTTCAGTGGCTCTGCTAAGTCTGCGTGGCTCATAAACATGGCCCAAATCAGTTCGCACAATTCCTCAACAAATTGATTGAAACGCGGATTTGAATTGACTACTTAAATCCTATTCGATAAAATTAACTGTTTAGATAGCGAATAGTATTTTTAATTTAATTGTTAGCAGATAAATGTTTAGAGAAGTGGTTGAAATAAATGTGTTTGGTAAATTTAGCTGTTTGGTTAGCTGATTTATGTTTAGATTTTCTTGTTACTTATGGTAATCGTCTGAACTCATATATTCCTAGTTAATCAAATGTTTAATTATATTCCTTGATTATCTATAATTATGAAGGACAACCCCTCCTCCTAATAAAAATAGGTCTAATTTCTATGTACGTGCGCATTAACTCTATTGATGAATATCCATTGGTTTAACCATTAAAATCTTATAAATTACTATTAAATCGGCTCGAAAATTGCACCATATCAACTATACATGGTGCATCTTTCTTGAGATCAAACAACACATAAACTCAAAGAATCCTTCCAGATGCCTCAACTCAAAGAAAACCAACAAAAAGGAATGGCTTATAAAAGTAAATGTGTTAAATTTTATATAAATTGTGCTTTAAACAAGCAAGCAATTAATGCATGCAAATTCGATGAAGTTTTAACATAAAACTGATTAAAATAACTTATTAATATTACATGTATGTTTAAGATATCTTATATTATCAATATGCGGTAAAACACGTTCTTATATTCTTCACAAAATGACTGACTAATTTTGCTTAGAGATGAGAGTGACTGGAATGTAGACTTGGCAAAACTGACTCGAGACTCGAAATTCAAACCGAACGACCTGGATCCATACCCGACCCAACATCCGAAATAGGCTCACCCGAAAGTGAACCTGAGATCCGAATTAACCCGAATCGAACCATACCCAACCCAAAATTATATAAAAAAATACTTAGTTTTGCGTGATAATTGATAAGCGTATTGGATAAAAAATCGGTTGATCCGAACCGAAGTTCAACCGAAGTCCACCTGACCCAAATTGAACCAATCCGAAATATCACTTAACTCGAAAAATGATCCGATCCAAACTTAGCCTGACCAGTACTCGAACCGGATGGCCCATTTGTCAGGTCTTCGTAATGGCGCATTGGGACCCCCTCAAAGAGATACACCAAACTGAAAGAAGCAAGTATTGATAACAACTGATCAGCCAAACGTGGGGGATTCCCCTTTTTATGGTTAATTATGATGACAAAGTTAACACATAAATGATGCGGTAGGTAGGTCAGGTAATAAGTAAAAATCGATGATTTCCCACTCCATTCATTTCTTTGCAACCATTCAATTCATAGCTAAAGAGATGATCATGAAAAATTTTGTTGTTTGGTAACTTACTTTTGCCCTGGGAATTACAATTACAATTTGTCATGTTCAAGCTTGAGACGATATAATAATATCTAATCATAGTCATACAATACAAAGTATGGATCCATATTCTCTCACCCTCAAATTATTTTAAACATCTAATTATTGAATTATCGAACTATCTAATTATTTTAAACTCATTCTTAAAATATTTTAAACATCTAATTATCGAACTAAATTTCTAGTTGAGATGATTGTATTTGCTTCTATGTCATCTATAATCCCCTTGCTTTACATTTAAAGGAGGTTTTGGAGACAATAATATTCAAACTCAAATCCTCGAGTTCTACTAAAAAGGTCGCACAAAAACTTATTTTTGCATCAAGTATTGCATAAAAATCCATTAATTTAGCTAATTAATTAACTATAAGCAAGAGTGGCAGATGCTTTCTTGTCTTAATTATCCTCCTTACTGTTTAAATTACTAGTCACCATGTCACAGTGTTTAAGCTACTATTCTCACACTGCTTAGTGTTAATTAAACATTCTTATTTATTTATGTAATGTAACAATTTTTTTTAAAAAAAATGGCATATAAAAAAAATTTATATTGCACTATGCTGGAAGTTCAACAGGGAGGAAGCCAGTCTTATACGAACAATTCATTGACTACATCATTTAAAAAATTTGTATATCAAAAATATTATTATTGTGTTAAGTCAAACAAGTGACAGAGAAGTTTTTGAATATTGAATGAACAAGAAACAATTAATGGTGTGTTTTTAAGTGCGGTAACCATTAACTATTGATTTGAGGGGTTTTTTTTTTTCCCTAATGAAAAAGGGTAACTCATTTTATCATATTGGCTCTGCTTAGTAAACAGCTGCTAGCTGTTTGCATTAGCTGTTAGCTGTTTATATTAGCTATCTGAATTAGCTGTTTGTAGAAAAATTATTTAATAAAATTAGTTGTTTTCAACAAAGTTGTGAGACAAAAAGCTAATTCCCAAAAAGTTCTTCCAAAAAGCTAATCAAATTAGCTTTTTCAAATTAGCTTTTTGGACCTAAAAAGCTCTTCCAAAAAGCTATTCTACTAAACATCTAAATTAGCTTTTTCACTAGGTCAAACATGCGCACGCCCTCTTACAAATCAATGTCAATCAAGTTTCGATACATAAAATCATTTGCCAAACAAAGGTTATCATACAATTAAGAGGATCTTAACAACAACTAGTAGAGTGCAAATGATTTTATGTACAAACCAACAGCTGCAATTTAATGGTGGATTTTTGCATCACGGTTAGGCTACGTGCACCTTCGTCTACACACTGCTCATTAGAGAAGAATATGAAACGTACATTCAAAGTAAATATCATGAATATAATCTTACTTTAGACCTTCTCATAGAATAAATCATGATTTTTTTAACGCATGTTTGTTTGAGTAATTTGATTTTTAAAAAAAAAAGGCAGCCCGGTGCACAAGCATCCCGCATTCACGCAGGGTCCAGGGAAGGGCCGCACCCCAAGGGGTGAATTGTAGGCAGCCTAACCTGACTTTGTCAGTGGCTGATAATATTGTCTCAGTCTATCATATTTGATTCTTGTGATTTGAAGAAGACTTATGATGTAAAAAGTGTACTCGCTATGGATCAATATCGGCTCAATTCCATTTCACTAGAGAATGAAAGGCTCCAAACATCTTAGAAAACCAAGCAATGGCCGGTTTGTTCTTTTCAACTTATCATAAGTAGTTATTATTGACATTCAACAATGACCAATACTGTTCAAAACTCATTAGCATCGATCAACATTGATTTACTGATCTTTTCTAGTTATCATTTCTTAATAGTTATGATTAATCAACACTGGTCAACACTCATTAGTATCAATCAGCACTTATCAACGCTTCCTCATATTTTCTAGTTAATTTCTTAATATCAGTACTCATCAACATTGATTCACACTTATCAAAATTTACTCATATTTTTTAGCTATAATTTCCTAATATTTAACACTTATCATTACCGATCAACACTTACTAATACTTACTCATATTTTCTAATTATAATTTCTTAAACTTTTATCTTCATTAACACATATGAATATCGATCAACACCCATCAACGCTACTAAATGTTGTTGGGCTTGGACCACTTAGTGCACACCTGTCAACAGGTGCATATGGAAAGAGTCAAAACCCAAACAAATTATGGCATGGTCCATGTCGGTCCAATAATGTAAAAGGCCTAATGCCTTTATTTTTGCCTTTTGGGCTCGGAATTTGATTCTCTGCTTTGTTTGATTGCACTATCATGATCCATTGTTAGCTTCATGTGTAAAAGAAGGTAGGTCACTTTCAAGGTATATGTTCCTTTGGTGCTACTCAATATAGGGTAGGATGTTATCATATTATACTCTTGTATATTAAAAATTTGAAAATACTACTTAGATATTTATAATTTTGAAAATAGTACTGATAATATTATGTAATTTAGAAAGTTTTATAGTTGATGTTGAGGTTTTGATTATTCGATGTTTCAAGTTCAATTCTCTTTTTTCTTCCCATTGTATTTATAGTTGTAGTGAATTCATTTTTTGTGACTCTTTCGAACAAAAAAAAAAAAAATTATACAAAAAATTTTGAGCACTTAAAAAGTATTAAATTACGAAAAATTGATGCTTCTTATGCTGGATTTTTTTGGCCGTAGTATTGTTGTTTTAATAATATATGATACTCTAAAAGTTTGTAATGACTTTGTATATTGGTAAGTATGAATAATATATTTGACAGTTAGTCTTCGTGAATATATAATAATTTAGATGTTTCAGTTAACATTTAGAATCTGTTCGCCTCGCATATGTTTTGTATTACGAATTTCTATTTGAATCATGCATCCCAACTTTTGATTACCCTCAGAATTCTGAACCTTTAAATTTTGATGTTATCATGAATTTTTTTATTTATATTACTATTTCATCATGAATTTGTTAATTGCTATTATCTAAAGCCATGCGGAAAAGGTACAAATTAAATGCAAAATACAACTGACAAAATATGAAAGTGAAGCTCACATCATGGCATCATTTTTCTCAGAAAATTCCCTTTACTTTAACTTACCTACCATTTTGAATTTTGACAGTTTACCCATCACCTGAATTTGTCACCGTATGAAGCCTTTTTTGCCCATAATATTTTTACCCTGCTTGAGTAGCCAATAGTGACGCATAACCATTCTCTAAGGCAGTAAAAAGTAGTAACAAAGATCTCAGGAAATGGACAGGTGGGGGGTGGGGGGGGAACCCAAAGAGCTCTGTTGAAAAAGTTACTGCTTCTGACACTTCTGACACTATGAAGATGGTTAGCAGTTAACGCCCCGACCACCTGTCTGCAGTAACACTGTGCAATTGCAGTGTACAGTAAAAATAATGGACCTGAAAACCATAAAAACTTGACCCCAGAAATAAATGAAGCTATGTTAAAACTTGAAAGGCTCTGCAAAAGATAGGCCCACTAAAACTCCGTAGTGTATGAAATTTTGAACTTTTGGATTCACTTTCACTGCTGTGTCCCTTTCAGGCCCATCAACTCTGTACATGCATTCTACTTTGCCATACTTCAATGCCTTGAGATGTCATCATATTGGTTAGTATTCAATTCACACTGTGAATGTATTCAATCTCATGTTTGATTCCATTTGCAATATTGTTATATTATTATTTTACTTAGTGGGTGTTACGTATTTCAATTGGTTCAAATCTAAATCCAAATTCAAACCTAACACTCCAAAAATCTCGTCACTAGGCGAGGTGGAGGGGGTCAGATATAACAGCCTTAACCCTGAATTGTAAAATTACAGAGAGATTAGTTCCGATAGACATTAGATTTAAAAATTGTAGACTACCCACTACTCCACATAAACAGAGCAGAGGAAGTTTAGAGAGACATTTTACTTTAGTCCATACAATCCAAGTTGAAAAATAGTCCAAACTTATCTTTTTCAGCTACCAAATTGTGAAGAAAGGTATTTCGATTGGTAAAATTGCTAAAAGTTATTGTCAAGATTAGTTACTATGTGTATGGGCCTTCACATATTATTTGCAACGAAAAAAATGTACTAGTTTTTATGTGCCAATTTAATTAAAGAAAATATTTCTTCCCATTAAACCGATCGGGATCTAGCTCCTCTCAAATGAAAAAGGGAAAAAAAAAGGCGTGTACAAAATCTTTTTTAAGGATGAGAAAAGAAAAAATACCATAGATGTAGAGATGCTTATTTAACTTATTTTCTGCTAGTCTGATTGAAAATCAAAATTAAAATTAGTTCCTAATTTTAATCAAGAGATAAATTTTTAGACAGGTTTGTTTAGAACAACTCAGTGCCAAAATTAATTTGATTTGGTCTACGCTTGTATTCAAAGGTAAGGGGATAGACTAGTGTACAGATCAAGCACGATATATCTCATTCTCATCCATACCTGCTCACAGGCCAAACATGTACAGTAACAGTGGCTTGTTGGATGGTCCAACTTATATTTTTACATCTAACGAAGGGGGTAATCGATTCTTTCACTTAAAAGGTGAATACTATAGTACTTATGCAAGTATGTTTCCTCATGCCTTCTAATCTTATATGAGTTCTACTTGATTGGTTATTTTAAAAGATAAGCAACATCCATCATAAATTTCTTCATCCGTTTTCTTTTGGCATCGTATTAGACTATTCGTTCAATTAGGACATGAGACTATTGGAGGGCCACTATTTTGATATGACAACTTACAACTCCTACATCTTAATACTATGAAATAATTAATTTGGTTTAAATCTTATTTGGGGCAATATTTAAGCAGCATTATTGTCATAGGAAACTTAATAATTTTTTTTTTATTACAGTAATGCCTGGTGCTAATAATTAATATATTGATTTTACACTTCCTAAATTACCCTAAACATAATTATTTCTCCATAACCTTTCTCTCTTCTTTGTGCTGCCCATTCGATCCGGAGCTACAACGCTTATTCATCTCCTCTCTGTTGATAAGTTACGTTTACAACTTGACACATTGCTTACTTCAACATGTATACCACACTAGCAATGGTAATTGGAAACAAATCTCAAGGATGACCCTTTCCTACACCACCCAGTCCCTAGAAGTAAGAAACATTTATGATAATTATCACATCTACAATTCTTTATTCCCTATTTCTCGATTAGGGTTCGCCCTTCCTCTAATTTCTTACATTTTATTTGGAATTTTTCATCAATTTGGCAACGAAGCCGCCGGAAAATATATGATGTTTTCCCACAATCTTTGACGGAGGTGAACGACAACCCAGAGAATTGGGTGTTTGCAAAAAGGAAACAGAAATGCCTATTTATAAAGAGTGTTTTCGTCAAATTAAAAGTGGTTTTAATCATCATTTCATTTATTACAGTTTAAGAATTAATTTTTTTGTTGTATTTAATGATGCTTAGCAGGATTCATTAGTTAATAAATCACTACCGTCTATCCATTACCCTTAGGGCGATATTTATCAACTTCGTGTTTGTCTACGTGTCTCATATTACACAGTATTTCTATTCCCACGCTGTCAGTCCATCTGGGAGACCAGAATTCCGAGAATAGCAAAATCACTACAAAAAGAAACCTCCATTTTACAAGATGTTGATGTAACGTACAGCATCATCATCTAATTAAACCATGAGCACTAACTTTGATGCTAATTAATAGTATGATTACACATTAATATCAGCAAAACCCAGAAGCTTAACGGTAACTGTTTCTGATTTCTCCATCAAAAAAATGTCCGTTTCTCAATGTCTTCTAATTTGTAATTTGCATTGCAATAAATGGTTTTTTTTTTCCCCCTTCTCACTTTCATGGTTGAATTCAATGAATGGTGTGTGTGAAGTGTCCGTTCTCTATCACCTTCTTGCTCATTGCTTGCCTTGTGAAGAGCGACGGTCTCTACAACATCATCACCAGCACCTCCGAATATGAGTCCTACTTTTACGGGATCTAGAGAGATTCAAATGTAAGTACCCTTACTGTTATAGACATTCCTGCCTGTAAAAAAGCTTGAAGTATGACTCTCCCTTTGTTTATTTGCTATTTAATTTTCAGGGGAGAAAATTCTTCTTGGCTTGAGCTATTCGGCTATTTGCTTAGCTTGAAAATGGGTTATAAACCCCCAATAGGATGGCGAAACTTGGCCGTCTGTGTTCATTTTGGATTCGACTAATATTGGATGAACACATGACATTTCATCCCATTGTTAAAAAGGAAGATGAAGGAAAGGACCATGCGTGAAGTCTTTTCTCGTGTATGTATAGAAATGTAAAATCAACATGTACAAGTATAAGAGTTTACAATTAAAAAAAAAAGTTTTTGTATATAGATTAATTTGAGAATTAAGTGAGGAACAAGTAAAACTCTTGATAAAAAAAACTGCTTAAATTGTATTTTACCATTTCCCAAAAAAAAAATCAAGTTGAAACAAAAATGACTTACAATCATTCCAAATATGTTAACAAAAACTACAGTGATTTGAGACTAACATAATATAGCGTAATAAAATTAAAATTTATCATAACAATAGAGGCTTTAAGAATTAAAACTAAGATAAACCAATGAATGCCTCTATTCACTTTTAATTTAAATTTTTATTGGTGCATACATAATTTTTCAATCACATAATAAGAATTTAGATTTTTTTTTTTTTGACAAGCTCTAAAGAAACAATCGCACAATTCGAACTTAGAAATTCATAAGTCACATGCACTTTAATGAACTTCGAAATTCAACTAAACTGCCAAAAGAAATTAAAACTATGTTGATCAAATCAAGTGGAATAATCAATCTTTGCGTTCTAATTTGCAACTATGCCCCAAAAAAACTTACATGTACTCTACTAACTGACCTAAATGCATATCAAACAAAGACTCGAAAGAGGACTAACTCAATTTTCCTACCAAAAGCACCTTCATACGTAGCTGGTCGTACTTCCGAGATAGTTTTATATTGATCCAACCAATAACAAAACCCAAAGTTGAACAAACAGAAAATGATTTACTTCAACCGCGACCAATCCAAAATCTTATCAATTTGACTAGTTACCAGGTCTTATAACCCATGGACTTCTCTGTCGTTTTCCCTTGAACTCTCTCTCATCTTATCCTAATCTTGTATAACGGTAGGGCCTTCCCATTCTCACATCCTTGTCTCTTCAGGCAGCTCGAGGGCCTCCCTCCAGGGAAGTTGATAACTCAAAAGCGTACAGATCGACCAAATCTAGTGCTATGCACTTCAATTTTATGACATCCACACAGCCTTGGGAAAAATACACTATTTGTCCCTTGCCCTTGTTTTTTAGTTCATAATCTATTGTTTTTTTGCCAGGGTGTCTTCCTGACAATCTGCACTTAAACATAACGGCTATATTTCTCTCCCCCCACCTGACCAAATCAGAGACCCTATTTTGTTTTTATTTGGCGGGAAAACAGGATGGTGGTCCCCACCTGTCTTGAACAAAGTCCTGATGTTTGACTCAATGCTTTGATCTTACAGTACTCTCGTGGACCCAGTTTTCCTGCTGAATTACAGCGAGATATAATAGAATTTGAAATAAAGACAGCACAAAAGGCCAACTGGGTAAAAAGTTAAACTAGAGAAATTGATAGAAAAACATAGAAGCTGCACTAAAACTAAAGAAAAGGTTAAAAAAAGAAACAGTAGATCAATGCTTTACTGTTACAACTTTCTGAATGAAAGAATGTTGAATTCTGCAACAGTTATCTGGATCCGGGTCCGTGGACATTCTCAGGCAGGTGAGTGGTGAGAAGTCGGGTCAGCCGATGAGGGGATATCGGGTCCAACCCGGCAACCTTCTAGCATGAAAACAACATCAGGCATTGTGGGTCTATCTAGAGGGTCAGGGGCCGTGCAGAGCAAGCCTACCTTGATGCCCAGCAAGAACTCTTCCCATTCAGATGATTCTGGGTCTAGTTCGAGCAATCTGGGCTCTAAAAGCTCCGTGATTTGACCCCTTTGCAGCTGCCTCTTGACCCACTTGACAATGTCCTCATCTTGGGTGAACATCACTGGCCTTTTTCCTGTAAGAAGCTCAAGCAACACGATTCCAAAGCTGTAGACATCTGATTCTTTTGTGACCACCCCTGTCACAGCTGCTTCAGGTGAGACGTAACCTAATGTCCCAACTGAGGGTGTGGAGGTCGAAGGCTCCCCTGGGGTTGCCACAATTAGCTTTCCGAGGCCAAAATCCGATAAATGGGCCTCAAAATCAGCATCAAACAGCACATTCTGGGGTTTTACATCCCCGTGAACCATCTGTGATGTGTGGAGGAATGCTAGACCTCGAGCAATTCCTAAAGCAATGAGGTGTCGCATTGGCCAGTTGAGGACATGCCCATCTTGATGAGATGCTTCTTGGAGGAGAGTGGCAAGGTTACCATTAGGCATGTAGTCATAGGCCAGGAGCCTTAGATCTGGTGGCCCTGCATAGTAACCACGAAGTACAGTTAGGTTGCGGTGCTTTACTTTTCCTAGAGCTTCAGCTTCCTTTCTAAACATGCTTTCATCAAGTGAGCCATCCATGAGGCGGCGAATTGCTAGAACCATTCCATCATTGTAGCTGGCCTTAAAAACTAGGCCATATTTTGTCCTGCTTAGAACATTCTCTTCATCAAAGTTCCGTGTTGCTTCTATGGTCTCAGCTAATGTGATCTTGGTATTGAACATAACTAGCTTAGGACCACCACTACTATCACTGCTACCACGGCCTGCACTTCCTGCTCCAGAGCTAGCCCTTGCTGGGCTACGTTTCTTCTCTTTTTTGGCCCCTTCTTTGAGCTTCTTGCGCCATCTCAACACGCTGAATATGTAGAAGCAACAGAACAAGGCTAGTAAGCAAGTTCCAGCAATAGATACAACAAGCAACCAAATCAGCCTTGTCTTCTCAACTTTCGTACATTTCCTATCCAATGGCTTCCCACACAGGTTCTGGTTATTAGCATAAACCGATGGGTCATTGAACCTTGTACCTAATACCTGTGGAATCTCGCCTTGCAGGTTGTTTCCGGAGACATTGAAGTAACTTAAAGCAGGGATGTCTGTGAAATTTTGTGGGATCTCCCCAGTCAAGTTGTTTTCTGCAAGATCCAGAGTTGTTAGGTTGGCCAAGTTAGACAATGATGCAGGTATGATTCCCGAGAGATGATTCCCATCCAGCAACAGGGAATCAAGAGCCGAACAATTTGAGAGTTCTTCTGGGATTTCACCAGACAAATTGTTCCGACTCAACCCTAGCTTGTTCAAGTGAGAAAGACGAGAAATAACAGGAGGAATGTGACCAGTGAGAGAATTTGATCCAAGCTCAAGAACTTGTAGGCTGGAGCAATTGCAAATTTCAGGAGGAATGGAACCCGAGATGTTATTATTTGACAAAGAAAGGACCACCAGAGATTTGAGGTAACCAAAGGTAGCTGGTATATGACCAGTGAAGTTATTGGAGCTAAGATTCAAGTAAGTCAACCCTAATAAGCTGCTAAAGCCCTCAGGAACATCTCCATTCAACTTGTTCTCTTGAAATGCAACAACTTGCAAATTAGGCAAGCCCGAGAGCTCTAATGGCAGCTCACCGGCTAAGTCCTGCCTGCTCAAATCCAAAGTGTTGAGCTTATACAGATTCCCCAAACTTTCTGGGATACTACCAGAGAACCCATTCCCACTCAAATTCAGAACAATCAACTGCTTCAGGTCCCCAATACTCACTGGAACCTTCCCAGAGAATTGATTCCCAGCAAGATTCAATGTGGTCAAGTTGCTCAAACCTAGCAGCTCCACTGGAAACGTGCCACTCAACTGGTTGTTTCCCACGTCAAGGACTTGAAGCCCGGAAAGATTACCAAAACTTGCAGGAATTTCCCCGGAAAACCGGTTCCCACCAAGGTAAAGAGACTTCAATCCTCTCATTTCACCAAAAAATGCAGGCATTTCCCCAGAAAAGTGATTTTCCCCTAGATCAAGAATCTGCAAAGATGTACAGCTCTTGATTTCAACAGGGACATTTCCACTCAGTGAATTGTTCCCTAACCTCAATTCCTTCAAATTCACAAGATTACTTACGCCTCTAGGAATTGAACCCGAAAACAAATTCCCAGATAAATCTAAATTGACAATAGTACTCAAATTTCCCAACCAAGCAGGCAAAACCCCCTTAATCCGGTTCTGTTGAAGATCCAAAACCCGCAAAACACTCGAACATGTGCTCATGACCTCCGATATTTCCGTAAACCCATTAAACCCTAACTGAACAATCCTCAACGAGGGTGGCGAAGCCGAAACCCTAGACACATTGCAGAAAACAGAGGACGGAACAGGCCCAGATAAATCATTACGAGACAAAGAAATCACCTGGAGCTCCGGCAACGCAGGGAGTCCAGCCGGCAGAACTCCGGCGAG
The DNA here is from genome assembly GCA_029747015.1 of Carnegiea gigantea. NCBI lineage: Eukaryota > Viridiplantae > Streptophyta > Magnoliopsida > Caryophyllales > Cactaceae > Carnegiea > Carnegiea gigantea. Next base: position 2,442,773 of record JAKOGI010000007.1, read on the forward strand.
GGTATTCCCGTCGGCGCTGAAGTGAATTAGCGCCGAACAGTTGGACATCGCCGCCGGAATCGGCCCCGAAAGCTTGTTAAAATCCAGCCATAGGTATTTCAACCCCTGAAGCTCCCCAAAACTCGCCGGAATCGCTCCTCCGAGCTGGTTGTTCGAAAAATTGACAAGCTCCAACAATGGCGACAATGTCGACAAGTTAGCCGGAATCTCGCCGGAAAAAGCGTTCGAGCTCAAATCCAGAACGCGGAGCTTACGTGGAAAAGACACCGGCAAGACGCCGGAAAAAGAGTTATTAGCGACATTGAAGATGTCAAGAGAGGTAAGATTAGAAAGAGAAAGAAGAGAGAGAGAACCCGAAAAAGAGTTGGACTGCAAGAAGACGAGCTGAAGGTTGGAGAGCCTAGAGAGAGAAAGCGGAACACTACCATTGAAGGAGTTCGACCGGAGACTAAGCCGGCGAAGGAACCGGAGGTCGGAAATCCGGTCGGAAAGGGGCCCGGAGAGGCCAAGGCGAGGCAGCCGGAGGTCCGTGACGCGGCGGTCGAAAGAGCAGGAGACACCGCGCCAGTCGCACGGGGCCGCCGGAGTGGACGGGTCCCAGCCGGAGAGGGCGTCGAGGGGGTCGTCGAGGTTGAGCTTGAAGGCTGTCAGGGCGGCTATCTCCGCCGCTAGCGTTGAGTCGGCGGTGATGGCGGAGGAGAGACTCAGGAGGAAGAGAAGGGTTAGGGTTAGGGTTGAGAATGCCATTGGTGGAGAGAGAAAGAGCGAGAGATGGAGATGGCGAGGGTTTAGCGAGAAGAGGAGGACGAAGAAGAAGAGAGCGAAGTCGCCATGTGAGAGTCCAGTAGAGAGAGAGAGAGAGTTGAGCAGTCTCCCACATAGACACAATCTCAGCCTCGATTCAAAGAATTAAAAAAAAAGGAAAAGAAAAATAGAAAAATGGGAAAATGTGTAAGAAGAAGGTGGGGGGTAGCTTTTGAAAGGTCACGCTCCAAATGTGGCATTGGCTCGAATTATTGAGCCCCCTGTCTTGAGCCATTTTTTTTTTCTGTCTTTTTTTTATTGGTTTTTTGGGGGGTTTTTTTTTGTTTTTGGGGGGGGGGGGGGGGAGAAGTCAATCAGTGAGCTGTGATCGAATTTTTTGGGCTGTTCACAGCTCAGTCAATTTGGGCTTTGTGAGGAATTCCCCAGTAGCACCTCACCTTATTGAAAAATTAAAAAGTTGATCCTCCAAAAAAAAATGAAAAATTAAAGAAATGATTGAAAGTTGAAACTACTATTGAGTATTAAAAATTGCGATGAATTAGCCTTTACGTCTGTGCTATACATGGATTGTTTTAAGATTTTAGATAAAATATTCTTAGAGATATTATAATTAATCCTATAATTTAAATTTTTAGAAATAACAATGTCAACATATCAATAATTTATTTTCTTTTTCTCTTCGGAACTCAGAAGTAGCTAAGAAAATATTATTCATTATGATGACTTTAAATCACGTATTATTTTAATTTTTATTGTTAAATAAAATCTTAATAAATATTTTAGAGACACGTGTCACAACCGCATCATTCATGCTTACTTTTTTTATATATAAATATATGATGATAAAAAAGCCACCGAAAATCTTGAAGATACATATTTTATGACAATAGTTATTTTTTTAGAATACATAACTGTTAAGTTTACATATTATAAGGGGTCTATTAGACACCATCAGGGATCATATCATTAAGATCCGAAACAAAATGATGCCTACAAATAAACGATAAGCATGCTATCTAAATCAAACATTTTGACTTGAATTTCACCGAGACTAAGTGGTACACTAGTGCTAGTCTTATTAGTATGACTTTTAAGTTTCTTTACCCCTAAAACAACGTGATCACAAGGTCCCACAAAGATCTGTGCCATTGTTCACTGTGATTCTACCCCATGATTTAGCAAATAGGAGTGTTCAATGAATCCTTGTTTGCTAATTAGTACAGTATTACTGGTAAGCTTTACTCCCCCCCCCCCCCTGTTTTTTCTTCCCGTGACCCTTTACACTTCTTTCATCACGTTTTTGCTGCAATTTTTTACTGCTTTGGTTTCGCTTTCTGGTACTTTCCTTGAGATTTCTTTACTTTTATTTATTTATATTTGTTCTTTTGGAGGTCAAATTGTTCGACTCTCTCTGCTTGCCAGATGCCACATCGAGGTCCCCCGGGCTTGCTTTTGAGAGGAGGTGCGGTCCCTACTCTTTTGGAAAGATAGGGGGAAAAAAAAGATTCAAATGATACGAGTAGATGCTAACCTTGGAAATTTTGCTACCTAAAGAAGGGTTTGTTTTTTTGCCTGGGGGTTAAAAAAAGAGAAAATCTTATAATCTATTCTTTTCATTAAAAAATATGAGTTAAAAAATGAATACAGCTGACTGAGATTAGTTGAAATAAGTATTTTTTGGTTGAAGTGTGTTGAATTTTTTAATATGATGGGTAGAAGTTGGTTAAAATAGTGAGAAGTGGGTTCAAGTTGGTTGAAATTGATTGAAGTGAGTATTTTTTTATTGAAGTTGACAAATTGGGTTGAATGCGTTGAACTAAATTGAAGTTGATAAATTAGGATTTAACAATGGAAAGAACAAGACCTTTGTGCTAAAGAATTGGGTCCAGTGGCATATATTAGGTGGACTCATTATTTACAGTTCACACCAATAGGGTGATCCCATGGGCAAGTCCTTTTAGCCTGATAATATTGATGGCATACATTACACTTGCACATTACAGCATTTATCCGGATAGGAGGGGCTGAGTATGACATGAGAAAACCAGTGCAAAGCTTTGGCCGGAAGAAATCCCATAACACATTCACTTTCATTGTGGTTTCTTGAAAACTCTCTGTAAAGTCATCTGACATTTACACCTAAACTTTTTCAAACCTTGCATAATGAACTCCATGCTGAGGGCCTATTCTTTTCGTAGGTAAATTGGGATGGATAAAATGGTTAAATAGGTTGAGATAGGTTGAAGTAGGTTGCGATGGGTTGAAGTGGGTTGAATTTTTTTATATGATAAATTGAACTTGGTTAAAATAGTAGAAGTGAGTTGAAGTGGATTGAAGTAGATTGAAGTTGGTTGAGATTGGTATTTTAGAATTGACCCACGAAAAGAACAGAGCCTGAGTAGTGTTATTATCGTAACAGTCCTGTCTTCGACATAATTGTTTGCAAAATATATTGCACAACATTCTAGCACGTAAATAAGAGTAGAAATGAAACATAGGATTCCAATGGCTCCATTCATTTCATCAAATTCGAAAAAATACCTTACATTGTACTACTGTAATGTCATATTACATGCTCTCTCAGCAAAGTTCGTACTCATTTTGTGAGAATAATCATAAGCCTCATGGTTTAACAGAATTTCAAAGCCGTAGCCAATATGGTTTGACAGTTGCTAAATATGTTTAGTTAACTAAAATAATGAGTAGTTCTACTACTAGCTAGATTTTGAAGATAATGGAATTACAAAGTGACTTATAACTTGCAAATGCTTCCACATATCAAATTTACAGATACCCTAATTAATGCATTAAAGCATATCGCAATAATTGATGAACCAATTGTTTCTTGATGTCAGTTGTGTCCTCGCATTGTCGCCATTGTCTTCATAAGAGACACTTTCAAACCTTTGTCATCATATCCTTGTTGACATTAACCTCTCATGAATGACATCGTCAGATACAAACAACAACAGAAACAAAACAAAGGGGAAAATCCAAGTACGACGGCATGCCCTCTGTACTTTGATGTAAGTCCCCCTCACATCATCCCTTGGACTCTGCTCACCATAGTTGTACTCAGCCGCAATATTTATATCGTAGACATAGGTCTGTAGACTTAGTAACATGACACAATTTTCACCAAATACACTTGATTTTCGGAGTAAAGAAGAACTGTGAAATAGCGGGTGAATATTCAAAAAATTCTAGGAGTTGTCGTAGATGATAATTCGGGTCTGTATACTTGGGATTACCAAATAATTTTTAAGCTCAGAATGCTTGCTTAATTTAGCTTGCATTTGGAGGTGTTGATCACTAATAATGCTTTAGAATTATTTTTTTAAAAGACTCTTTTCATTGCCCTCTGATCTTCAGAAGAAGTGGGAAAGAATAGGCCTTTTGGGTGTTTTTTTGGGGGGGGGGGGGGGGGCGGGCGTGGAGGAGAGTAGCATAGCACAAACAAGGATAATGATGAGCCAATTCTATTCTCTAAACATTGATGTAGAAAACAATATTTGGCTGGGAAAAAGGCCTTCCCACTATCCATCTAATTGATAATATGTGGACCTGCAATGCAACAAACCCAGCATTGATGAAAAATAATGGCAAGGGAGGGCCAATGGCCATGACTCTTGCTGCATTGCATCCCACTTTCACAGGACCAAATAATTTCACACTGCACATTTTGAACCTCCCAAAATAACAACAAAAAAAGACACTCGTGCAACACGAATGGCCCAGGCAAACTAACAAAGGCTCGTGAAAATTACCTGACCCCAGAGTAAGCATGACTCTCTGATATCAGAGCTACTGAACACAAACTTAGATGAGGAGAATAGCATTTTGCTACCACCTAAATGATTTCCTTCGTGCCTCTTTAGTCATCAAGTTAAGGCCAAATACCTCCTTTGGAACTTGGGGCTCGCACAACTGAACTAGCTTAGCCACAATGTTTGCACTATCCAGGATGTGGTCTGTGTCTGCTTGGTCGATCCACAGGCGATGAGCGAGCTGTGAACTTCGCCTTTTGGTGTCCAAGTCGATGCCCCACTTTATGTAAAGATCAATCCTTTCTTGGCTTGTCAATCTCCTCTTCATTAGCCTCCCCAGCTTCTTCCTCTCATGGTGTAGAGACCTTTTACTGCTTCAAGATCAGCAATGTTTAGTCCTCTTGCTAAAAAGGAAGCGAGCGTTATGCTAGCAATTTGTGAATAAAGAGTATCAATGGGGATATTTTGGTGACTAAATCTTCAGGAACTAGGGATTTTCATCACACAAACAGTCAAAATTTTAATGTGCTGTGGTCATGTTTTTGGGGATATCTACATGTTTTATTAACTTTGATCATGGAAAAGACCTTTTTTTAAGTTTGGGTTGTTTTTTTTGGGGGGGGGGGGTTTGATTAAGAAGCTTTTATCAACAGGAAGGGACTTTTGGACCTGAAAGGTTAAACCATATTACAGTTCGTCAGATTCAAACCAATTATTTAGGCTGAATAGCTACGGTCAAAGAGACTGACACTTTCCCTGCAAAGAAACTAGGGAAAATTCCCATGAAAGCGGGCCTGAAATTATGGTTGCATTTTGCATAGCTTTAACTGAGCACACTTATTATGCACGCAAAATTAGCTCCCAAGCATACAAATGCACCTATTATGTATCATACATCTTTTTAGATCAACGTATATTGTGCGTAAATGTAATTTATCTCAGTGAAAGTTTGCATCTAAAACGGATTTTTTTTTTGGGGGGGGGGGGTTGAGGGGTGAGCCACCACTTCCTCGCAATCTTTCCAAGAAATAGGCAGCCCTGGAAGTTTGAGAGCATAAGTTCTAGCAAGGTTTCCACCTTCCCAAATTTTTTGAAATTGAACACTTCACAATTGCTCATTACTGATACAATTACAAGATCAAATGCCAGCATGTTCCTGTAAGCTATCTTATAGCAGGTAGTCCTTAGGGCCTGTTCTTTTCGTTGATCTTTTTCAATTTACCAACTTCAACCTACTTCAACCCATTTCAACCAACTTCAACCCACTTCAACCAACTTCAACCCACCTCCTTCAAAATTTTATTCTCACTATTTTAAGCAATATAAAAAATATACCAACTTCAACCCACTTCAACCTACTTCAACCCACTTTAACAAAAGATACCAACTTTAACCGACTTCAACCTACCTTAACCAACTTCACCCTTTTACCAACCCCAAGTTACCAACGAAAAGAACAGGAACGGGATGTAATGGTGCACTATATAGTAATGCAAATCACCATGCGAACTAAAAAAAAGGATCTCCAAAGGTTAAACTACCAAAACTAAATAAGATTAAAAGATTACCTTGAATGAGGTGTGAGTTTCCGGCCATCTAAGACAATAGCCTTGCCCTGAGAAAAAGCATCCTTGATGAAGGAGAGTCTTCTGCGTTCTACCTCCATGTAAATAGTGTCTGCAGGTTCGATGTTAATGAAGAGCAGCAAGAAATAGGTTCTGTGCACCAATGAGACATTGCAGATATCCCAGAGATCAAGTATCTCAGTCTGCAGCTTCTTGGAATCTAAAAACCTAGTATCTAAATCATCCTGGGGATTTAAACCAACATCTTTCTTGTTCTCCGAAAACTGATTGCCTTTATGCACTATATCCTCCAACTGCAAAAATAAAATACACCCAGGGAAATTTCTCTTACTGGAAATATACATACTGTAACTAGGAAACAGGCGTTTAAAATCGTCTCTCTCCATTGTGACATCACAGCTAGAAGACTATCAGACTATCAGTAAGGCTAAATAACCACCCTCCCCCCCCCCCCCCCCAAAAAAAAGTAAAAAAGATAACTTCAACCAACTTGTAAACAAATGGTTGAAGAAAAAAAGATAAAAGAAATTGAGTGCCAGACTCGTGCAACAAATAAGAATAATCCTTTAGGCCGCATAGAATGCCACTTAGCAACAGAAGTTGGCCGTAGACCCAGGAACATACTTGTCTACACGTTTATACAATGTATTAAAATGACAATTACCTGAAAGTTTGCAAGTCGCTCAGTGCACTGAGGCTCAGCAATGTCCTTTCTTTTTGTATCACATGTAGAATTTTCAGCATAATTTATGTGGTTCAAAATCTTAACATTTGTTACTGAAGCTTCATCTAGCTCAACGTCTCCTGTAGACGTCTTTGAGACTTCATTCTCCACATCATGGCCCTGTGCAGATAGCTTCTGGGTTTCTTCAAGTGTGATAAAACCATCCCCTCCATCTCCACTTTCAGGTTTCATCTCAAATTTCACCTCCTCTAGAGATATTGAAGATCTGCAACTTCTATCATTTGATTGACAACTTCTGCTCTCCAGATGATACAAGTTTTTGCATTCAGGCAAATCAATGATTTCCTGCTTGCCTGATGGTTCTTCGGCATGCTGAATAGAAGATGGATTCATGTCACTCAGAGTAGTTTCCTGTTTGGGTTCATCACCTTTGCGCATATCATTCTCATGGCCCATTAACGGCGATGATTCTCCTATAGTTAGCAGTGACTGAATCGGTAAACTCTCAGACATTTCAGAGCCAATGCATTGAACTTCCTTGCAGTAGTCTTCTAAATGTTCCTCAATTTGTTCCGTAGTTGCCTCAGGAATATGATCTGGATCAATATGATCATCATTGAGATTTTTTTCTGCAATTTCTGGAGAAACTTGGTAACAATCATTTTCATAGGAGTTAGGAGTTTGGTCCCCAATTCCATCCAAAACCTGGTACGGATCAACTTCAGCAAAGTAAGGATACCGTGAGCCATGCCCATTAGAAACTTGTTGGTGATGCTGATGCATATTAAAGGTCTCAGGCGTTTGCCCTGATATTTCTTTGGATATTTGGTGTGGAACAATTTCATAGGAGTCACGGCTTTGTTCACCAATTTCCTCGGAAACTAAGCATGAATCAATTTCAGAATGATTAATTGTATTTTCCGTAATTCCTTCAGGAACTTGGCCCCTGTTATTGCCAACCACAATAGGGGTCTGTATACACATGGGTGGAGAGGCATCACCAGGTGTCTCAGTGAACATCTGCTTATGTGGACTACTTGGCAGGGTATGGTCCTCAAAGTCGGAAATTGAGTAGTCTTCGTCATAACTAACTCTACTGTGTCTGTCTGGAGAACGAGGGGTTTCAAATGCCAGTGCACCACAATTAAATGGTTGGTGATCTGTCACAGTGGTTGCGTCTGACAGGGAACTTTCTAAAATTTGCCGAACATACAGCTTAGGAGAAAATGAATCATCTCCTTCCTGTACATAATTAAAAGAAAAGAATTCAGAAGAAAGAACTAAGTTCGCTGACATCTTTGCAAGAGGATTAGTCCAAATACCCATATAGTTGGACTTCTATCTCCCAACCCCTGCTGCAAGTCATGAATCTGCGCCAGTGCAAGGTCCAGTTGCAGAGTCAGCTGCCTTACCTGCCTCTGTAGCTACATGATAGGAAGAAGACATTGCATAAGCTGTCAAAGTCTTGAAGATTTAGATAATAGTGTACAGCCAAGATACTAATGCTTAAGAACAGATCTTGGCTGGGGAAGAGTTTTCAGATGATTGGGCATACATAAACACAGAATTAATCTCATTCAGCATGGACATTTGAACTCACAGCTTACCTATGGCAAAGTTTTACAGGATAAAGGTTTGAGATGGGAAAGCTTTCACGTTCAGCATTTCAATGAAATCAAATATGACAAGTTGTTGAAAAAAGCCAACTTTTCATTATGATCTAGCAAAGATCATGTAAGATGTTGAATGAAGATGGACAACATTTCGATGTCTGGATATGTAATCAATAAACCTTCATTGCTTGTTAGTTACATTATTTAATCTGGAACTTGAATTCCTCATTTGCCATGCCACAGCCTTTGCTGCACCAATGTCCTCCATTTAGGTATTTGATGACAAATTCAATAAGACTTTCCACCACCTCCCTCTCTCTCACCTCACAAGACGAAAGCCTATAGTATCTTAGTCATCATCATATTTAGACATGCTTTTTGAATCATGGCATCATATCATCTTCAAGGAAGAAAACAGTCAGAATCAGATGCCCATCAATGGCAATAAAAGCCAAAGCCAAAGCCATCTTTCCACCGAATAGGCAACATGATCCTGCACACCAGAGACTCTAGTCCTTTTTAAAAGATATATATCCAATCAGTCCACAATCAATACGCAAAACCAACTTCCCTTATCGAAGCCTAAGAATTTGGATGTCAGACAGTCAGATTAGGATCTACATCATCAACACCCAATTCTTTTTCTTTTGCTCAAGCAATGAAACCAGTTCTGAGTTCTAATTCCACTATCAAGATAGAAGCCATACATATCTCATCTCTCCCTTCCCCCCCCCCCCCCCAAAAAAAAGAAGAAAAATTCCCGAGCTTGAGCAAAACGGATATTCCATGCATAATTTAATTGCATAAATATGCATAATCAACTGATACAACATTATTCCCAGTCCATTGCAGTAGCTCAATGAACAGAAGTAGATGATCAAACCAAGAAATTTCCCATTAGAAAGGTCAAAACATAGTCAAAAGCTCAAATTTTTTTTAGAAACAGCTAATAGTACACATATAAAATAGCCAGATAATAGGAAAGTGATGGTCATGCGCAATAGCAATGCTATATACAGAAATATTAGCAAGTGACAATTTCCATTGTTAGCACTTAGCAGTATGGTTCACATTTCAATTTAGCTCAACTAGCCAAGAGGCCCAAGACCAGGTAACGGATGAATCTAGGGGGCATCAAAACCATAACTGAAATTGTGTGGGAACTGCATACTAGAGAATCATTTTTACCTCCTCTATTTTAGAGTCCCTTTCCCTCAGTACATCAGAAGCATCATCTTGCAGTAAGGGGCTTGAACTTCTCAACTCGCTCTGCAGTCTAGCTAGTTCTCTTTGCAGCTGCTTTACCAATGCCTTTTCAGAAACGACCACATTCACACATGCATTTGTAGTAATTTCTTTTGCACAAGTCGCGAAGAGGAGGGTGTTTCTTGATTGTTCAACATAACTTCTCGCCGGACTCATAGTACATACAATGGCAGTTCTGGCATTGCCTCCCAGAGAGGATTGCAGTATGCGTGTAAGCTTAGAATCTCGGAAAGGAATATGACCGGTTCTTCCCTTGCTGCATGTATGTGTGCGTCAGTAAAAGTAGACATGAAATGTGGGGGAGTTCTCTGAAACAGAATAAAGACACTACAGTTTCCCAAACTTTCCAGTAGAATAACTGTTAAATTGGGGTTTCCAAATGCTAGAATTCATCAATCTAAATCAATAATCTATCATATATATGTCTAATAATAAAGGCTAAACTGCACCAACCAATGGAAATTGAAAGTCACTTTATTATGACTTGTGAGAGACTCAGACGGAGAAGAGAGACCAAGAATTCACCTTAGCTTGCGAATCACTGTTCCCAGTGTCAGCAAACTACGATTTATGTGAGAACCTTCCTTCAGCCTTGATCCAGCAGACAATGCCTGTGACGCACGCTCACTCCCAGCAAGATCAACAAAGTTCTGCATATATTGAAAACCAAGGGTAAATGCTGTCATTAGCTAGAAGTTATCACCCAAAATTATATATATAATTCAAAATTAAAACACGCAAGTCTTACCAGAGTAGCGGCCAGAGTGCCTGAATTCTTGCCCAGAGACTCGCGAGTTGAACTTGCAATTGTCTGCAAAATTCAAGAACGTTGGTCAAAAATGAATAATGTGAAAGTTTCTGTTCCCCCGCACTAGGTAGGCTTTAGAAGCCAATGAAAATTTACAAGTCTTGAACAACATGTTAACCATCTGTTAGCTAGGTCCACCAATATCTTCACCGAATTCTAAAGTTGGTTGATTTCCATACGCATATAGATTATTTTTGTGCCTAAATATTGGACATACTTGAATAAGAAACATACCAATCTGAGAATTTGATGAGATCTTGAGCTGGCCTCATTAAGAAAAGTGTCTCCTATTTGTCTTTGTGCTGCAGGATAAAACAACTCTCCTTGTGTGATAATTGATAAGCGTTAATTAAAAGCAGGCATCGTAGGAAACTGCAGTTGTCATTACCTTCACATACCGCAATAAGTTCCTTGAAATGATTCCAATCACGCAGAGATTCCTCCGTAAGTCTCTCGACAACAGTACCTCTCTGTTTACCAGAGTTCATAAGGGGTACTAAAGCTAGAAACTGGAGATGTAAAAAGTGCAGAGCAAGATTCCTAGTGACGTAAAGTTTCTATTCTGTTGTTGGTTATCGCTTTAACATCTGTCACATTTTGAACTGTTTGAAAGGAAAATATAGAGCAGCGTCAAAGAAATAAATCACCTCTGGGTCATCCAGGAGTCTAAGGGGACTATTATCTGCTGTAAGGAGGTCCCTTACGGATTCGTTGTAGATCTCCATAGCAGAGAACTTCAACTGAAACTCCCTTTCCTTATGCTGCAGAGATGCAAGCATCTATGAGTGAACTGTTGAATGGAAGTGTGCACAGCGATAGAAATACGTAACTGCTTTGTTTACCTTCTGTATGTATTGAAATATATCTTCCATAGTATACTCTGTTATTCCTGACATAGTAAATGTTTTCCCACTGCTGGTTTGCCCATATGCAAAAACACTTGCTGAAAAAGAAGGTCAATTTATATTCAAATATGAGCAGTGCATATCCACAGTGAAAAGAGCCACAAAAGACATAAAATAATGCGCTCACAGTTGATGCCGTTGACAACTGAAAGAACAACGGTTTTGGTTCCTTCCTCATACACCTGCCTTGTTGAGCAATCACATCTAAACACCCTGTCTAAATCGAAACCAGTAGCCAGGGAGTAATCAGAACAGTAAAGATCAGCAAAGCTTTTGTAAGTCCAGGTAAATGATAGATTCTTATTGCTGAGAAAACCAAAGTTCATGTTAAAAAAATTCTCCTTCTCAAGTCAAAAAAAAAAAAAAAGAAACTAATTCTAACAAAAATAAATCCCAAAGTCTGTCAATTACCGTTCTATAAGATTTTTTTTGAGTTTTGGGGAGGGCGGATGGAACATTAAAATGCTTGGGATTTCTCCACTTGTTTGCACAAATTTCTCAGGAGCAAGTATGGGGAGAAACAGGAAATTGATACAGAGATACAGACATTGGAAATGTCAGGGCATCAAAATATGAGAGTTGGTGCATGTCCAGAAGGTTAAACTCATTTTTGGTTTTGGGGGAAGGAGGGGATCCACAGTTCAGGTGAAACAAAGAAAATAATGCTTAACTGGAATAGCTAAACATTCAGCATTTCTTACCAAATGTGTAGGAAGTTGGATACATGGATCGCTCGGGAGACAAGTGGTTCCTGTATACAATAGTGGTATCATTGATGCACTCCCAGTCAACCACCTCATTCCTTGAGATCTCCTTCTCATTCAAAGGTCGCACACGGACAGAGACAAGTATCCTCTCCTCCTCTCGCCCACCCAGCCCTTGCATGGTCTCCTCCCCTTCAGCACTACCCATCTCCACTACACTTGGAAATTTCCCTGCCTACCAGCAAAAGACTTCAGGATCAATGTATGTATAAATAAATCAGTCCAAGCTGATACGTCAAACTGTTGCCTTCTAGAAAACTTTTTACCCTTTCTTTTCTCACAATCATTTCAAATTAGAAGCAAAAAGTGACTGAAAAAAGAAAAGAAAAGCAAAAAGTCATCCTAGTTCATGGAGTAGTTGCTGTCCAGAAGAACAACACATGGGCCACCTCCGCCCCCCCCCCCCCCTTTTTTACACCTTCTACAATCGACTTACAAAACAAAAGACTAATCATAGATTTAACTGAATATTTAACAAACATTTCAGAGCTGAATAGTATTGTGTCCCAAGATTCTACAAAACACATACTTTAATTCACAAGAACGGCGGGGCCTTGCTGACTATTTTGGAGCTATGCAACTATGGCCCCATTATACAGGCTGTCAAAGGAGATTATTAGCATAAATACTCGATAACCAACACAAATAATTAGAACACCGGATGTTTATCATCTAATCAAAGAAAATCAGAAGACAACCATATAACACGAAACCCTATAGAATTATCTATCCTTTAGGCCGTAAAATCCTTTGTCGCTAACAGAGAATGTAGCTGATAATCATTGACATCCTGCAAAAAACATTACGCACACAATCACCCAAAATCCTCTTTGTTTCTTTCTCTCCTGCTCTGACAACTGATCAAGAAATCATCAGAGAATGAGTTTTACTCCACAATGGATTAGAGGATTTATCAGGCACCGTACCTTCAGCAACGAACTACAATTTAAGAAACAGATACTATAGTGCGTACAAATTGCCAAAATAGTTGTTTTTTTTTTTTATGTGATATTAATCCAACTCTTTGTTGCAATCGATAACTAGAGATAATAAGTACTTTTCGTTTCCATAATTGCAATTTAACGTGTAAAAGTAAGGCCTCAGATAGATCAGATCTTAGATCTAAGCATTCTATGCTCAACCAGTGAACCGAAACATTGAACTTTTCAGCTTTAAACTTGTTCAAAAATTCGAAAATGAACACAACATATAGAAATTCGAAAACACAAACTGAGAAATAACATGATCAACATCCTTTGAAAATTCCGCCGCTAAGAAAGTAATGAGAACAATGCGACGCAGATATCAGCCGCGTTTCAGAAAAAATAGAACAATGAAGAAGAAATTCAAACAATCTAAGTAATATGTGCTGAAACGAGGCTCCAAAAAATCGTAATGACGAACTTCTCACGACTAAAATTATTCGAAAATCCAAAAATGAACAGAAAAAATAGAAATTCGAAAACATGAACTGAAAAATAACATGATCAACATTCCATGAAGATACAATCGCTAAGAAAACAATGAGAAAAATGCAAATCGAGGAAGACGATCTCAGCTGCGTCTGATTAAGAAGATAGTTGAGCAATGAAGAATAGAATCAAACAAGAGAAATCTGCAATTTTCTGATATGTTTACCTGATTCAATTAGGAGAAAGATAGAGTCTGAATTGAAGGAACATGGCGGAGTGATCGAGTTAGGGTTGAAATGCTGATCGGAGGTTAAAGAGTCGTCGATTTCTTCGGGTTGAATGTTTGATTTGATGGGATTTGATTAGACAGAATCTCTCACTCTCATTTTCAGTGAAGAATATGGCAAAGAGTGTGGTGTGGAGAAAGTACAACGTAGTTTGCCGCGAATTGAAGGTCTAAAAAACGGGCGGTGGGGTTAAGTGGGACGTCCTATTAGGGACTAGGGAGCGACGGTGTAACTACTCCTTTCCCCCACGATCGAGACTGGCAAAGCCCATGCTTCGTACTACTCTTACGTGCTGTCTCTCACTACTATCTGTTTCGGTTTTTTGGACAACTTTTTTTGTAGACTTATTAACGGCCCATGTTCTCATATAAGCTAAAGCTGCCAATACATAGTAACCAATGTACGTAAATTTGTCATGGGAGAATTTTACTAGGATTAATAAAAATTTGGGGTCATGTTTATTTAGATTTGAATAAATTGGATATTTAAGTAAAAATTTCATATTCGAACCCTATTTAGATTATAAATCGGACACTTTGGTCAAATTTGGACCCGGACCCGAATGTCCGATGTCCAGACCCGATTGTCCGGACGTCTGAATTTATGATATGATTTTAGAACATTTCGATCGAAATTCTATGTGACTAAATCCGAACCTGATTTTTCAATGTCTGAACTCGGGTCTCCGTAGTTGTTTTGTAAAATTTTTCTACAGAATTTGGAATAAAATTACATATAAACGTAGTTGTCCGATGTCCGAACCCGATTGTCCGAATTTATCTGAACCCGAAATAGTTCAAAAATTCAGACAATCCGAACCTGAATGTCCAAACCTGAACCCGACCCAGATTAAAATTTCAAATGATCGATTGTCCGAATTTTAAATTTGAACATAAATTTTGTGACCATACCCGGTTTTTTCCGAGTTGGACGAATTCGGGTAATCGGATCGGGCAAATTTTTGTCAACCTTAAGTTCTATCTTTTATTGGGTCAACAGTAATTCGGTTCCAGTGAAATGGAGAATCCAAAACAAACAAAAAAATAGGTGGATGTTGATATTCTTTTAATCTCATATTTAAGTGTTATAAATAATAAAAGTAAGTTGACAATAAGTTGACAAAAACACCAGATAATGAAATTGGTTGTTAATGGGCATCACTCCTTTGCTAGGTAATCTAATCTAAGAGAGTCGGCCACTATTGTTAATTAAACAAACCAATATGCTTTGTCGTGTGGGAAATTGACCCATTATCCACCTTTGATGACCAAAAAAGCATAATTTTTAGGGTTCTTTTCTGAGAGGGAGTAAGACATATGAACAAGAGTAAAGACTAACATAAATTAAAGCAATTTAGCGTAAATATGTATGTTACTACTATTAAGGATTTCATGTATGCCTAACACATTGTTTAGATTGAGACACAGAGGGGGGATAGAGGGGAAGGGCGGAAACGCATGGTGATTTATACTCACCTTATTTAAATACGTTGTAAAAAGGATGGAGGGAAGGGGGAAAATTATTAAAAATATTTCATTTTCCTCCTTTCCCCCTCCCCAAAATGAGAGGGAAAAGAGGAGAATGAGGATGAAATGTTCCCCTCGATTCCCCTTCCTTCCTCCTCATTTACGCTATGTTTGGATATTAGAAGGGGAGGGGTGGGGAGGTTAATGAAGGGGACGGAAATGGAGGGGAACGGAAGGGATGGGAGGAAAAATGTATTTACCTTATTTGGAATTGAAATCGATGGGAGTGGAGGTTAACTATATATATTATGTTTGGATTAGAAAGAGGAGGGGAGGAGAGGGGAAGGGAAGGGAAAGGGAAAGGGAAAGAGGGGTTAATAAACCTCCCTTCCCTCTCCTTCTCCTCCTTTCCCTTCATCTATTCCCAATCTAAATACAGCGTTAATATTCTCAAATAAGGGGAATAACTATTCATTAACCTTCATTCCCTTACTCTTCTCTTTTCTCTCCTCAATTTAAACAAACTGTAAATAATATCCAAAGAAAGTAACTAAGAATAAATGGAGTAATTAACTCACTCTTATAAATATAAGGTGCCGTTAAAAACACAAGAAAATGAGAATTCGAGGAAAGTAAAGGACAAAAAATGTTTACTGCTTCTGATCCTTTGTTACCCTTATCCTTCCCCAAATGGACTTTTAATTAACTACTATATATGCCTATTATCTCAAATCATTTGAAAACCGTTAGGATGTGAAGTGAAGTGAACTTTGATTGAATTATAAGTGAACCACATAAAAAGAAATGTCTTAATTAATACTAATGCCTCTGTTTCCAACCGTCAGTTATGGAGGCCACTGCCTAATGACTTGAAAGTCGACACTTGAGGTGGTGTCTAGATCCAAAGTTCATTGAAAAAATAAACAAAGAAATTAAAAGAAAACAATAGGCCCCAAAAAGATGGTAGATATGGTTCTTAAGGTTAGATAGATAGGCCCACTTTGACCAACAAATAGTACAATACTAATCAGCCCATGTGCTAAGGTCTGTGGCTTGATGAACAAAGCTTCATTTGATCCCCATTTGCTCTTCTCTCAGCCCCCTCTTTTTTTTGGGTTGGCAAATTCATATTTATCAACCTCAACTCACGTCAATTCACTTTATAAATTTTTAATAAAAAAATTAATTTCAACTCATTTCAACCAACTTCAAGTCTTCAACCAATTTTTCACTATTTTAACCAACTTTTACCCATTATATTAAAAAAAAAAATTAACCATTTCAACCAACGTCAATCCACTTCAACTCACTTCAACCTATTTCAACTTACTTCAACCTACTTTAATAAAAAAAATGTGTACTTTATGAATCTCAACCAACTTTATCCATTTATCAATTCATATTTCTCAACAAAAAGAACAGGTCTTTTATATTAGTCCCCTGCATGGGTCTCAAGTGGGAAGATTTTTCAAATTTCAATTTTCAAATGCATGAAATTAAAGAACAAGGGTCCCCCATAATAAATTAAAGAAAAGGAAAACTAAGAAAAAAAGAGATGTTCATTCATCCATGCCTTTAATTTCTTTCCCATGTGGCAGGTCACAGCTTTTATGGAGGTGTGAGATGCATACTTTTGATAGTTTTGAATATTTAAATTTGAATTTAAATTAGTATTTATGAGACGGTTTGAATATCATGTATTAGTTTTGATTCTAAATTGTGAACAAATTCAAAAAAAAAAAATTATGTTATATCTTATATTGAACAATATTCTTGATTGTTTAGTGTTTATAATATTTGACGAAAAATTTAAGGAAAATTTAACGAGTTATTTTAATGTATTAGAGATAATACAAGTTTAAAGTATTGTCCAAAAGAAATTTCTAATTATCTACATAGAAAGTGATCATATCATCAAAATTCAAAATACTATAACCGATCATATTTTTGTTTTACAAATAATATTACTGGATAGCTATTTCACCAATTTATGAATTTCAAATGTTTTTGTTAACCATTGTGAAATGGTTAAATGATACATCTAATGAATAATTTCATGCATATTATATGAGAGTTATACATAAGGAGTAGTGTTTCTTTGATTAAGACTCAAAAGAATAACGATGTTGTTATGTACAACATGTACAAGCTTGTAACATGCATCTATTGTGTCTCATTTGTATCAACTATCTCTTAGTCTTCATATTATTTGATCTTATATGCACTAGACTGAAGAACCAACATTATGGGACAAAAACAACATCATCATGGGACAAAAACAAAATTGGAGTCTCAAATGAAAGAATTCCAATCGACCCAAGACTCATCAAAGTTCCCTTAATGTATACTTTCCTTCCATCAAAGTTACAGTTAACAAGATTTGAACCCGAGATCTTACTTAAGATGAACAAATGTTAAACCAACATGTACTTATTCCACTAATAATAATTTATTGACCTCAATAAGCAAAACTTCTTGAAAAATAATCTCGTTAAAAATAATCCTAATTTATTTGATTCTTTCGTAATTCAACCCCCTTTGTCCTCTTTTCATATCACTGTATTAAATAATCTCGGGTAAAATAAACTTGATTACAATTTTCTTACATAGCATGAATGGTAATGTTCATAGTACACATTCCAATTAAAATTATAGAGGCCTAGAGAAAAAGCCAGGTTGACACCATGTGAACGGGGAAGACCTCAGTACGCCTTAGACCAAATCGTGGACGTCTATTCTAACCACCATTGCAAGCCAAATCAACGGAGGCTTATCTATGATCGTGGCATGTTATCAACTACATTTATATAGAGGGGGGAAAAATAATTATTTGAAGCATCCAAAAAAAGGGGAGGGAAAAGGACGGCAAAAACTTTTTTAAAAAGTACGTATGATGTGTTTTTTTAATTTGTTTTCCTCATTGGATTTGCTGCATTAATTCAGTGGATATATGAGAATTGAGGCACTAACGATAATGTTGGACGTTGAAAATTCTCTCCACGGGAAGAAATTCACAGCAGATGCTGCGTTCATTATTGTTGTAGAATTCATGTGGGCTTTCTGCTAAGCTGGGCCTTGAACGATGTTATTCAATTCATTCCTTTTTTGGGGTTTGGGGGAAGGCCCAATATCTTAATTGATAAATTAGGCCTTGAACTAGTGTTATTAATTCAATCAAAATATCCATCCAAAAATCCAAAAAAACAAAATATCAAAATAAGGCCCCATTGTTTTGATAAATCTATACTTTTATTCACTTAGGGTCCGTTTGATAGGGGTATAAGTTAGAAGAGTAAGAGTAAATAAGAATAAAGATGAGTACGAGTAAGGGAGAGTAAATAAGAATAAGTTGCTTACCCTTGTTTGGAAGTTTAAGAGTAGTAAACACTTACCTTTGTTTGAAAGAATAAGAGAGTAAATAGGAGTAAATGAACGAATTAACACATTTATCCATATAAAATAGATTAAAATATATTATAGTTAGATTTATAGGAGCAAATAAGTAAAATAACCCCCGTACTCCTCACTTACTCTTTCTTACACTCCAAATTGGAGAGTAAGGAAATTGGGAAAAATATGGAGTAAGGGAGAGTAAGAGTATTCCTCATCACCTCTCCTTACTCTCCTCTTATTACTCCCAAATAAGGGTAAGAAGGAGTATCTACTCCCCCTTACTCCTCCTTACTCTCCTTTATTCCCCATCCAAATATACCCTTAACATTGGACTTTTTATAGGATGGACTCGGTTATAACTTCATGGATTGTGTGTCGAATTCGTCAGTTATTAAATTTAATTAATGAAATTCAGGAAACTGTCGAAATGATTAAGATGAAGCTTATAATTAGGTTAGAGATATATACTACATTGATGAATTAATGGAAGTGGAAGAAATGAGGTGTTGCCCTGGAAAAGAAGTTAGGGCCTGTTTGGTAAGATAAAATGAAATGGAACTTGAATATTTAGATATCAAATTCTACTCTTTTGTATCTGGTAAACACTTTAAGGGGATGAAACTTAATACCTAGGGGTATCAAGTTCATCCCAATCTTAAGGAACTTGAACCTTTCCATTTCAAAGGAGGTTCAACTCCCCAACCCTCTGGAATCATCATTGTCATCGTCATCGTCGTCATCATCCTCATCATTATTATTATTATTATTATTGTTAATGATATAATTATTAATAACATTAATAATAAGTGTTATTGTAATTATTATTTAATAATAATAATAATAATTATTATTATTAATTATTATTGCTAATATTAATTATTAATAATAATAATTACTAATTATTATTGATAATATTAATCATTATTATTATGATTAATAACAACAACAATTATGATTGTAATTATTAATTATTACTACTAATATTAATTAATAATTATTATTATTAATTATTTTTATTATTAATTATTACTACTAATTACTAATTATTACTACTAATAATTATAATTATGATTACTAATTATTATTTTTATTATCAATTATTATTATTAGTATTTATAATTAATAATAATTAATAATATCAATTAATAATTATAATTATAATTATTCATATTAATTATTCTTAGTAATAATAATTATTATTAATATTATTATTAAGTATTATTTTTAATTAATTAATTAATAATAATATTTTTAATTAATAATAATTAATAATATTAATGTTAATACCATTATGATTAATTATTATGATAATATTAATTATTATTTTTATTATTAATTATTATTATTATTAATATTTATAGTTAATAATAATTAATAATATGAATATGAATATTAATAATTATTATGATTATTATTATTTGTATTAATAAGAATTATTTTTGTAATTATTATTATTAATTATTATTAATATTGATAATTCTTATGATTAATTATTGTTATTAACAATTATTAATAATTATTTTTATAGTTATAATTATTATAAATTATAAATTATAATTATTAATTACTAATATTACTTAATAATAATATTAACAATAATTATTTTTAATGTTAATAATGATAATAATTAATTATTAATTATTATTAATATTAATAATTATTATTATCATTAGTAATAATAATGTTTATTATTATCATTATCATTAATATTACTATTATTGTTATTATTAATCATTATTAATCATTATTATTTTTTAAATAAAATAGATTTGACTCCATTCCATAAACTATAGGCAAACAATAAGGATTGGAACTTGATTCCATTCCTTTTCTCTCCAAACACATGAGTTTAGGATTCAAGTTCCACCCTTTATCCCTCAAGAATCATCATTTGATTTCATTCCATTCCATTTTTTCTCACCAAGTAGGGCCTTAGTAGTGATTAGAAGGGTGGTAAGCATGCACTACCTTTGGCTTGCTTGAACCATCAACCATGTCTCCGTCCCGTGCAGATCGGTTTCAGCATCGGTTCGATTATATGAGCAAGTTTTAGGGTTCGTTCTCATCAAACATTTGATCCTCAATCTTTATGTCAAAACCGGCTCCTAACCTGTTAAAGTATATATCAAGATCCGCATATAATGTCATCCATTTAGAACTGGAAAACGGATCGGGTTGGGTCGACTCATTTAATAAACGAGTTAATTTCGTGTCGCTGTTAAAAATGGTCTAAATTTGCCTTAAATTGAAAAATAGCATGCTTTCATACTAAACAGTCTAATCGTATCGACTTTGGGTCGAAATTGCAAGTTGGGGTCGGGTTCGGGTTTGTGTTTCTCTCATTAACCTTAGATCGGGTTCGTGTCGTGTTATTATGTAGGGTCAGACATTCCCAACTCTACAATCCATCAGTTTATTTCTTTTTTCATCAAAATTGCCATCAAAAATACCATCCCCAATCTTTCCGTCAAAAATGTCATGTTCTCTCACATGCAACTCATTGATGACCACTAATGAAATGATTTTATTTTTAAGCATTCACCCATCAATTTAAACTTTTATTAAAATGATTCTTGAAAAACAAAAATAAAAAAATAAACGAATCATAAAATATCACATATACATCGATGTTAGATCATGACGAGCAAGGCAATTAACAAACAACGACTCATTATTGAATTCATGACCACTGATTGGAGCAAAGCACTGCGTGGATAGTTGAGTGTTCCCAATCATTTACTTGATTGTCTTGTTTCATAATAAACAGTTTCTTCATTTTGCACGCACATTAATTTTGATGAGATTCAGATGTGGGGTTCCTTCAATTTGGACCAGAAACCCTAGCTGTATGTCTTTTCTAGGGTTTGTCATCAGTACGTGGCTGTAACTTGAGCGTGCATGCATGCAATGCCAAGATAGATTATTATGTTGTCGAGACTCTTCTCAAGGCTTCAAATCAAGCCAGACGTAATTTCAATAGTTTTGTCTAGACAGGATTAAAGGATCATATGCATAATTAATGCACTTGTGTTGCAGTCTTTACCATCTTTTTTGGGTCTAATCAAGCATTACATATATAGCTAAATACTTTGTAATTAGATTTTCACTTTTCCTAGCTCACTTGATCCCATAACAGTCACAATATGTAGGTAGATATGATGTACAATAACGACCACAACACAGAGATAATATTTTACAAAGATATCTTCCGTTCATTTATTCTATATTCTATTCTTACGTCAAGGTTTTCATGCACACACAAAATAACTCTTTGAATTAGACTCAATTAGCTCAAAAGATCTAAAGGATAGATGGTGTGTTTGGTGGGGTTGAAAACCATTTTCTTAAAAAATAATTTTTCATGTAAAATGATTTTTCAAGTAAAATGATTTTCAACTCATATTTTCAGTTGTTTGGTAAAAAGGAAAATAAACATTCTAAATAATGAGTTTGATGAACAAAAAATGAACAAAAAAGCTAAAAATAATTTTCTTTAATCTTCGAACCATATATCGAGGTCCTCGAGGAAATAGACACAGAATAGAGAGAGCGTGTGAAACCGTGTGAGACCTCAAGAAACGTAAAATTAACTTACTCTTTATTCAAAGTGAAAATATTTTTCTTCATTTTAGGAAAAATAATTTTCCCCTGGAAAAGAATTTCTCCCTTGTTTTACTAAACATCGTAAAATGAAAAAATTATTTTTCAGAAAAATAATTTTTACCCCTACCAAACACACCCTTATTGTTCCATCAAGCCAAGATAGTTATGGATCCATATTGAAATTGATCTTTTTGTTGAGAAAGTGTAGACATTTGATTCAAATTTAAAATATCTTGCTTTCTTTATATGTAATGTATATGTGAGTCTAACCCTCACCATATTTCCTCTTTTCATGTCCCAATACCTCACGAAAGCGAAAATCACACTAAAAGCTGCTATTGTTGTATATGTCAGTGTAATCCTCACTATAGATTGTAGTATCATAAACGAGGTCGGTGATATATGCTTTACGGCATATTTGTCTCTTTATCATGATTGAAGAAACGACATATGTATCTAGCCTTGTTTTTTTCATCTTTTATTTTTTATGTTTTTGATTTTAATTAAATATTATTCTTAGATACCTTAAATTATTAATACAAAGTGTTTAAACTTTACAAAGAATTTAAAGAATTGTTAAGTTTTACAGTAGCTTTGAATCAAATTACAATCAATAAAATTAAAGGATCAACATCAAGGGAAAGAACCAGATGAATTGCTGATTAATCTTCTTATGACTGCACTTAGCTTTTATAATTCAATACTTGATTATAAGTTTAATTATAGCCTAATCATATATTTTCTCCCCTTTTTAGCCCCTTAAGTAAATCTTAATTACTATTTTCTCTTATTAAAATAATATTTCATTTATAGAAAATAAAAAGGAGACAAGTTTTTATTTTATTAGCATCGTACCCCTCGTTAATTATCATAATAATGAAAACTGCTATAATTATGAATTCATGATTGGAAAAAATTTGATTCTTTACTCATCCGAGTATAATATGTATAATATATCATAATTGTAAATAACATGATGACTTTAAATTATGTTATGATTTAGTAAATACAATAAAAAATAATAATTTTCATAAAAAAGGTCTTTGCCATGACTTCCAATATAAATGTTCTTTGACAAGTGCAAAGATGACTAGCAAAATAAAGAAAAAGCACATGTCAATTCCTAAGTGGGTGGAGGCAATACTTGATGTGATGGGCACAGCATTGACAATTATCAAAGTCCTCCAAAGGGCACCCATAGAAGATATTAAAGTGGTGGAGGAGAATAACCTATGGATTGTTTTCACGAAGTTGCCCAACCAAAACCCCAGAACAAATAATGTATGTGTGGCATCCAAGCCATGCATGGCCTAGAAAACAAGCCGTGGCTTTCTAATTAACCATCCAATTCATGCCATTGTGTGTCAAACATCCATTCATTTCCTACGCTACTATAGTGGAGGTCCTATTGTTTTCGTTGATAAATTTCAATTTATCAATTTAGACTCGTTTTAATTAACTTTATGAATTTTAATAAACAAATGTCAGCTTCAACTCACTTCAACTCACTTCAACCCACTATTTTAACCAACTTCTATTCATCATATAAAAAATATACTAAGTTTAACTAATTTCAACAAAAAATACCCACTTCAATCCGCTTTAATCTAATTTAACCAACTTCATCTATTTTTCAACCCTTATTTTTCAATAAGAAGAACGAGCCCTACTATGATTCTCTCTTAGGGCCTATTCTTTTCGTAGGTAAATTGGGGTGGGTAAAAGGGTGAAGTAGGTTGAAGTAGATTGAGGTAGGTTGAAGTAGGTTGAGGTGGATTGAAGTAGGTTGAAGTGGATTAAATTTTTTTATGTGATAAATTAAACTTGATTAAAATAGTAGAAGTAGGTTGAAGTGGGTTGAAGTAGGTTAAAGTAGATTGAAATAGATTGAGGTTAATATTTTGAAATTGATCCAAAAAAAGAACATGTCCTAATTTATGTTTGTGTTTGTGTTTGTGTTTGTGTTTGTGTTTGCGTTGGATAGGGCTGGGAGATTTTGATTGAGCAAGAGTCAGATATTTCATAAGACTATGACTTGTTACTGTGCAAAGTTGCTCTTCTGTTCATATATCTAATTTAATGGTGTGAATTGAGAGTTTTGTTGTAAAAGAAATGATCAAGATATCAGACAAAGGGTATCAATAAAACAAATATAGAAACAAGTTTTCAAGTATCTCAGCTAGAGAGCATATGTTGATTGCGACAGGTGAGTACTTTTTCTGATTATCTCTAGTGTAAATATGGGTTGACGAAGATTACAGAACTTCGTTCATATTTGTTGTCCCTAGGATGAATTTACGGATTATTCTTGTGCAAAGAAATAGTGTGAAATTACCAAAATAAAAACTATAATTTCTTCAAAGAGAAAAATTATCTATTTGTAAAAAGGCGAGTGCTTGTAAGTATGTCCAAAGCTTGTGTTGACTGTCCGTCTTCTCCCTTTCTACATCTCTGTCTGATTCCTGGTCAAGTTTGAAGGGCCAAAGACGGTTTAGCCTCTCTTTCCCTCGTCTTCCCATTGACTCTTTCGTCGCCTTGAGTTTGATTTAGTTGTGAAATGGAGACCCAATTGGCAATTTTGATGTGGGCAATTGTTGTTTTTGATAGCAAATGAATGGGATTGTGGATTGAAGTTGGAGACAGAGAAAAAAATGCGGACTCTTTGCGATGTTTGTGAGAAAGCTGCTGCCCTCTTCTTCTGTGCTGCTGATGAGGCTGCCCTTTGCTCCTCCTGCGATGACAAGGTCTCTTTCTCTCTCTAGATTTGTTTTTTTTGGGTTACTATTTATCTAGTTTTGTGGGAGGGTACCCGAGTTTTGGTATGCTCTGATGAGGGCTAATTTAGGCTAATTTAGGCTAATTTAGAGCAATTAAGATGTTCTTAATGATTCAAATACTGTAGTGTAATGTCATTGTTTATGTATGTGTTGGTTATAAATGTAGAATTTGTGTTGGGTATAAATGTAGAACTTGAGCTTTTGGGCAACTTTTTCAGCTTTAGATTTTACTAATTAATTACCAGAGGAAAGACAAATGGCTGTTCACTCTGGGCTTTACTTCTTTTTCTATGGGTTAGTAGATGATTAAACCTTTTAGAATCTAAGGTCTAATGAAGCAACCTTTCTAGCATTCATGGGTAAGATTGCATAATCTGATACATCATCCGATGCCCTGCCTAGGTGAGACGCCAGGGTATTGGTTTGGTTTCCCTTGTTTGGTTGGTTGGTTGTCTTGATCAGTGTATCAGCTATGGTAGATTGGTTTGCATTTTTTCATGGGGGAAGATGTAGTATAGTAGTATGTAAGGGTGTCCTCTGCCTCCTATGATAGATTTCCAGTATATAGTATGTGGGGTGTATTTGAGTGCTTGATCAGATTTGCTCTATCACTTTCTAGTCTTTGCGAAGTGCTCATCATGCCTTTTCTAGGGAAATATTTGTTTCTTTGCGTTGGCAAATTCATCTGATACACTTTTATGGCTTGCTTGTTTTCATCAATATTCCCCCCATTGGCCGGGGGGGAGGGGGGAGGGATCGGTGGAAGGAGAGCACAGGTCACACGGTGCAAACTAGAGATTTCTCTTTTTTTTTGGGGGGGGAGGGTTGGGGGTGGAGGGGGGGGGGGGGGGAGCTATTTAGGTTTTGATGACTCTGTGGGTTGTAACTGAGTATATGGGGTTGAGAATCATGTTGGTGTTTGAGAAGAGGGGGTTTTTTTTTTGGGTGGGGGGGGGGGGGGGTTCATGAGGGAGTTAACCCTTTCAGAGACTGAGGGTCATAGAAAGTTGAGTGATTGTTGAGAACTTTGTGAAATAATAGTTATCGATTTTGTTCTAATCAGTGTTAAATTTTAGATTCCGATATCTTTGAAAATGCATATGATTCGGGTTGGGTTTGGAACCTGGGGAAATCTGTGGGGGACTGTGATGGGAAATTTTCCAAGAAACCAATTTGCTTTTGCTTTGCCTTTTCCCTTAACTCTGCAATGTCTAACAACATCGGAAACTAACATGGATACAATTGACTAATTGAGCAAGGGTCCGGAGATATCTACATGTACATATTCTTGCCTCTGGTAAGCGTGAAGGCTGCTTATGTAACTTCGGAAGATCTAAAAGTAACAGAAATGGTAGCATTACCTTTGTATTTCTATATGCAAATCTTGTTGGATTTCTTTAGGAACTGTTGTGGAGCTATGAAGCATGTTAGTTGTAGTTTGCTCTCCTTGGTGTACTCTTTGCGAGAATGCAAGACATTCAGGAGCCGGAACGATCTGTTTTGGAGCCTTCAAATGTTTTGAAGCCGTATAATACTAGAACTGGGAGTACTGCAGACTTATTTTTCTCAACTTTTCTAATGTTTTTACTTTTTGCATGTCAACATCTAATAGTTTTGCACGTAGGTGGTCTCTAACAAACTGATTTGGCAGGTTCATAGGTGTAACAAGCTTGCAAGCCGTCATGTCAGGGTGAGGATTGCAGACCCTAAAGCTGTTCCTCGCTGTGATATATGTGAGAGTTCACCTGGTATGATGCATATACCCTACCTGTCGTCTTCTCTTCTGCTCAGATTTTTGAAAAGAACAAACTAAACTACTTCTTGTTGCTGGTGATGTACATGTAGCTTTCTTTTACTGTGAGATAGATGGAAGTTCTCTTTGTTTGCAATGTGATATGATTGTGCACGTTGGAGGTAAAAGGACACACAGAAGATATCTTATGTTGAGGCAGAGAGTTGAGGTTTGTTTCAATTTGCTAGTGTTGGCTGAGTCAGATATCCTCTTTATTGAAGTGGCTTCTATCGACTTATACTCTTTGTTTCTGTATCTAGTTTCCAACAGATAGGCCAGGGCAATTTGAGGATCCAGCTTCACGATCCAGGGATCAAGTTCAGACTACAAGGGGAGAAAATACTGACCTACAAAATCACAGAGATCGTTCTGGTCCAGTTGTAGATACACGTCCTAGTAGAAATGAACCGGCAGAGGGTAAAATGTTTGATTTGAACATAAAGCCATACCGACTGCCAGATAATCCTTCAAACAATCAGGTTAGATTTATCACCATTCCCTTATGAGGCCTGCTTTTATCATTTGTATCTTGGTTTTCGATGTGTAGAAAAAGTATGTCCCACGAAAATACCTTGCCTTGGATGCTATATTCATTTTCCTGATCATAAAGGAATGAGTTGCCTCAAGAAGATTCAAAAATTAGCGTCAGTTCCATTGTGTCTCCATTTCCTGAATAGCTACAATATCCATTGGTCTTGATTGTTTAGTATATTAAGAAGGATTCTGATGTTGATGTTTTCCCATAAAAATGCCTTTGGATGCTGCAACTGGCTTGATTAAACAAACTACTTGAGCATGCTTCAATACTCAGGTTAAACTGCGTTGTCTTGGGTATATAATGTATTCCATTGCAGGAATTGCAATCAGAATAGTTACTCATTGATTGGCTTTCGAAAGCTACGTCCGTTCTCCCATGAACAAAATGGGATGTTTTTAGTACGAAATGGGTGGATTAGCCTACTCTGCTGTCTGTATGAATTTTTGCATCTAGATTACATATATCCGCAAATTGGCTATTGTAAGCTGTGACCCATTGCAAAGAATAGTTCTGATGCTGGCACAGTGATTGCGGCGTTTGTCCTTTGGGGAACATCACAAATTGCAGCTAGCCTGATTTTTTTCCACTTTTTTGTGATTCTAATATTCATCTGTTTGGCATCTTTCAGCTGACTCTGACAATTTTAGTGGATCCCTAGAAGTTGTAATTATTTGTGAGTCATTTCGGAGGTAACCAGTGTAGATTGTGAACATTAGATGTCATTTACTGAGATCCAAATTCCAAAGCAAAAGTAATAATAGAATACATATTGGATCCCATTTCAATCTTAACAGCATGTGGACTGGAGTATCAGCCTGCGGAATTGGGCAACAACACCGAACCCCTTTCTTGCCTGGTTCATGACTACTTTGTTTCCCATCATTCGTGAATTGAATTCAACACTGAACAACACCAAAATCTGTCATCTAGTCCAACCCTCTTTGGGTGAGGAAATAGATGTAGGAAGCAGTTAAAGATGCAGGAAATGACAACAGATCATAACTATACTCTGTTTCTTTAGTTTTCAAGTAGCAGACACTCATCTGTCCAGCATCAAAGGTCCTGCGGAAATAGCCTATGTGCACTCCTTTTCTTTACTATTTATTTTTTCGAAGGGACCTCTGTGTGCTCTTATTGATGAAAGGTTGCACACACATGTTAACCCCCCCCCCAAAAAAAAAGCACCAAAAAAAGGCCCAGGCAGGAGCTGGGTTTGGCTTGGTTTACAGCATGCAGGAAGCTATACATGATCAATTTGGTATTTAGAAAACTGTTTTGAGCCATCCAATCGGATTGTATTTGATGCGATTTTTGTTCGTACATGGCAGCAATGAATCATCAAACTGGGAGTCAGCCTCACTTTTACAGTTGCATACTTGCATTGGTGAAAGCTCTGGCCGTTCTTTTCTGGGATACTCCTTGACGTTCCCAAGTACAGATGAGCTTCACGGCATGCGCACAGACTACTGCTTCTGGTTCAAGTAGCAGATTGTATCATCTGTTTCGGCTCTCCACTGTCGGGCAACCGCGGTAATAAAAGGGTCCAGAGCTGGTTTGATTTCTCAATGTGTCGATAGTTGCTTGTTCTAATGGTTGAAGAACAGCCAAGATTTGTATCACACATATAGTGATGATGATCTAAGATTCTAAATTGGTCCCTCAATGGCATGCATAGTGAGATGGCAAGACGTGGGAATCTCTCTGTTAGAGTGTGTAAATTCTGCATATTGAGGATGTAACCGTAACACTTTAGATGATCTATGTGCTCACCCTTCTGATTAATGATCTAAATCATATATAGAGTTTTTAGGTGTCATTTGAATGTTCTTTAATACTCGAACTTAATACTTTATAGATGACCCAAAAAAAAAAAAAAAGCTCATTGCTTCTATATAATTCTAACCCAAGAATACAAAGTACTTCATAGGATGTGCTCCAAGCGCACAAATGCCGACATCAAACAAGTTGTGTATTTGCATTTGATTCGCTTTATTAGAAAGGAATTGGTTCCCTTCCTCATCATCCTTTCAACCACGGAAAAGTGGTGAAATATATATAATCTAAGACAGGATGAGCCATGAAATTCACTCTTCTAGGGAACAAAAAGATTCCTCCATGTATCCTTCCCAAATCCCAATGAGACAATGCCATGAGATGCCCTTTTCTTCTTTTTCACATGTTGTATTAATATAGATTTAAGAATTGTTTTTTCAAGGGTACTGTCATACATAAAACATTACTATAATTAAGATATGAAATATTATGATTGGAGTTATCTAACTATAATCGTAAATTGTCTGTCAACATTATAGGTTTGTACTTGTATTATTTTATGAAATTAATTTTACTTACTACAGAACCCAAACTTTATCTCGTAATACTTATAAAATGACTTCGTTATTTAGCCAGAGTGTGAGAATGACAATGTTTGTTTGATGTCATTGAAGCTTCGTCGATGTATGCATTGCCTTAAGTTTTCATATTAAGAATATCCTATGTTAGATGTACCGGCAAGAACCAGTGTGTCTAATTTCAACTATATCCATTACCCAAAGTATACAGTCTACATAAAAGAATTATCAAATATAATCGTAATTAAAGACATTTCAAGTTTTCTCTCAATTAATAAATTGTTTAATATTCTATGAGTATGTTTTTACATATCACACTCACATTAGCATTAGATTTGCGTGATTTGTCCATTCATAAAAAGTTCGATTATTTCATTATTGAATTACCCACATGATAAATTCTTCAATATTATGTGAATAAGTTCAATTATTTCATTATTGAATTATCTATATTCTTCAATATTACGTATTTACGTGAATGTATTTGTACTATTAATTCTGTTCAATTAACCTTGGATTCCAACCTCCCAAATCAAATAACCTATCGAATTTTTAATTTGGTTAATCAATTTTTACACCAATTCAATTAACCAAACAACTGGTTCAATTTGCCAATGTTCACGTCTGTTTAGCGATTTCGGACACCCCCTCCCTCAACCTTCTGCCAATCGCCTGCCACCCCAACTGTACTCCTAGTTTGTCTGGGGGTGCATGCAATTGCAGTTTGTCTCTGAGATGAGGATGGAATTGGGTGGAAGGATCTGGATATCCTCATTGAGCTCAAATTCAATACCCTCTTCCTTCTTCTTCATCTTCATCTTCATCATCTTCTTCATCCTCGGCCAATTCTCTTCTTCATCTGCTCACCTCAATGCGCGCTTGCTTCGCCATAATACTGGCGGCGATAGATTCTTGACAACCCAGGAACAACGGTTCAATCAGACCATCGATCATTTCTCGCCTTATGTACGCATTCTGTCTCTCTCTTTTCTGGGTTTTAATTGATTTTGATTTGTCCATGTTCTTGTATATGTTACCAGTTACATAATTTGTGTTGATCATGCTTCTTGTTATTCAATTGATGATGGGTATGTGCTCCAAGTATGAAATGCTCTTTGAGATGGCCAAAGTTTTTGTTTTTCTTCCTCGATTATTGATTAATCAAACTTGTAGATTTTTTTCTTATGCATAGAGTGAGAAAGTACACGAAACAAGGGGTGCAATGCAACTGTGAGGTTGTTCGAAATTGTAGTCTTGTGATATCAAGTTTAGGAGCCACCTCTCCTCAAATCATAATTATAGTTCTGTAAAGGGCTGCCGTTGATCCTTTTTGTGAATGATGAGCCTCAATTTCATCGTTCTATTATGGTTGTAACAGGAATTTGGTGTGTGGAAACTATATGGTGGAAATCTAGAAGTGCAAGTGGGAGTTTGGGATTGGAATGGATATTTCTATCATCAACAAAACCCTTATTTGATACACTGGAATTGAAATTAGGAAATAAATTGCAATTTTACATCTATATCTATATCTATAAATATAAGAACATGACTTTGTTATGTAGGGTTGTTGTTGGGCGCCAATAGCATCAATTTTGGTGGTATTATTGGATGGCTTTAAATTTAGCACCATCTTGAACATTGGGGGTGTTGGATGGCTTTATATTTAGCGCCATCCTTGACTTTGATGTACTTATTTTTGTACATACCACCCCTAGGTCATGGCCGCCTTGACTTACCGAATTGATGACGGTGATAGCTCACTTATCACAGGTGGCTGGTGATATTGGAAAAGACATGAGGGTGAACAATATACCATTAACATTTGATACTTAAGGTACCACCTTGTCAATTTGGTGATGATCGGTGTCCATGGCTTGGTAGTGATGTAGACAAAATAAATACACCTAAAATTTGAGATGTCGGATGTCAATTTAAAGTCGGAATTAAGGTCATCAAATACCCCAAAATTAAGATTCCTGGTATTTAAATCTCTATAATTTAATGGCAATTAGTCCCCCCCCCCCCCCCCAAAATTCTCAATCCTACCTCGTCATTTTGATAGAGTCTATTGCCAGTCCCAATCTCCCTGTTCTTGAAAATCCTCATGACAAACATGCAAATTAGGTAGCCTAAAGTCTAATTCCTATTCCCAATTTGGAATTGTCTATACCAAATTCCCGGTAGGTAGCTTATTAGTAATGTTTTATTCGAAAAGATTACTTTCTAATTGTGATAGTTTGTTTGTCCCCTTCTTTTGTGGGTATCGGCATCAGTCCGTTTTGGAAGTTTTTGATATTTGCTTTATACAAATACGAGGAATGGTATCAGATATGCCAATGTGTCCACTAAATTGCTGTATGTCTTCACCTTATTATTGGTTTCCTAATTTTCTTGTTAAAAAATAAAAAAAGGAGTGATTGAACATCAAACAATGCCTACATCATTCACTGTACTTGATTGGTATGGGGAGGGAGTGAATGGCGCGTTTATGTTATATAAGTTTGTGATGTCTCTGTGAGCTTTTTACTATGCTGGGTTTAGCTGCTGCTCAGATTGGTTATGGCGAGAAGCGCTTCTATGCAGAAAGTGGACTGGGGATGATACCCTCCATGTGTACTGTCTGTGTTGGCTTTATAGTTGAATCCCCCTTTGTAAATCTTGTGTTTCAAGTCACCTTTCTTTGGCAATGAAATGACAAATGAGTCACAAAAGCAACTTAGTTTAATTAAAAGTCACATGAAGTCATTAACATTTGTGCTCATCCTTCACTGACGTTGCTTTTGCAGGACCATCGTCAGTTTGAGCAACGATACTATGAATTTCTTGGCCACTTTAGGTCCCCTAATGGACCAATATTCCTGAGAATCTGTGGCGAAGAATCATGTGATGGGATACCCAACGATTATCTTAGTGTGAGTTCATCATGTATAATTCAGTATTTTAAAGTTCTGCTTGCATCCTGATGTCCACTTTTTATGTCTCCGCCCCCCCTCCCCCAAAGCCATATGTGATATCTCTTCATCACAGCTTGTTCATAGAATATTTCTCTTTGATGTGCATACTTCTCATTTATTTGAGAAATTCTTCCATTCCTAGGGAGTAGTCGCTTGCATCAGGCAACTTATTTATCTTTAGAATTGTCTTTTTCTGGCCATGGTAAATAACTTTCATTTGTTATTCATTGCAGATCTTGGCTAAGAAGTTTGGAGCTGCTATTGTTACTCTGGAGCATCGCTACTATGGAAAGAGCTCTCCCTTCAAATCACACACTACGGAAAATCTTAGATATCTTTCTTCTAAGCAGGCACTTTTTGATTTGGCTGCTTTCCGCCAATATTATCAGGTTTAATCCTGGATTTTGCTTTTTTTATTATAATTTTGTGGCATATAATCATCTGACATGTGGAATAAGATTGCTTCTGCTCAAATAGAATTTAATGCATGCTTGTTGTTTGTTTTCAAAATGATTTGGCTATCACTTGAGAGTCTCTTTGGTCTTCATGCCTTTTACAGCCCATCCCCCCCCCCCCCCAAACCAAAAAAAATACACATACAAATATACTCTCTTAGCTTCTTTGACACTTGTGCATTGCTGTTTGACATTTTTTTTTTTTGGGATATGCCTGTCAGCTGTTGGATAAGAACTTGTAGAGTTGTATGCCTGGATCAAATTGATGATGTTCATGCTTCATGTCCAAGCTAATTGCATCCTCTGAAAACGGGCGAACATTTGTATAACAAAGATATGATTGTAAGGAATTGGGACTTCAAGGTCTTGGCAGGTCTGGTTTTTTGTTGATTTTTGCATGTCTTTGTTCCGCTCCCTTTTGTCGATTCTGCAGCATGTCATTTTATACGTTATATGGAATTTGGAGACTACTTCTTGGTGGTTTAGCTATTGATGTTATAGAAGTCATAACATTAAAGGCTGTGAGGGAGTCGAAGTTTTTGGCCAGGACTGCACCTTGGTTTGACTCCCAATGATCCCTATCTTAGTTCAGGGTTGGTTTCTTCCCCCTCTGACCTGGCTCTTAGTGGGTGAGAGTGGGAGGGCTTCGCTAGGTTTCTTTTACTTACGTCTTATAAGATAATAAGTTAGAAGACTTGATAGTTGGGTTTTCCATTGTGACTTACAGTTTTAGCAGTGTCATAAAGTTGGACTTGAAGTTTGAAAAAACTCTAGTTTATTTCAGTTATGAGTTTGTTTATGCTAATGCATCTCAACAATTTTTTGAGTTGTACTTCATTTCTCTTTAAGTTTGTAGGCTAGTTGCTCTAAGTTGTACTTCTTCCTTTCTTGCTTTCATGATGTCCTTTGCCATTCCTTAGCTAGTTACAACATTGTTTTCGATGAATCGGATATGGAACCTTATGTTTTAAATTCCTGTTGTCCAGCTTTTTACATTCACCATGAATTTTTGTTTTACTGATGGATCTTTGTCTCTCTTTTCCTTTCTTATTTGTTTTTCCGTTTTCTTATTCTTAGGATTCTTTGAACTTGAAGCTGGGCAGGTCAAATGTGGAAAATCCATGGTTTATATTTGGTGTCTCATATGCAGGAGCTCTTAGTGCTTGGTTTCGCTTGAAGTTCCCTCATCTGACATGTGGAAGTCTTGCGAGTTCTGCTGTGGTTCTTGATGTTTACAACTTTACTGAGTTTGATGAACAGGTAGACATTGGACAATCTCAAGGCAACTCTTTATTTTGTATTGATTAATCGAGCTAGTCTTGGCCTGTCCTGAACGGGCATGCTTCTTGAAAATTCGACTGCAGGTTGGTGTCTCAGCTGGCCAAGAATGTAAAGCTGCCTTACAAGAAGTTACACAACTTGTTGAAGAAAGGCTAATGTCGAATAAGAAGGAATTAAAGTTGGCTTTTGGTGCAGCTAAGGTATCATCTGATATTTTAACTGCTGACTTTCAACAAGTCTATCTGCATTTTCGAGCAAAAAGCGGAACTGCAAGAAAGCTTTCTTTATCTTTATGGATAACCAATTTCTCCATAATCTTATTATCTCACTTGGGCTAGGGATAATCCTTTCATCTTTGGTTGGCTGTCGAATACATTTTTGGTCAAACTATTAGGGTTTTCTTTATTTGTCACTTGTGCTTGACTTGCTTTGATTACCATGGTGGCTTTTACCGCTCTATTCATGCATTGGTTCTTGATTTTCTGGCAGCTGAAAATTGACGGGGACTTCATGTACTTCTTGGCTGATGCTGCAGCTGTGGCAGTAGGGATACTTTCTTTATCTACTACTTATGTATGCCTATTTTGCTCCATCAGTGCATTATTATTTGTCCAATCCCATGCAGTTTCAGTATGGAACTCCAGATAAGTTATGTTCCCCTCTTGTTGAAGCTAAGAAGGCTAGCAAAGATTTGGTGGTATGCTCTCACCCCATTCAATGCAGTTCTTCTATTTCATTACGCATGCTTTGTTACTTTGTCCTAAATTCCGTTTGAACTGACTTAGTTATGTTTAACTTTATCTTAACAAGGCTTAGATTGACTGCGAAACTGTGGAGATCACTTCGCTTATAAATCCATTTCTCTTCATGAAGTTATAGAGCTCATTCTTTCACTCATAAAACTTCCATTTCCTTCAAAAGTTCTGCTGAATCTTGCATTCTTCCCTTAGTTTTGGAGGTGCCCTCTGCTTTCAGGTTTTCAATAAGTTCCCAGTTTTGTTAAGTTATAAAATAAATCTTTTTTTTTTGTGGTTTTGAACTGTACTTTTTGTGGTTTTGAACTGGACTTTCCTTACACAATGCTGTAGACTAATTTATCTGTTCATTCTGTTGAGCTGCTACCCCTTCCCCCTGGTTAGCTTCCCAATTACCTTGAATGCTCTGTCCTTTGTACTTGTCCCTGGAGGTCATTATTAGCGCACTCCATGGATCTTGGGTGTCTACATTCTCTGGCCTGCTAAAATATCAGGGACAGAATCTACACCGTAATGCTTTCCTGGACGTGGTTCTGTTTGTTGCTATTGTCTTCATATAACTTAACATTATCTACCCGATAACACAGCAAGGGGGCAATATATATTCCAGGTTTCCCAGATGTATTTTTTCTGTTGCAAGTGTTAGTTTCATCCACCAGTGTTAGTATCGGCTATGCTGAGCTAGATGCTTTTATGCAGGATGCTTATGCCTCATATGTGCAAGATTTCTATGTTGGAAACTTTGGTGTCAGTGTTAAGTCATATGATCGAGATCACTTGAAGAAAACTGCCTCTGGTGAAGATAGTGCTGACAGATTGTGGTGGTTCCAAGTTTGCAGTGAAGTTGCATATTTCCAGGTGGCTCCGGAAAATGATAGCATTAGATCATCCAAAATTGACACAAGGTATCAATTCTTTGTAACTGCTTGGTCTTTTTGGTCAATCATCAGTGGCTTCTGTTCATTGTATTTAGAGACCTCCCTTTTTTTGGGGGGGGGGGGGGCAGAAGATATATTTAGAGACTGTTTGATTCAATTGAATTGTAAATGGAATTGAATGAGGAGAAATCAATAGAAATGGGGATGGTTCCTAATTCCTAATTATTCAAAGCCAGTAACCCATACCTGAAAGGTTTGGTTATATCTCAAAGTGTGTGACTGAAGAACCCACCGAGTATGGGTAGAGCAATTCCATTCATATAATTGGATTTTAAAAGAAGGTGAACCAAACAGCTCTTAGTTGGTTGAGTACTGTATGTGGTGGCTCAAGGGAAATTTGTGTGTTATTATGTAGTTGTGATTGTTTGGGTGCCATATGTGCAGATATCATTTGGATCTTTGCAAGGATATCTTTGGAAATGGTGTGTACCCTGATGTTGCTGCAACTAACTTGTACTATGGAGGCACAAAGATATCTGGTTAGTTTGTTGCCTTTGCCCTGTAAACGCCTGCTTGGATCTGATGCTCTGCAAACATCATTGCACCTGACTTCCTGTTTGCATTCACACCTCTATTGCATTCCATGGTGATTAGATGCACAGAGCTATATGTTCATGTTCTGCATTATGCATTCTTGTAAATAGTGAGAAATGGGAATGTGCTGGTTCTACCATGCTGATTTCGTTTTCTTGTTTGGTCATCTCTTCTTTGAGCTGGCAAAAAAATGCATCACATTCGTGGTCTGCAATTGACTTTCATTATAATCTTTTGGATGGTGATGTTTCATGCTGATAGCACGGTCTGAAAGTTGGAAATCTTTCTTTTTGTTTGTGGGTTAATGATTTGGTGGTTTTACCTTTTCACTGGTACCATTCTTTTTTTTTCCCCCCCTTTTGTGTTTTTGGGGGGGGGGGGTGATGTCTAGGCCTGGGGTGTCAGGGAAAGGCCAAGGAGCTTACTTGCTAGGGGGGACAAGAGTAAGGGAGGCCTTGCAGGTGGTGGAGTTTGGGCCACATGTAATGTGAGTACTCCTGTTATGGTTTTTGTCGTCACCCCCACCCCTACTCTACTCCTGATCGAATAGCTGTTGAATACTGTGAATAGAATTTGTTGGTAACCTGATGCCTACCATAGTAGATCAAGCCTTAAACATCTGCAAGAAAGCTTTTACAAAATTCTCAGCTGACACAAGTAGGCGTCAGAGCAGAGTCGGGAATGTGGATCGTTTCATTTAGCATTTGTCAGATTTGGGACCCCCTGAACTTACAAAATCAATTATTTTGTTATCTGGCTTGCACGTTGACAGGTTCAAAAATAATATTTACAAATGGCTCCCAAGACCCTTGGCGACGTGCATCCAAACAAACTTCATCCCCAGGCAGTGAGTTCCTCTGCTCTACTGATGTTAGTTTGGTCATGCATTGTATTTGTTCCTGATCTACAACCATAAATGTCAAAATCGTTCCTGTTTTTGTAATCTGTTAAGTTGTTTTTTTATCTTCCATAGGACGCATCTGACAAGGATGCTGTCTGAAAAGTGAAATCTGAATTGGAGTTGCCCACCATTTTCTTATTCTGTCTTAATGTTATAACATCTTCCTGTGTCTCAACAGGCAGCATCTGCAATACAATTTGGATCTTTTTGTGTGTTCATCTTAAATGCATGCTCCATGTTAATCATCTTGAATACATGCTATTCCAGGATGCTCAAGCATTAAGAGTTTTCTGACTTCTGATATGATATATAAACCAATTCCCCCCCCCCCCTTCCAGGGGGGTTAAGAAAACAGAGGCTGGTGATTCATTTGCATACTTCATGAAGGGGCTGTGACTAATGCGTGCGCATGCTTGCATGTTCTGCATGAATATTTAGAACAAGTCCCGTGGATCAGTATAAACTAGCAAATTTTGTTATTATGCATGTTCAGGTTCAAAACTTTTTTGTTCTCTTATCTGATGTGATCTTTTTGAGATCTTTCAGTGCCTTCCTATATCATCTCTTGTCATAATTGTGGCCATGGGACTGACTTGCGGGGTTGCCCTCAATCTCCTTTTTGCCTTGAAGGTATGTAGATGTTTGCACAAGGACTTTCCTTGGTGAATGGATTCATGCATTCATATTATTCTTTAAGGAATGTGCCATCGTTAACTATGGATCATTTGTGATAGATGAGAATTGTTTTTTAGAGACAGATATACGAAACATGTTATAGAGCCCAAGGTTGTAGGTAGAGCTCTAAAATCTTTCAAGTATGAGGAGGTTACAGTCCTTTGAAATCTTCCAAGAAATATAAAACCCTTGGTGGAGCTATAATATTTGTACAGTAGATCTTAAATTTCAAAGAAAGCTGAGAAGTTCATAGCCACTATCTTGAATCACTCAAGTACCACAGGCGGACAGGGCGATCTACGTAGCGTCTGACCAAGTGTGAATGTTACGGTGGTGTTGACGTAGATGGTACTTTTTCTAGGAAACTTTCATTTCCAAAGTGGAAATCTAGGAGCTATTTGCTTTGGTCATATCAACTAAGACGGTCCACCCTGCTTTACTTGTAATTTACCTTAATTTCTCTTCTTGAATGCAACTCCTTTTGCTCCTGTATCTTTAGGGCTTGAAGCCTCTGTGATGATGCCAAAATTCTCCTGAAAATAGCTGGTGGCACACGGCATTATTGAAAATTCGGTGGCTTCTTGCCTTAAAGTCCTTAATATGGTAAAACTGTGGCTACATTGAGTCTTTTCTTCTTTTATATTGATTCAGGTGATGACAGCGGATGCGGCTCTCCCGATGCTGTCAACAAAGTGCGACAACAGATCACGGAGCACATCGATCTATGGTTGGCTGAGTGTCAAGATCTGAGTAGGGGTTGGAGTTCTATCTGATAAGATATGGTAGAACTGCTCAGTATGGTATTAGAATGTTCTTATGTAAAGCTAATCTTGTACTATTTGATTACTACGTATACTGATTGGGCTGAAAAAAATTAGCACTCGTGCTTCTCTTGATTAACGCTCTTGCTTTGTCATGGCTCTCACTCTGAACATTTGAATGCCTTGTCTTATAAGGTGATGGACAAGGGATTCTTTGTGAACGCTAACTATGAAAAGAGACGTCCCTACAATATAACGTCAGTTTATTTTTCATTGGGCTTCTGTTGTGGTTCGTCTTTTTCTTGTCGTCTGATAAGGTGGTCTCACGCAAAAGGGCAATGGTACTCTTTTAAGAAGAGCAGTTAATTGAGAGGTTTTAAATTCGAGTTTACTCTCTTGCTATATCAGTACTGATCATAACATTTGATTTAAACCCCAAAAAAGATTTTAAAAAAAAAGACTTGAATGACATCCATACATCTTTGAAGATAACCTCAGAAAAAGGGTGGTAAACTACATACACACAAGAATCCCCCCGGGCACTAGAACTTTTTTTTTGGGGGGGGGGGGGGGTGTTGAAACATACCAAATTCTCAGGGGGTTGATAGTTGATACACTTGCTCCAATAACTACAAATTGCAATTGCTTCTGTAGTCATTCAAGGAATAATGTCACATGACAAGTTACCCAAACCAGCCTTCCAAGAATCTAAAATCTCTCATATTTCATGTATAATGTAAAGTTCATCCATTACAAGCCTTAAACCTAGGACACTGCGTACGATAATGCAAAAATGGGATGCCGAAGATTCTACCCCTGATCAATGTGAAATCTGCAAAATCTTGGATTGGATCAGAAATGCTATTTCAGATAGGTAGAAGCGACCCAGAGAAGCACATAGGTTATCAACGAAGTCGTCACTTCCAAACTCCTCAGCCCTTTCGCAACAGGTGGTATTACAGATACCATTAGGAACGTACCTAAGAGCCATGAGAAAATAAAAGCTCCAGCCCTGCACCATGGTGAACCATTTTTCAGCATGCAATGAATGACGTCAACTCTTGAATCTTGTACTAATGCATAAAAGAGGTTTAACACCTTTGTGTTTTAAAATGGAGTAGAAGTCCACAGTGAAATCAGGGTCTCAATTGGCAAGCAAGGTTAACCCAACAAATTGGTAGAGATGACAGCGAGTCAAGTGGCCTAAAGCTCAACTGATTTCCAGTTCCGCTCACAGATAAATAAATGAAGGCCGAGTTATACTCAACTTGAAAGCTTGATGAAATACTTGTGTAGAAATGATGTAATAGCTAACCCACAACACCCCCCCCCCCCCCGCTCGCCCAAAAGAAAGAAAGAAAGAAAAGTGCCTAGCATGAATTGCTATCATATATGTAGTTATATCACTCATTAGTCTAAAATCCTTAAAAAGCAATACATAATCGATGTAAATGCAAATAAATTTGAATTGTATTTAATGAGAACAGTAGGGGTATTACTATGCTTAAATTTTCATTCCTGTCTTATTTTGACGAAAGTTCAGGCTTTCTCGCCAATGATTCAGAACAGAGTAATCTTACAGAAACCGTATTCTTTTTGTTTGGGCTCATATTGATGAGTATTTGTTGGCTATTTATCATTTAAACTATTTTTAACTTCCTTTTCCTTCAATGCCCCTTACTGTTACTTTTTTCATTTAGTGGAAATAGGAACTTCTCTCATGTCAAGATGGTTTAGTTCACAACAACGACAACAACAACTCCCAGTTTGGGTCCCGCTTTCGCAGGGTATGGGAAAATCCATATATAGACAACCTTACCTCTACATACATGACTGCACGTAGAAAGACCGTTTCTAATAGACCCACATAACAAATGGTTTAGTTATCTAACAAATTACCCCCTGAATATTCATGGACTCTGGAAGCTATGAACATTATCAAAAAACATGAAACCAAATCAAATAGCATTAGCTAATAAAGTTACACATTTAGACCATGGTTAACACAAGAACACACATCACATTTAGCTTAAGGTTAAAAATTGAAGAAATGGTAGTTTGCATAGTAACTCAAGAACAGTGACTCAGAGTCGTAACTTATAAGCATAAAATAGAACAGAAAGAATAGTACATACCCATACAGCACAGCTCGAATTTTGCTCTTCAGCCTGCTATATATAAAATAAATTGTAGCCATTAAAGAAATGGCCACCTGTAGGGTAGGGCCTTCTTCAGTTGGAAAGAG
Source organism: Carnegiea gigantea (assembly GCA_029747015.1). Classification (NCBI taxonomy): domain Eukaryota; kingdom Viridiplantae; phylum Streptophyta; class Magnoliopsida; order Caryophyllales; family Cactaceae; genus Carnegiea; species Carnegiea gigantea. The sequence continues at coordinate 2,484,053 of JAKOGI010000007.1, forward strand.
GTAAGTCAAGACTCCAAGCACCAAGAATGTAGCAGATGTAAGAACAATGAATTTGCTGTCTGCAGGAGTTCGGAACCTGTTCAAGACTGCCTGCACATAACGGGATTGTGTAACATCCCTAACCTTTTTCTTGATGTTGAGCTTTGGCCTCTTCCTTTCATAGAACTTCTGCATGATTATTTTGTTATGAGCTTCCTCGATAGCATCCACACTTGGTTTATGACCCGCATACCTCTGTATCAAAAAGTTCCTTGCCGCTTGAATTTCTTCCTCCGAGGCCTCTCTGCTTATGCCAAGTCGTTTGTATGGGTCTTTTATATTGATCCTTGGAAAGACCTCTGGATAAAGTGAAGACGGCCAATAATAAATCTTGAGCAACCTTTGAAGAGCGAAACTTGAAGAATTCTGATGCAGCCACATGGGACTCTTTTTTTTTGGGGGGGGGGGGGGGGGGCTAGATAATAGATATCATGGCAACAGCAATGAAACGGTAATAAGCAAACATAGCAATAATATTGCAATTCTCTGATTATGCAGATCCATGTAGTAGTAGTCAGAAATTAGATAGAATCGTCAGCTGAGAGAATATTACATAAAATATCCCAGGTCTCCACTTCCCCCAAGATGTGCATATTCCAACACTTCCAGACCTGAAAGTATTTCAATCCAAAACCTAAATAGCTACAACAAAATCAGTAATAAGTTAGTTTGGCTAAGGATTTTCATAGTCCCCTTCAACAACTCCTTATCTCAAAAGGCTTGATTCATTAATCTTTTGTTTGGATTGTAGTGATACCTAATGAAAAAATTTTGGGAGGCTTAATCCCCCTTCCTCCCCCCCCCCCCCCCAAAAAAAGAAAGACTAAGCCCTCATTTTGCCTCCTTATATTAACACTAAGATTTTTAGCAGGATTCATTCAAAATTTCAAATTCACTAAAATCATCCCTCCCACTCATGTCTGCAACAAGTTACTCCACCTGCCGAGAGCAATTAACAGGGGCAGTAACCCCCTTTCTCTCCTGCGAATTATCTCCATAAAACCAAATGCGTGCAAGTTACTTCCAAACCCCTATCCCCAATGATTCACCATTCAGGGTGATGTAGAAGGATTTCATACCAATTCAAGCAAATGCCATTCAGGTGATGCTAGGATCACAACAAGCAGTTCAGGCATGGGGGAAAGAGGGTATTACAGAAGGCTTTCACACCAATTCTCATATTTGTAGAATGTTCGTGCAACAAAAGGTCCCAATGATCTATATGATCTTCTTGCACCTGTAACAAGGAATATGGCTAAAGGAATGCTTGAGAATGCCACTTTTGGACAGTGGTTTTGATTCCCCACCCAAAGACAATGTACTGATATTTGGGTGTTGATAATCCAACTAAGAATTGCCAGAGCAATTAAGCTATCCGACATTAGAGGTCCTTTTGACAAAATAATATGCAACTACACTTACAGTATATCCCAAAATACAACCAAACATATATTGTTAAGCTGGGGAAAGAGAGGAAGGTTTCTAAACTCCCAGGGGACAAGGACTAACCTGGTTTATCACATGATATACCAAGAAGATACTAAACAAGTTACATTTCCTATCAATTAGAACAAATACCATTTTCCCATGCAATCTACCTATGTTATAGAAATCGGCAAGAAATGTCTAACATGGATTGAGACACGTATCCACCTGTTATATGTGTCCTATTATCAAAATTTCGCATGATTTGATTTAAAACAAAGTCCCAAATATTTGAATCAATGTCAGAGTACTAAGTAGACAACATAGCTTAGGCTGAATGAAGAGTTCAAGTAACATACCAATTACAGAACCAGCCATCTCAAAATTTCAAAATGGAAATAAGTGAAGCGCAACTATAACATCAAAGAGGAATACTAATCAACAAGCATGAATGGGCAAGCATTACCAGATTGGTTGTTCATGGCATCACCATAAGAAGCATCCATTGCACACTTTATCAAATGAGTTCTTGAAAGAACAGGTTTGTTTGAGAACCTGGCCAAGTAACTCCTGCAAGATATCATGAGATGTTAGTGTAGCACAGTTCACTCCCTTGGCATAAATTCAAAATACAGAGGACATACCCTTCAAGTCTAAGGAACCTTCTAGAGAATCCATTCTGAGAAAAGGCAGGAATTCGCCCGCATATAGCTCTTGGGCCATTTCGAGTAGGGAAGTTAATACAATAGCCCGAGGGGCTAACAGCTAGCCCCGAAACGGACATCTTAACAACTACACAATGGCTTGGTGCCCGAATTGTTACGAACCTTATAGTTGGATACAATCAGGAAGATTCCAAAAGCCCTGCAGTATGTTCATACATCACGAACTATTCAACACATTTTCAAGTAATAATGCCCACGAAGCAAACAGATTCAATAACCATAAACCCATTTCCTTATTGAATTGGCAACAAATAGGGCAATGCAATACTAATAATTTCCTAAGAATGAAAGAAGCAGTAAAGACCCCCTTGGGGCATTTCATCGAGCAGTTAATGGGCAAACATAAAACCTTTCCTTCAACAATGTACGCAAATTCATGTTCATTTTGAACAACGACCCAGAAAAGACAGATGCATGTATTAGACCTCAGCAATAGTAGAAACACCGAATTTTCAGTGAACACCCAAGGGATTCAAGTGGGCAAAATGAAATAAAAGAATGAAGAACACGACAGAGAGAGAGAGAGAGAGAGAGATAGAGAAGAGCCTACCAGACTGACAAGATTCAAGAGAAAAAACAAGCTACCATCTTCTTCCGGCCTCCCTCTTTTCCTGCCAATGCTTAGCCCTAGAGGAAGATGGACGACTGTAAGAGTGAGTTTTGCCCTGCCAATGTGAGAAGCAAACAATCGTCATGCAAAACGTGAAAGACGGCTGGGCAACAATCCGTTGTAGTCTAGATGGTTAGGATACTCGGCTCTCACCCGAGAGACCCGGGTTCGAGTCCCGGCAACGGAAATTTTTAAAATTTTTTTACTGCGTGTCAGAGGCTACTGCCTTTAGAAACCAGTTTATTATTATTATTTTTGTTTAAAAAAAAAGTTCTTTTGCAATAACAGCTGAGAGAAAGAGTTACAACATGAATGCAATTAGGAGTCCTAGACAGTTAGACTTTCAGAAAATAATTTTAAAAAATATTTACACAAATACTTCCTACCATACACCGGCCTCTCCTACTATAAATACATGACTCTCAACACAAACCCCATCACAATCACTTACGTATACCCTTCCTTATTATTCCCACAACACCAATTAAAAGATCAAAAAAAAAATTCCGTAGAAAAATTAAGATCAGAGAATTCAATCAAACACAGCATGAGTGTTGAACTGCTGGATGCTGCAACTATTCTAGGATTTGTAGAGGACGAAGAGGCCTTCACCAGGTGGGTCATGACCCGTTTTGCCGCCCTCGACACGAACCATGATGGGTTCCTTTCTTATGGAGAGATGGTGGAGGAGTTGAAGACGTTGAGCGCGTTCGATCAGACCCACATGGATCCTGACCCGGATGAGGTAGCCAGGACGCTCGGGTCGATGTTCAAGCAGTTTGATCATGACTGCAATGGCGTGGTGGATTTTGAGGAGTTTAAGGAGGAGACTAAGAATATTGTGCTTGCTATGGCTAATGGGTTCGGGTTCTTGCCTCTTCATGTGGTGCTTCACGAAGAAAGTTTTCTTTTCAAAGCTGTTGAGATTGAGAGGAAGGCTAATTCTACTGCTAATCCTGAAGTTGTGGCTCCTTAATTAGTTTTTTTTTCCCCCCCTTCTTCTTGAGGTTAGATTGTTCAATTGATTCTTTATTTACAAATTAATAACTCCCTGTAGTCGTCTTTCTTTTTTATGATTAATGATTTATGCAAGATAATTTCTTGTTTATTAGATATGTTACTGAAATTTATGATCAAGTTAATTTCATTAAAATGATCCAATGAATGAATTGATAAGATAAAAGCTTTCAGCCTTAGAGACGGTTTCTGATATAGTACACGCTATATTTAGGTTTATGACGCTTATTAATCAAAAACCTACCAGTCCTAACTGATTTCAAAAAATGATTGTAGTGAGATATCATGATTATAATATTTATTTGAACTTAAAATTTGAGTTTGAAATTTATGCATTAAATCACATTATTAAAATCATTAAATAAACCTGACTTCTTAGTAAACGTTTTAGATATTAACAACATAGAGGTTGAAGAAAAACTTTGTTGCTTGGACTTCATGATGGCTCGATGACCTAACTTCAATTCATCAAAACATATAGTTAGGTGGCGTACATGGCTCATTGAACTCTTTACTTTATTTTTTTCGGCATAATATAAGCTAAAAAAGAGATTTTAAGTGCCTAAGCATAAAACTCTTTACGTGATTCTCTTTAGGCACAAGGCAAAAAGTTCCGTTGCCGGGACTCGAACCCGGGTCTCTCGGGTGAGAGCCGAGTATCCTAACCAGCTAGACTACAACGGATCTTGGAACACTGACCCCTATTTAATTAAAACATCAATAATACAAGTGTCAACAAACGCAATCGCCTCATTATACAATCAACCAGGTTAAACTTTTTTTTTTGACTTGCTGAGGTCTGTTTAAAGGGCGGTATAAAACATTACCTTTTAATGTTAATATTTGAGACTTTTGTTACCCTTATGTTTGATTTAGAGCTCCATGATCTTCTAAGTTCTAACTAATTAAAAACTTTTACAAAATTAGGTAAGACCTTAACATTATTAGCCTAATAGGTAGCATTATCATTATTAGGAACCACAACTCTTTTGCACAAGCATAAACATGAATAAATTAAATCATCTGTTGATGACCCTGCAATATCCTGAATGTTACTCGTCATTTTCCTGTCAAAGTATCAACTTCTCTGCCTTACAAATTCTACAACAAACAATGATCTAGTGCAATGTATTGAAAACTAATCAGAGAGACAATCCAATGGAGGTTTTTTGGATCAATTACTGCCTGAAACAAACATATTTACAGGTCCGAAAGAAATTTAAGATACATAATAAGATACAAATGTCAACAACCCTATACACACACCACAATCAGTAATCTGAAACAGCAAGGCACTGTGGTAATATGCGAGGAGCTACCATCAACTCCAAGTATAGCAAAGTTAGTGCGGCCTAAGAGAGAGCAACGTTCCACAGCCCCCTTTACCAGACCCCCAAAAAAGGAAAATAAATAAAGCGCACAGCTATTTACAGAACATATTTAACAAGCATCTGGGACGAATTTCAGTAACTAAAAAGGACCGAGAATCAGCTGTAAGCAACAGTGTAACTGTACGATTGATATTGCATTTGAGTAATTGAGTCAGCAGAAGCAGGGTCCAGGTGCTTTAACTATGATTGTCACCGTCTGATATCTGTGAAAATCACATCCACCCAACAATAAATCAACCTACTGAAATTTGTGTGAGATTTATAAAGACAAATGCAACACAGACATCATCATTGAGAATGAATCCAGATGAAGTTGAACGAAATATAATCATGATCTTCATGCGGTATGGCTTGTCATCAACATTTATTAGCAATATGCAAGCGCCAGCATTGGCGAGAGTGAATTCTCTAAACACAATCTTCACCAAAGAACAATATAATCTTCATGTAGTGTAGCTCGGACTTGCCACAAACTGAACGTGGAATTGTTTATTTTTTAAGCACTTCAATTGATTTGTTGTATTTGTCCCCCTTCCGGCGTGGAGGTAGTAGCAATATGCAGTTGACACTTTGATTGCGTTACTACACTATGCTCAACCAAACATTCACAAGCTGTTTCCAAGCTACAAGACTAAGGATTTAAGAAAATACGCAAAACAAATTCTTGCTAATGGGGTGTAAGACTCTTTAAGGGGGTTAACAATAGGATTCAAGTAAAGGCAACAAACCATGGCACATATTGCAAAGCTGTCTGCACCAGCAATTTAACCGTTCCCCAACCCTCAGGTTGAAATGAATTATTCTTAGAAAATGGTAAAACTGCACAAAGATGTACCAATGAGAAGCAAAAGAACAGAAGCAGATGGCATAAAGTTTGCATTGAGATATATTCCAAGCATGCAGGGGGAGACACAGAAGTTGCACAAACTGCTGGTGATGAAAGGCACAAAAAATAACCATACATTTATCATGACTGAAACAGTGTAACGGTTGCAATATAACCATTTTTCATAACCTGCAAAAAGTTAACATATCTGTTAGCATAAGAAAAAGCAAAAGCCATGTCAGATCACTGAACACCACATGGTAACTCACCTCAAATGCAATGTTTTGATAACCATACACAAAAGTCGATCCAAAAGGATTATTTGCTGAACCTTGCGTTTGGATAGCAGCACGGCCACAATCACCAAGGATTTCCTATAGGCCAGTAACACCAAGTTCTTTCAGAATTTAAAGCAACGTAAAAAGCACAAGAGAAATATATCAGACAGCCCAAAAACACCAGTGATGATATCATCTAGCAGCACTACACTGAGCCTAAGTCAATAACTGATTATAAGAGTGCACACTAACCGGAGATTATAACAATGAGAATTAATTTAGTTAAGCTTCCTCCTTTAGAATGGGACACAATAATTTTCACTTTCCAGATACAAGACTATTTTATTCATGTAGCCATTTTGAAGAAAAAATTTTATTTAGTCTGGATGTAGATCCTGAGCAACTTCGCATATGTGATATAACAACGAGAACATTACCTTCACCTGTTCCCACTTGGTGCTTGGTGTAATGCTGTGCTTTGCACTGCTTTCAACTGGGAATGACCCCACATCTATGGGTAACAGGCGATAGCCAATATAAGAAATATTATCTACATGCATTGAGGAAGTAAAAAATTGAAAAAGGGTGTTGGGGGGGGGGGGGGAGAAGAGGGGGTAACAATAATATAAGATATAGCAGCACTTACGTTCAGAACAGTGGATGATGAAATTGCACTTTATATACGAGTTAAAATCAGGATGACCAGGGTAGTTTGTATGCAGAACAAATTTCTTGATTTTATGTGTCTGAAAATATGATAACCAATATACCAAGCATTAGGCAAAATGTACAAACACTGCAACTACGCAAGTCACCAGGTGGCTATAACAGAAGACACCTGTCCATCAAATAGTATGTCCAAGCCACGTGTGAAGTAATTGTAGAAGTAATCTCCACAAAGGGTTGTCCGTGGGCGAGGATCCGAGGCTGAGTGAATAACCATTTGGTCGACCTGAACAAGCGTATAGTATGGCATTAGCCTAACACCATTAAGCACTTACCCAAAAAAAAATAAAAAAATAGTAGTACTACTACCATCCCATGAGTGGTTCCCTCAGACACGCGCGAAAGTACACAGTAGACACCACAATGGCCAATTGAGGATGTAGGATTCTAGGAACAGTAACGAGTATTAAAGTACCCAACATGAGACCGACTAAGGACGTTTAATAAGCCAACAGAAGATGCATCCTCTACTAACTTTTTTTAACAAGCAACAGAGGATTCAAAAAGCTACATTTATCTTTATCTGCTTCACGAGCAATGCTCCCTTAAGACACTAAGAAGTCCTAGCAAGTAGTTACTAGAGAACACAGACTACTCAATACCTGTTTCTGATGTATTCCACAAGGACGGCCCAACTCGGTCCAAACATCCTGTAAAATAACCAATGTATGATCAGCATTCAACTATTCAATACTCACTTAAACAGCAGTCACCACTGAAATACTAAAATCCATCATAGAGTACACAATACAAGGACAAACACAAATCAAAATTTAACGCAATGGAAGAGTCCAAAATAAAGCAGCCATCAATAATAGTACTTTTAGATAAAGCACTGCAGAAGGATGCTACTGATTTATTGTAAAATTGCCACTTCTTTGCTTCGAGAATTCAAAAAGAGTATGCTCATCTAGCATGTAATAAAATACCACAGAAGCATGCTATTGAGTCATTGTGAAATGGGAACTCCTTTGCATCAAGAATTAAAAGAGTATCCTCATCTAGCATTTATTTGGATCTAGTCAATAATGGAATATGAAGCTGTTCTGAGTCTTCTGACAAGGCAAAAGGTCTCCAGTGACAAAATTCATGATGGCACAAAGAAAGTACAAAACAAAGACCGCCGAAGATAATGAATACATAACAGTATCACATTATTGTGATCATTTTGAGGTTGTAGGAAATAATAGTGCTTCAACATGTAAAATTTGGGGAGGGGGGCGATTCAACATGTAACATAGGGGGACAAGGAAAATGATACCTGTGGGGATGCCCCAAATGGTATATGCTGACCACCAATAGAAAACCGTAATTCTTCGCCCAACTGAACAACATAAATTTTAATCAGCATCAGGACATCTGCCACAGTAAAGTCTATGCAACCTTTCAACATGGCAACTAATGAGAAGCAAACTTGTCTCACTAAAATTCAAAGCTACAGCAACAATCGAATCCTCCAAGTTGATAATTCATGTACAATGATTTCAATGACTGGATGAGAACGGGATATCATTTGAAGGAAAATAGAATGCCGCAAAAACAGAAGCCAGGCAAAACAATTGCTAACAAAGAAATGTATATATGACAAAGTGAGAAATCAACCTTGACGTGCACCTCTTCCATGTAGAGGCTACCAGCAGGCAAAGCAGGAACAACAGCCTTGTCCATCAATGGTCCGACTCCTACCTTCTTACCCATAGAACTATCATATATGCAGACACGGCAAGTTACAGGTGTAGTACCATCAGGAAACTCAAGTGGCAACTCCGCTGATGGAGAGACATTAACATTGACCTTGGTAAGCAACGAATATGACGGAAGTACTACACAAGTCTCCAAAGAAACTAATACAGGAAGCCTACCTTCACCGTCATTGCAGCAATCTGTATACTGCGCCGGAATAGGAAATGCAAAGGACAATCCCTACAAAATTACAACGACAAATAATTCAGAGAACCCAAGCCAGTGTTTTGAAGTAGGCATGACAAATAAAGATTGTTTCAAGAGGCCTACTGGATACAAGAGATTATAAACGCCTCTATCTTTATCATAAATCCCTGGATAAGTCGGGCCAAAAAGCTGATATACAGCTACAAAAGTTGCAAGCGTGGTTGATCCTCTGAAAGAAGAAAGAATTTCAATAAGTACGGTACATGGATAAAACAAATCACATGGAGAAACAAAAACTTACCCAATAAGAGATGTGGCATACCGCATCTGAAGTCTTTTAACGTCATAAATTTCAATAAGGCGCAGCCTCTACCAAACATAATAGAGAGCTAGATCAGTACAATGCATGTCAATGATAGGTTATCACAATGGACGAAACAATAAGCACCCCTGCCTCACGAGTGTGTTCTAGTCAGACGATAGCAAAACATAATTGAGTAGCTAAGAAAAAGAACAATCCTACCATTTGACATAAACTAGCTTGCAAATACCAAATTCCGTAATGGTGGGCAATTTCACAAAATGTGCAAGCACAAAACGTCCCAAAAAAGGTAAATAACTAAAATAAAACAAATATATAAAAATTCAACAATTTAAAGCATTTGGTTCAATGAATTATTCGACCAACTCCATTTGCTTGCTGTATTGATTGCATAACATGAATTTAGGTTAAATGATCAGGACTAGTATGCAATGAAACTCAAATGAAACTTCGTACGATGGGAAAATCAAACCAACGAAACTTGGTAGCATTGGAAAATCAAACCAACGAACTCCGTAGCCTGGGAAAATCAAACCTGAGACCATGGGTCAAACCGGAGATGAAACCCGTGATCAGGAAAGCTAATAACAATGTCCAGTTTTAAGGGTTCCTGCAATTCAAAGCCAACACAGGATGAAACAGAAACAATAGATTAGGAGCCCAGTCGGTAAATGGCTGGTCGGTAATTGGTGAAGTACATGGTGTTACATACTTATAGTAGAAGATTCATGGGAAATTATGCAGTGAACTGCAGATGAAGATGCAATAATCAAGAATTTAAAAAGTGCGATCAAGCAATTTTCCAAGAATAATCAGCATTTACCTCATCGAAATACTTCACGTGCACAACATCATAAATGTTAGGCTGCTGCTCAATTTGGGAAAAAGCTTCGCAAATTGGCATTCCTGGATAGAAAAACTTCCTTATCATATAACACTAATAACCCTAAAAACTTCCACAAACACCATGAAACCAACCAAACATGCATAAACCCAAGCTAAAAAACTACCCAAATTGTCATCAATCCTCAACAATTTGATGATCAAAACCGACAATTAAAATAAATTTCCACTCTAAACCAAATATTAAACAAAACTTCCAAATATGCATAAACCCCAGCTAAAAACTACCCCAATTGTCAGCAATTCTCAACAATTTGATAATCAAACCCGACAATCAAAATCAATTTCCTCTCTAAGCCAAAGATCAAGCAAAAACTTCCAAGTGTGCATAAACTCCAGCTAAAAACTACCCAAATTGTCAGCAATTCCCAACAATCTGAACGATTAAGACTGACGATCAAAATCAATTTCCACCTCTAAACCAAAGATTACACAAGACTTCCAAATACGCATAAATCCCAGCTAAAAACTACCCAAATTGCCAACAAATTCCCACCAATTCGACAATCAAAATCAATTTCCAATGTACACCAAAGATTTAACAAAAAGTCGTAAAATCGATGATGAAAAGGGGGGAAATTAGTAAATTACCGAGGGTGAAGGGACCGATGCCGAAGCCAGGGCGAAGATCAAGAACGATGGCGCCCATGGCAGTGCCCTCGCACCGGCGACGAGCTCTTTGCTGCTGTTGATGCAACATTTCTTCCGCTTTACTCCTTCCAATATTCTGGAAACAATTTGCAGTCTTTCAGAAATAGCAACTTTCAGTTGATACAAAGTTTGGTATTGTACAGCTTATGGGAGCTCTCCTCATACAGCACGAAACGGGGGGGGGGGGGGGGGGGAAGAGAGAGAGATGGAGTAACAATCAAGCTCAAGGCAAATGGCGTTGATCTCAACCGTCAAATGATCGTTTTTGTTCTCACTTTTTCGTTTCCTCTTCTATGGCTTTTGGTTGACTATCCTACCCCCCCCCCCCCCCCCCCCCCCGGGTCATACCCCCCAGAAACACTGAGAAAGAGAAGGTCTACATCGAGTCGAGCTGAGAGTGAATCGGAGCCCGAGTTGTTCATGTCCAAACTCGGATTGCTCCGATAGACGTTAGGCTCGAAACTCGTCGAGCCTATAAAGTTCTGATTCGGGGTCAGGTTCGGATGCACATTGCTCTTTTTGATTTTTTTTTTTTTTGTATGTATATGTCTTTGTCTAAAAAGTTTCCAAATTTAGATTACAATTGAAATAAATGTTTGATTTCTGCACTGAATCCAAAAAATAAGGGTTATAACTTTTGTTTATCTTAACGACAATTTTGTACTCTCTGTATAAATACATAATGAAAAAATAACTAATTGAGTTAAATCAAGTCAAATCAAGTCAAGTCAACTAAAACTTTTGAGCGCGGTCTCGAGCCCTATTCGAGCTTTGATTAAGTAGAAATTGAGGGCTCCACCAGCCGCCTCATTTTCGTTACAACCCTCGCTCATATATATATAGCTCATAATTAACAAAAAGTAAATGCAGTCATATAGATTAAAATTTGGTGATAAATGAACGTCAAACAAAGATATATATGTCATTTGAAGTATATATTTTCATGTGTAAATGTAAACGAATGTAGATATTTATATATAATTTTCTTTTGCTCAGTATACTTTTATAATTAAAATACAATGAAGGATTCAAAACGATGATATGCATAAATATACACATTCGAAAGATCATGATGTCATTGTCCAATACTACTTCAATGAAGAATGAAGATACTCAAAGTTTCTTGCATAACAAATTATGTAAACAGACAGATATCAAATGCATATAATTGGAAAAAAAAAAAAAGAGCAATTATTATGGTTTTTCTTTGAATCTATTACCCAAGTTGCTAAGTTGATAAACAATTTAATATTTCAACTATATTTTATTTGAATTTGATTCATGCTAAACACCCATGTATTAGCACGGATCACAAATATAGCAAAAATAGTGAATCGGCAATGAATATAAATTGGTCGGATGTAAATATAGCAAATAATATTATGTTACATATTTTTCTTATCTTTGTGTATGTATATTACACTTTTTTAAGCATGCATTGAGGAACTTGTTTAGAAATGTAGGGTTTTTGAGGACATGTAAACCACTTGTATATATTGGGTTGTCAATGAGAAAGATAAGAACGTCTCCCAACCCACATCTTCTTTTTTTTTGTCTCCTCGATGTTTTATGGTATTAGAGACGCAGAAAATCTAGAACCCGTAAAATTCAAAATGTGAAAATGATTCACATTGCTTTAGTTACAATCTCAATCTAAACAACAATCCAATACCCAAGTTGAACTCTGATGTGACAACTGTGAAGAGTGAGCTCATGGCAAGCGGACCACATTGCAAACTCACTGGAAATGAGGATTTACCAATGGGGCTATCAAAAAACCCAAAGATGATCCTCTTAATATGAGGATTGATGGAATGTTCACCACATGCTAGCCAAGTGGATTTTAGTACATATATTACTGAAGTACCATCATGTTCAACTATGTAATGTACATAGAATGCAAAAGACATATGGAATATGGAATACATCAATGAATTTATTTTTTTGGTAGTAAATAATCCACATTTTCAACAATTGAAATCCTACCAATTACCGTGTGAGATCCTAAAACAGGTTGCTTCCTTTGAAGTTTCTGAAGGGGCCTCCAACAACAGTCAACTTATCTGGAATGGTGATATTCATGATGGCTTTACCATCAATTCGACTCTCGCTCCTGTCAAGTTCAACATCCACAAAGAAAGGGAACCTTTATGGTGTTTGATTTGGCATGCTTAGATCCACCAAGGATTTCGCCCTTTCTTTGACTAGCAGAAGATGACATGCTAGTGACAAACAAAAATATACTTATAAGGGCTTGATCAATGATCCAAATGAAGAAGTCGGTTCAGTGTAGAACCATATGTTTGCAAAATAAGTTTGGATCATACGTCTTTCATTTTGGTTCATTCTAAGTTCTTCATGTTCCTATTGGAAACTTGGTTTGCTTCAGATCTCAAAGAGAAGATGTTTGGGTTACATTATTTGCCATAGCTGCTCGTGGCTTTGAAATTGGAGAAAATCAATTTGCTTTAAGAATGATGAGTTTCAGCATCCTTACCTATGTTCGTTAATTAAAAAATTTCTTAAGCATTTTGAGCCCCTCAAATACTTGGAAGCAACAACCTATTTCACTCAAAAGTGAAACCCTAATGAGATAGTATGTGCTAGTGAAGGGATGGATCAAGCTCAATTTGCATGTTGTGTCGAATGAAAATCCTAGTTATGCTGGTTGACGGTGGTATTTTCTAAGGGCCAATATGGAAATTAGGCAAAGGACAAAAGGACTTCTTGTGCAACGGAGGAGCATGTGCATTGTTAAAACTTTGAAATTCTAACCTTGCTAAAGGAATACAAATGGCATGAGATCCAAGTTGTATCGAATTTGAAATTCACAAGTATTCAAATTCTTTTTTTTTTTTTTTGGGTTTTGAAAAGCAATCCGAAAAATCATGTGCTATCATATCCTTGCACTTTGTAGTCAAAGAATGCTAATAATTCATCTTCAATCGAGAATGAGAAGTTAGGTTTAACCACTAATTTTAAGAGGGAAATTGAGTTATAGTCATCTCATAATTTTGGATGTCGAACAATCATCCCCCTTCACTAGCATTAGTCATGAATCCCGCTAAGTGTTGTGGTTTCTATTTTGTAAGATGTATAAAGAGTTTCCTCGTGCTGTTTTATTCGCAATAAATAAATTTTAGATAAATTATTTTTTTGAAGTTAGATAAATTATATTTAAACCACCAAAAAATATACTAAAATTATACCAACTCATTGATTGGGTAGTTTTAATTATCTTGAAAACCCCTATTTTCATTGTAATTTTTTTCATTAATTATACATTACTGTAAATTCGATATTTATTCTTTTGAGTTTCAAAGTAGGATCAATTTGTTTATAACTTGTTTATATGTTTGAGCTAGTGTGAGTTGAAAATACAATACTGATTTTGCTAGTATATTTATATTAGCAAATTTTAGGCTCCTTTAACCTTTAAAGTCTATATAATACTCCTAAAAGTATGAGCTCATACAAATCACATCAGTGTTACATATTAAAAATTATTTATGTAATAAATAAATGCTGAAAAAATATATACATATAATAAAAGGAAGTACACACTCCTAGATATACCAGTAATTCTATGGTACATACTATACATCTAACTATGGACATACCTATATAAGAGGGTGTGTACTGTATTTTAAAAATTATTAGATATAAACATATGTATTCTAGTATGATATACACCTTTTTATATAGGCATATATATAGTTAGATATATGAATATGTACCATAGAATTTTTGTAGATATACCAGCGTATCTTATCACTGGGCAAAAAAAAGAAAAAACAAAAAACCAAAAAAGACTAGGTTGGATGTGCGATTCCGTCTTGCTGAAAATGCGGTTTGTGTCATCACGTAAAACGCCTAATCTATGACTCCACTTTTGTCATCCAATGAAAAGCGTTATAGTTTGTACTACCTGCTGCCAAATTGATTCAACTTTAACTCTTCTCTCTCCTCGCTCTGCCCTCTGGTCTAAAACTGGTTCCTACAATCCTACTTCGAAAGCGACCCAAAACAACGCGCACCTCCCTCATTTTCTTCGTCAACTTTCTCTCTCCTCCCTCACAACCGCCCATATGTGCCGGCCACACCCTTCTTCACCTCCTTGGCGCCCTAAATTAGGGTTTTCAATCCACTGAAATCCGGCAATTCGATCTGGTGTCTTCCAAATCAAGCTCAGCAATGGCGGATGCGCAGCTTCCACTAGCTACTGTTCGAGCTCGTGTCGACGAGGTAGGAGCTTCTTCCAGTGTTGGTCCGTCTGGAGCTGACCAGAACTTGCTCGGCACTCAGGCCGTCGGAGCTCCGGTGGAGATTCCGGCGAAGAAGAAGCGTGGCCGGCCACCTAGGAATCCGGCGGCGGCGGCGGTGAATGCTTCGGCGGCTGTGAAGAGTAATAGTAGTAGCAACAACAAGAGGAGTAAGAAGGAAGAGGAGGATGTCTGCTTCATTTGCTTTGATGGCGGGAATCTCGTGCTTTGTGATCGCCGGTGAGTTGGCTCGTTATCGGCGTATTAGGGTTTTGGTGCTACTTTGAAGTATTGCTATATTTCTTCGTTTATTATTTGTTATACAGTGCTTTGTTTTGTTCGTTAATCAAGCTATTGTCTTCCTTTCTGGCCAGGGACTGTCCTAAGGCGTATCATCCCGCTTGTGTAAAACGAGACGAGTCATTTTTCCGGCGAAGTATACGGTGGAACTGTGGTATGTGTTTGCCGCATTATGAATTGTGATTACGTGAGGTGTTGGACACTTTGCTTTGCTGAGTTTGAGTTGTAATTTTTTTGGGTTTATTCTGCATTACATGCAGAATCCAATGCATTTGGTATACAGTGGGGTCGGAGGAGCCTTGGTGTTGTCTTTTGGTTTAATGAGGTAGAATGTCGATGAGACATCAGTTAGCCAAATTTCCAAATTCAGTAGGATGAACTTTTGGTTTGTTGGGTTCCTAAGCAGATTACTCCAAAGCAGTAGGATCATATATGCATTGATGCTGTTTGGTTCAAAAAAGTTTCTCTATCAACCGTTTTGACGTTGGGGATAATTTTTTGCCGAAAAGAACAAGTGTGCTAACTCCTGCTTGTTACACATGATCCGGAAAACTGATATCTGAGAAATCTGTCCATCCTGGAAAAGAAATCTTACTCTCCGGTCACTTCTGGACAGTGGACTAATGGCTCTCAATAATCTAGAAACAGAAGAGGTTGGCGAACAAACCGCTTTTAGTGCAACTCTGATTTGTGTTATTTGCATTTTGAAAAGCTGCATCGATCTGGATTGGCTGCAATGGCAGGCTAAGGTGTGTGAAAGCTGAGAGGAAAAGAGAAAAGATGCAAGAGAGAGAAGGGTGGTAGATGACAAGAGATTCACCATGTGCCCTTACAGAATTATTGCAATCTTACATCTGTCAGCAAGATAAAATGTTCATTTTATAAATACGTAGCTGTTCATCATGGAGAAGCTGTGGTAATCATTCCATAACCAATCTGTAGAAACAAATGAGAGATTGCCATCATACTTCCAAATTTCATCCCATTATTTGTATGTATACTGCAGTGTTCTGCCGCATTGAGCAGGCAAGATGAGTGAAGCAGAGAAAAGGGTAGGCTGCTAACGTGTGAAATTTTTGGGAGAATTTGGCTTGGCTTCAAGCAGAGTTAATTAAACTACTGATGAATTCAGTGTCCTGAAGGATTTACTTTTCCTGAGGATAAAGAGAAGGTGTGATGTATATCAATGCCTTCTAGTTTAGGCATGAGACTGTGCTTCAATGTCTTGTGCTTTCTAGAGGAAAGAACTAGATGCCCTAGTGAGGAGCTTGGAAAATAGCAATACAAGGGGACCTAAAGAAGGGTGGACCTTAAAGAGTATCATTTGGGTTAGTGGAGCAATAGACATGACTTAGGCCATTGTGACCTCTACTACAAGGACATGATCCTTGACAGAACTCTACAATCTTCTAGGATTCGGGTTTAGGTGTTTAGTCGTATGTCAGTTCATCCTTTCTTATTCATGCTTATTCTTCCTATTTGCACGATAGCTTTTTTCTTTGACCCGAGCTCCCATATTTGCGTGCATTTTCATCTTCTTGCTGACGGCCAACTACTTTTCCCCCCCCTCTCTTTCCCTGTTGGGTGTTCATTTGTTTTTATTTATTTTTGAAGATTTAACTTGGATGTTAAATGAAAATTGTCTTTGTGAATGTGTTTGAGCCCACCTCTTTGCTTGTCAAGGTTTAGGTTGCTTAAATATAGATCTCCCCTTACTTCCTTGGGTGACATTCGCATTGGATCACCATCACCATTGTTGTCATCATAGTTGTTCAAGAGATGCTTGGCCTAAGTTTTTATAAGCGTGTCAGCTTACATTATGGTTTCAAATTAGGTGTAAATTCTAGAATAGTGACTGTGAACCATATACGCATTTTTTAATGTGCTTGAACTCATTGCAATGTGCTAGGGTTTAGTTAAAAACTTGTGTACAGAATTGCTGCATATCTGTGAACCAACTTTAAGAATGTGGGACATTGATTTTATACGTCCAACATTTGAGGCATGCAATATCCTCCCCCCCTAAAGGTTCATGCTTGATATTTGGTGAACTTTGTCTTCTGTGCTCTTGAAATCACAATTGAGGTCTCTGTAACTCCATATATCACCTTGTAAATTATATTTGAATGTTGCTTGTTTGATAAGGAACCAAAAAGTTTCTGTTTACTAAATTTTGGATGTTCTGATTGTCATGCATTTCAGGTTGGCATTTATGTAACAGCTGTCAGAGAAATGCCATTTTTATGTGCTATACATGCCCTTACTCCTTATGCAAGGGATGTGTTAAGCAGGCTGACATCTTGTTCGTTAGAGGAAACAGAGGATTCTGTAGAACATGCATGACAACTATTATGTTAATTGAAAATATCCCCCAGGAAAACAAGGAATTGGTATGGTTGATATCTCTTTGGCATGATGTGTAAATTTTGGTGCTTACCTGGGCCAAGCTTTGTAAGCCTTCATAGTGGCATTTGTGGTGTTTTTTACATGGGTCACTCTATTGAGAAATCTAAGCAATAGGCCATTTACCAATTAGTCATTTTCTGCTGTTGCTATCTTGAATGGATGGTTTATTACGTCTCCTTGGCTTTTGCGGTCAAAATGTTTTGGACTGTGATGTCTGAATTTTGATTGAGGAAGGATATAATGTTGACAGAAACAGATCATTCCTCTTGTGTTGGGATTTTGAGCCACTTAACCTGACTTTTGTTCTAGGAGATTGAACAGGCCGCTTTATTGACACGCGCCTGGAAGCGTTAAAGCCCCAAAAAATAACCCAATAAACTCACATACAAGCCTATTAAGCCTTAATCTTAATTGGGTTCCCGGTCCACGGTTCGGTCCTTCGGACCACCCGGTCCAGACCGGGACCGGACCGAAGACCGAACAAGGCCAGCCCAAGGACCGCAGACCAGACCGAATTCGCCCGGTCCGGTCCGGTCCAAGCCGGTCTTCGGTCAGGTCCGGTTCTGGACCAAGTGATGAACAGCCCTAGCCTGGATGCTGAGGCAGGTTTATCTTTATATGCTTTCCTTGTCTCATGTCCATTGTGTATTACTCATCTGCATGCCTATTCTTGCAGGTTCAGGTAGACTTTGATGACACAACTAGTTGGGAATATCTGTTTAAGGTTTATTGGGTATATTTGAAACAGAAGGAATCATTCACCATAGACGAGCTAACTCGTGCTAGTAATCCCTGGAAGGGATCTGGACCGGAACATAAGGATCAATTTCTACGGAGAATACTTGATGTTAATGTCAGTACCGTAGCTGACTTGAGTAGTGGTGACGTATGTTTGGGAACAAATGCTTCGAAAAGAAGGAAGACAAAGAAACACACACAGTCGAATATATCCTTGCAAAAGGTGGAGAAGGATGATGGGAAAAGGGCTCCATGTGTGCATGGACCAGCAGATTGGGCTTCTAAAGAATTGTTAGAATTTGTTGCGCATATGAAGAATGGTGATACATCTGCTTTATCCCAGTTTGATGTTCAGGCCCTTCTTCTTGAGTATATAAGGATGAACAATCTTCGCGATCCTCGCCAGAAATGTCAAGTTATTTGTGATAGGAGGTTGGAGAATTTATTTGGTAAAGCACGTGTTGGTCATTTTGAAATGCTAAAACTGCTTGAATATCATTTCAAAAAACAATCTCGCACCAATGGCATGATTCGGGGCGCAGCTATTAATCCTTGCAGTGGTCCGGTGGATGCTGATGGGATTACTGGAGATATCCAGATACAGAGTAGAGAAATGAAAAGGCAAGCTCGCAGAAAGGGCGATGAGAAAGGCTGGCAGTCTAATCTGGATAGCTATGCGGCAATTAATGTGCACAACATGAATTTAATTTACCTGAAGCAGAGCTTGTTGGAAAAACTAATGGTGGATGCAGAAAAGTTTAATGATAAGGTTGTTGGTTCAGTTGTTCGAATCAGGATTTCCAGTAATGTTCAAAGGCAAGACATGCATCGTCTGGTCCGTATCATAGGTATAGATTTACTTTTAGTTTTCCATTGATTATCGCTTCTACATTTCATGTAAAATTACCTTCTTTTTATGAGAAATTACTAACAAGTGTATGTCTAGGTACAAGCAAAGCAACCGAGCCCTACAAAGTTGGTGATAAGACACAGAATATCATGCTTAGGATATTAAATCTAAACAAGATAGAAGATGTTACAATCGATGCAATTTCAGATCAAGAGTTCTCTGAGGTGACTGATATTCTTTTTGTACTTACTGTGTTTTTTTTCTCTGTGTGTTCTTATTTTTATTTTTTTGATGTTTTCATCTTTCATTTATCCCTATGCTCAATGTTGTTTTCTTATTTACCATTTATCCATCTGCTTGGGCTGGTGGGAAGGGGATGGAGTGTGCAGGAAGTAATGTTGTATTGGTATGACCGTATGAGTTTAAATTATATCAGTCATTAGTCATTGTTATTGGTATAAGAGGGATCCCTTATGTACTTATTTCTCTCCCTTCCACCCCCACTTCTAAAAATTAGTTTGAAGGGGAAGTATCCTCTGCTGTCTGTTATGGAGAAGCAAGGCTTTGGACTGACTGGTTATACCTCTGGAACTGGGAATATCTTTGCTTCAATTTTGAGTCATAGTTTAATGGCAAAGAGCCTACTGTAAGGTTTATTTTTGTGTTGATGTACTGCATGAAGAGCTGAAGAGCCTACTTTATGATTACTCTCCTCCAATACACTCGTAGGAAGTTTGTATCCAAGGCATTGATTGACCATGTCATCACGTATGAAAATAACCCAAGCCCCCCCCTTCTTACAAACCACTTTCTAGTCAGAAGATTTATTTTTTCCCTCACTGATCACTAATTGGGATTGCGAATTAGAAGTTGCTAAGGGCATGCAGCATATTAGCCTCATCTCGTAGTGCATCTTCCGACTGTGAGAAATTTATGCCTCATTCAGTAGTTTAATATTAGTGTTCCTAAACTGTATTTTGGTTTCTCTGATGAAAGTGTAATGCAACTATTGCTTTCTCACATCAAGTGCCTAGTTGTCAGCTTCATACTGAAAGCTTATTATTCTTTGAAATCTGATCATTTGTTTGCTGAATTGATGTTCCTTGAAATGCCAGGATGAGTGCAGACGCTTACGCCAGAGTATGAAGTTGGGCCTTGTCGAGAGGATGACTGTGGTAATTGTTGAAGTAATCAACGTTTACTGCAGATAGATGTTTTTTTAGTTTTTAAGATTTTCTTTTGGTTTTCAGGGTGAAATCCAGGAAAAGGCAATGGCTCTGCAGGCAGTGAGGGTTGATGATGTAAGTATACTTTTCTGATTGATTATGCTGGGATTCTGTTCTATGCCATTTCTGTTGTTTGTCTGTATGCTTATCAAGAAATGGTAAGATTATGCTGTTTACATGTTACCAAGATTTACATGATTATTAAATTAGCTTGACATCCAGGTCCCATACTTGGATCATTGGATATCCTTTGTAACTAACTTGGTATTACCTGTCCAATGTAGTGGCTTGAAACAGAGGTACTGAAGCTTAGTCATCTCCGAGATCGAGCTAGTGAGATGGGGCATCGGAAAGAATATCCTTTAACTTCCTCTGAATTTCTTTGGTAGTGACTTACTTAAGTTTCTTCTCCACCGACGCCACCATGTACATCGTTTTGCATGCACATTTTTCTTGACCATATAAACGCTTAGAGAACTTGTGGCAAAAATAGAGCTCCTGAAAACTCCTGAAGAACGTCAACGTCGGATACATGAAATTCCAGAAGTACGTGCTGATCCAAGGATGGATCCTAGTTATGGTTCTGACGATGATTCAGGAGAATCAGAAGCTAAGAAGCAAGGTAGGTTGCAGCCCTAATGTATCTTAAAGTCAACCTGCTGTACGCCCCTCCCCCAAAAAAGAAAAAAAGAAAAAAAAAAATGCATGCGATGCATTGCTGCATACGTGTGTGTTTTTCTCCACCCTCTTAGTGGGATTTCAACTCCAACATCTTCCACTTAAATGCATGATCTTTTTCCCCTTTTTACTTGATATAAATCTGTTCTTGAAGAATTGGATTTTTTATGATGTTTAATGTGTTTAGATGGGTCCATTACCCCAAGATACTCTATTCCGAAATTGAAGGCCAAAAATACAACAAAGGATAATGAGGCCAAGGCACTGAAGACCTCAGCTGCCAATGGGAAGCTTAAGAGAAAGCTCGCTGCTAAATTTCATATGCTGAAGGTGGAAAGTGTTGTAAGACCTCTTCATTCCTTTCATAGATCTGAAAGAGTTGATGCTGCATCTAAAATCTCAGAAGAAGAACTCGGCAATCCAGCTGATGCCGGGGTTGGTGCTGCTGACCATGGTGGAATGACTCCTGCTGCGCCCGACACTTCAAGCACTCTTTTCACTGGTAAGGTGCTTATTTCAGACATTGGCGAGCTTGAGAAGATTTGGCATTATCAGGATCCATCGGGCAAAGTTCAAGGACCTTTCTGCATGCTGCAGCTGCGCAAGTGGAATTCTAGTGGTTTTTTCCCTCCTGATTTGAGAGTATGGAAGATCAGTGAAACTCAAGACCAATCAATAACTTTGAATGATGCATTGCAGAAGCAGCATCCTGTTGAGCCTCGTGTACGCTTGCATGATGGAGCTAAATCAGATGATTGTGGAGTTAATTCTGTTGAGGCATTGAGGGGCAATGCCAGTGAACCTGGGTTTGGCAATAAGCCAGATGAAGGCAGCAACTCAAATTTGCCAACCGTAGGTGCTGCTTCCGTTGCTGAAGAGCAGTCTATGTGTCGTCACACTAATTGGCAAGTAACAAACGATCAAAATGTCTTGGACCAACAACATATAACCAATCCAGTAGGAGGCGCATGTGTCAATGGGGAAGGCAATAAGCCAGATGAAGAAGGCAGTAATTTATACTTGCCTGGGATAGGTGTTGCTTCTAATGCTGACAAACAGTCTATGAGTGGCTGCAGTACACAGCAAGTAACGAGTGATAAAAAAGGCTTAGACGAATCTTCTGGACAGAACAATATGACCAACCCAGTTGGAGGTTCATTTGTCACTGATGTAGCCAGGCCAGGTGTTGGTACTGCTACCAATTCCCCTGGGATGGTGCACGTGAACTCTAAAACTGAGTCCTCTGATCCATCCAGTCCCAAACCGAGGTCTGATTATATTGATATGGAAAGCCAGGCTGTTGGAAATGTACCATCCTGCCTGAATACTTCAGCAACTGCATGGGGAATGGCTGCTAATGGGACTGAGGTTTCTGATCCTTCAAATCCCTTGCCAAAATCTGAACCTGAGGAGTCGAAAGTTCCCAATATGGAAAATATACATCCCGTCACTTCAGATACTTGCAAAGATTTAGGTGCTCGGTTGGGACGTAGATCTAATACAAATGAGTTTTCGGTTGTTTCAAGTCCTCCAGTGAAGACAGGAAATGAGGCTGCGAAAGATCTTGATATGTACAGGAAATGCTCTGCTGCTTCAGCCGGCAATGATCATGATTCAGGTACAAGAATCAGACTCTCTTGTGGAACTGATGTCTCTGAGCTTCAGAACTCTGCTTCAAAAGCTGACAATGAGGACGTGGAACATAATGCTACAGAAAATGCACATTCGATTTCTTCAAATGTTCCTGTTATAGATCCTCACTCTAGTTGGAGTAGCGCCTCTGGTGGAAATGATGTCTCTCCTATGCTGAGCCCTAAACCTAACCTTGACAATGTGAAAAGACATGCTGGAGAAAATAAGCATTATGCCACTTCTGATGTTCCTAAGCAAGATCTAGGCACCAGCTTGCATAGACTATCTGATGGAGTTGCGTCTTCTGATATGCCTAGTGCCACTCCAAAGCCAGACGGAGAGAACTTGAAGACCTCAACTGCAGAAATCAAACATTCTGTTGCTGGAAATATCCCTGGGCAAGATTCAGGCACTAGCTGGGTTGCTACTTCTGGAGTTATTGGTTTAACTGATCCTGATACCTCATTGAAACTGGCTGATGAGGCCTTCAGAGATCAAGCATTAAATAATAATCATTCTGCTACTCCAAATATCCCTGGACAAGATTCGTGTATTAGTTGGAGCACTGCTTCTACCCTGGTAGTGGGGGAAGTTCATCTTCCTGATGTTGCCTGTGAATGGGGTGCATATTCTATTATGCATCCCAAATCTGGCAGTGAATTCAACTCGAGTCTACTTTCGCGCCCATCATCCAAGCAGGCAGAGGTTGCCAGTGAGCAAGCCACCCAAACTATTGTTAGTTGTGTGCTGACTCATTGTTCCTCCAGCACTCCAGATTGTTATACTTGGCAGCCCATTGAGCTCAGCACATTAGGTGATGATTCTGTTTCAGATCTGTTGTCTGAAGTGGAGGCAATGGAGTCTTTAAGAGGTATGTCTTCCCTAACTTCAAGGATGGATTGTGGAGATGATCCGATCGATTCTCCAAGAGATCATTGTTTTAGTCTTGAAGGGCTGAATCTAAATCTAGATCTGGGGGCCAATGATGCTTTGAACTCCCCAGCTGATATACAGTTTCCCGTGCATCCTACTTCTGTAACTCAATCACAGGGGACATTTCCTTTTCATGCTGTTACTAACTCAAGTCATGAAGTCAAGGTAGAAGTGAAACCGGCTTTTTCTTTGATGCCTGAGCAGAATTGTGTCTCAAATGGCCTACCACCTGATCATGCAGATCAACCACGAGCGGCATTTTTGGTGGATTTTCATGATCTTCCGAGAACCACTTGTACTATTGCTAGCTCAAGTCCTATGGTGGAGGGAGAAATGAAAACAACTGATTTTTCATTGCCTGCCCTTAATTCAATTTCAGTGCCTCCACCACCTGCCCCTATAGATCAACCTCAGGGGCAATTCAGAGTTGATGTTAATTGCCTTCCAAGTAGCACTTTTGCTTATGCTGAGCCAAGTCCCACGGTGGAAAGAGACGTGAAAGCAGCTATTGTTTCGATGCCTCCCTCGAATTCAATTTCAGATCCTGCACCACCTGCCCCAATAGATAAACCACAGGGGCAATTCAGAGTTGACATTGATGTTCTTCCACGTAGCACTCGTGTTCATACTGACCCAAGCCCTAAGGTGGAGATAAAAGTGGAAGTAGCTACTGTTTTGATGCCTCTCCTAAATTCAATTTCAGAGCCTCCACCGCCCACACTGCTGCAACCACCACTGCTGCCACTGCCGATTCTATCTCCTCCTCCACCACCAAAACGACCCTCACCGCCACCTCCAGAACCGCCACCTCCTACCAGATGCTTGGACTGCACATCAAGTTCCCATGAAAAGGGAGCGGCAGGTTCTACATCTGCATTGGTTCCAGAAACAATTTCGCAAAACCATCAACCTTCACCAAAAACTGCAAGCCTGAAAGTCGTGGGTGCTGAAACAAGGAAATCAGTTTCTGAAACAAGCAGCCATGGCAGGGAACCACCGGGACAAGAAAATCCTAAACTTTCTAGCTCAGGTTCCATTTTGGGGAATCCTAATATGCAGCGGAGCACTCGAGGGGCAAGCCCAGGGAATCGAATGAGTCAAAATCAGACTTCACCTAGATATAGTCATAGTGCTGGTAGACATTCTGGTCCAAAGGACAGGAGTCACCATTACCACAGTGTAGATTCAGGTTTTGGTAAGAGTAGGCCAAACTCATGGAGCAGGCAGTCATCTTTCGGAGGAGCAGGCTCTTCGAGGCCTCATAGTCACAGCCACAGTCATAGAGGGCAGCGCGTTTGTAAATTTTACGAGAGCGGATACTGTAAGAAAGGTGCATCCTGTAAGTATTGGCACCCTTAATTCTTAGAAATCCCCACATCGATGCGTACCGATGCAAATTTTTCTTCTGTAGATTATGTAATTGTTGTACGATTATATCTGTTTCATAAATTGAAGGCCATACGAGGCCGAGAAATTGAAGCCCCAACAATGGTACGTTCAGAGTAGTTGAATGTTCGTCCGTGCAGTTTAGAGATGGGTGGCTGTCATTGTAACACATTCTGGCGGGAAATATTACTTTGTCATTCTGCTAGACAAACTTACAGTGAATCGCTTGGTAACTTGCTTAGTTCTTAGTCTGATTGACAATCACTCAGTTACTTAAGACTATTTGCCCAAGATAAAATGGAGATAGGTGTTTATACATCAGAATTATGTAATTGCATAAAGAATGCTACTATTATATGTAGAATGACCTCATATAAGAATTTGTGTTTAAACCATAATATAAATCTTTTTCATCCGCCTACATTGTTTTTCATAATGTGGTTAAGATGTTAAGTTTCTAAATTCAAACGAAATTCTTAGTTTCTAAATTCTCAATCTCTTTCGATAAATTATACCATAATGTCAGTTTCATGAATATAAATTATGGTATGTTTTCATTCATTTGCCTACAATGTTTTCCACCAGGTGATTAAGTTTCTTTTTGGCTGATTCTTTTCCACAAGCATATCGTGTGAAGTAGTCTTGGAACGAGGGGTGGCAATTTTACCTGCACCTGATGGGTATCCGTTCGACCTAATCCGAAAAAGCGGATGGAAATTCAAAAGAAATGGATGATGTATGATCTTTAGGCGAATTGGGTTGGATTCGGGTGATGCTCTATTCAACCCACTATCCGATCCATCACCCGCTTTATCATTCACTTGTTTATCCTCTATTTTCAATTAGTTCACTTTTTATGTTTGTCCTTTAAATTTTACCCATTTTTTGAACGATTATATTGTTAATTTGTAAGTTTCGTCAAATTAATATGATAGATATGATGGTTCTTCATTTCTTAAAATATCTTTTTTAAACTTTTCAAAAACAGAAGCATATTTCTTCTTATAAATTTACTAACATATTACACATAAGTTTTCGTCACCTATTTACAATCCAATCCATCCGCTTTCACCCGCATACGATGGATGGATATATTGGATTGAATTTTTGCGGATGATAGGTGGATTAGATGAATCGAATGAAAACGGACGATAAATACAGATGATAGTTCACCCAATTCGAGCCCGATCCATTGCCATTCCTCAACTATCATTTGTGAGCTCATCCCCCCAAAAAAACAAAAAAAGGAAAAAAGAAAACAGAAAGAGAAAAACTCAGTTTGGTTTAGCGCGCTTGTTTGTAAGTTAGTTTTGTTTCTCGTGGAGCTGCATTGAATCGACACATGCGCGCGCACACACGCAGAGGAGACAAAGCGAGAGGGAGAGAGAGGGGAGTGCTGAGGACGTCGTGGATGTTGACGGCGAATCAAAAGCATGCCGCCGCCGCACTCTTCGGGCTGGCGTTGCACCAGGCCCAGATCCACCAGTCTCGGCCGCTGGGACCACCATCATCCGACCACCACCACGGCGGCGACACCACCACCACCACCATCAGCTACCAAGTGACCACCGAACTCACCTCCAAAGACCCCGATTCTTGGCTCGATCCCAATTCCGGCATCCTCCGCCCCATTTTCCAGTTAGTAATCAATCCCACTTTAATTTCTCTCTTTTTTTATTCTCCTCATTGTCAATTTGTTATTTTCAATGTAGTTTATTTGCACTTGTATGTGGAAATGTTAGGTTCTTTGAGATAGAGTCGGTGGCATGGCCAGGGATTGAACACAGTGCTGCCGCTAAACCTCCTAAGCATCATGTTGGGCAAGTACGTAACTCAAATTTCAACCTATTTCTCGCTCTTTTTTTTTGCGTAGTCTTAGTACATGATTGTGAATCCATGATCCAGTAATTAGCATTTACTTGTCCAGATCTTGTGATGGCTTTGAATGGCGTATATGGTAATAGCTTTTTATTTTTTATTTTCCCAATGATTGCATTATGAATGGTGTATATGTCTGTAGTACGGATGCTTGCAGGGGTAAGGTTGTATACTTCTGGATCTTCTGAACCCCACTGAAGCAGGACCTATGCTGGGTGGTGGGTTGTGTGTGCGTGTGAATGGAATAGAATCTTATAGGAAATCTCAGTTTGGTGCATTTTAAAGCACACTTTTTTCCTTGCTTTAAACCTTCACGAGGATTTGAATTTGATGACGTACGTCTTCTTCAGAGTGTCATTTTCTGTTTTCACCAAAGGGCGAAGAGGAATATATTATTGTGCTTTTTTTGGGTACTAAAGCCAGTTCCTGTTATGTGTATTATTTGTATAATTGATGTTGCTCCTTGCGTATTATGCCAGTTCCTGAGATTGCTTTCAGAGCAAAGTGAGAAATGCTCTTCTGGAAAGGAGCAAGAGCTTGATTTGGCTAAAGGTGTTGATGACATGGCAGCCAGAATGGAAGCTTGCTCTATTTCGAAGATCAGGAGGGATAAACATTATGAGTATAAGCAAGAACGCCGAGAAAAGTGTTCTGTCCAAGATATGTCAGAGTCAGACACACCATCAACTCCTGCAGAGACTGAAGCTATTGAATTTGTCGAGGAGAGGCATGTTAAAAATGATAGTGTCGAAGATGCAAGTCATGCATCTGACTATAACTTCATCGAGGAGCCTGCAGAAGAGCAGAATACCCTTAGCTATGAAAGGAAAATTGTGATTCTTTATGAGCTTCTTTCTGCAAGCTTGGCAACTATGTCCGATGATAGCAAAACATCCAAACAACAAAAGGGCTATGATGCTCGATATCGTGTCGCCTTACGCCTGCTTGCAACATGGCTTGATGTCAAGTGGGTGAAAGTGGTATGTAGGGTTTGATCTAGGGACATTTGTTCTTTTAGTTCAGATTTACAAGACATAAAATGTGTCTTCACTGTTGTGCCTTGCATGATTTATCTGGGTATTTCTGCTGTTTCTCATTCCAGTTTAAGTCATCTTTTGAAGGGATAAAATGACATATTTCTCTGGAGACCTTTAACGCTCTTACCTTTCTGCAACGAGAAAGAACAAGTCCATTAGTCCAACATCACTAGCATTACATGACAAAGAGGATACACACATCATATTATTTGTAGCCACGATTCCACTAGGATTCAATAGTTCCTTCGCCAAACATAATCGCTTCATTAGAGGGTAAGTTTCCCATAATTTCCACATCATCATCTGTCTATGAAGATGCATCAGTTAACAGTTTTTGAATTCAAAGTAGCTACATGTCGTGATCTTCCTGCTTTCATTTCTATGGACAATTTATGCCCAGTGTTCACAATTTGCAGGCAGCAATGGAGGTTATGATTGCCTCCTCTGTGATGGCTTTAGCAAAGGAGGAAGAGTTAAAGATAGAAGAATCCAAGTCGGAAGGAGGCTCATTAGAAAAATGGAAGCGTGGAGGCATTATTGGAGCTGCTGCTGTGACTGGGGGAGCGTTAATGGCAATTACTGGTGGTATGGATTCATGCAATCCATTTGAATCATTGGGAAAATTCATTTAATAATAGGAGTTCTTTCGGCTAAAATAAGTCTGTTCAATCATTTGTCATCAGGATTAGCTGCCCCTGCCATTGCAGCTGGGTTTGGTGCTTTGGCTCCTGCAATGGGTGCTATTATCCCTGTGATTGGAGCAGGTGCTTTTGGTGCTGCTGCAAGTATTGCCGGCTCTGTTGTTGGTTCTGTTGCAATTGCTGCCTCATTTGGAGGTCAGAAATATGTTATTTTATTTCTGATTTCATTTTTATTATTCTGTTCTTTTGCTTTTAAGTTTACTGAATTGACTTTAAATCTTTTCTATGTAGTTTCTGATACACATAAGGTTGGTAGTTGGTACAATAATTTGTTCAATAAACACAGTATACTTGCTTGATGCTGCAATATTACAGCTGCGGGTGCGAGTCTCACTGGGACTAAAATGGCACGCAGGATTGGGAGTGTTGATGAATTTGATTTCAAAGCTGTAGGGGAAAACCATGGACAAGGGGTAAGTTTCTGGGTTTTCGTCCACAAATTTTGGCAGTATGAACTACTATATAAACTCTCTTTATTATACCTCTGTACTGGATGTGCTGCTCCCCTAGGTCTACATATACTCGTTTGAGTTCTTTGTGAATTTCAGATCTTAGTAAAAGTTCTCTTATTTTCAGCGACTAGCGGTTGAGATCTTGGTTTCAGGATTTGTTTTTGATGAGGAAGACTTCATAATGCCTTGGGAAGGACTGGTTGATAACCTGGAAAGGTATTGTGTCTGACAGTGGCATCATTACTAAATTTTGTTTGAGCTGTGTTTTGTTTTAGGAGCTGAATGGATCGTTTTCAGGGGGATGACTTTTCAAATCCTGTGTTTGTTTCACTTAATTAGTTGAACCAGATGTCAAACTGGCATACCTTGTCTATAGAGTAAATGGCCTAAAATCAAATTCGTTCTCTGGAGATATGGTTTCAGTTTCCTTCTCAACTGTATTTCAAGTGCTGTTTTCTAGCATCTGACAGAACTGACATTGCCTTCATTCCCCTTCAGTTCACTATCAGGCATTACTCACTTGTCAATGATCAACCAGGCCCGACCTATTGAAAATACTCTTTTTCCTCCATTTTCCAAATCCAAAATACAGTGGTCTTGCATTTTTATTTGCATCGCTGCTTTTACTTCTTTTATAATTCAATGATCAAAATATCTACTTTTGAAACCTCGCATGTCCACATGGATTTATTCACTTTCTGGTTCTCATTAAAAGTTTGTGGAGAATCTCTGATTCATACATTTAATGCTCATTGATGCCTTACCATTGGGATCTTTGATGAAGTTTGCTTGGTCAGCTCTGTCATCTTCTTTTGCTAGTATCACCTGGGCTTTAAGATGTTTAACAATGCTAAATACCAAATTAAAGTGATGTTTTAGCGTCAACTAAAACCTTCCATTATCTCTTCAAAAGCTTATCCAAACCTTTTCTCATTTGTGCTCAATTTTATTTATTTTTTGAGGTGCTTATGTTCACTTTATTGTCATTTTCTTTGCTTTTGGGAATGTTACGTAGTGGATGGGTGGTGTGCACACTGTCCATATTCACACTGTCCATTTTGTTTTCCTTATATCATACATGACTCTTAGAATCTTTTTTAAGAATCTTGGGAATTGACTCGGGGCACTAACAGTGGTTAACATGCTTTGAGTGAACCTCTTATACCCAAAAAAAATCAATTTATAAATGCTTTTTAGCTTTCTGTTGAGTCAGTATTTAAGGTTGTCCAGATATTATTTTGGCCTACTATTCCACTACCTAATCATGTGTCTCAAAGGGATGGACAATGTAATTTAGGACCCACTCGTGAATTTCCGATGACTTATACATTAAGTTCAAAGGTACAGATGATGTAACTTTGGACCCACGGGTGAATTTCCTATGATTGCTTCATCAACAACTTCACTGCGGAACTTTTATAAGGAGTCCCCTTCTTCATGCATAGTATTCTTTAGTTCACATTTTCTTGACATTGCTCTTAATGTTCAGGTATGTGCTTTTATGGGAGTCCAAGCACCTGATTGCCATCAGTACTGCCATTCAAGATTGGCTGAAATCAAGTAATTTTCTATTGTCCCTAAATTGCATCAGAAGCAGTTAAATTCCATTGCATGTGGAGCATGTACTGTTCAATGAGGTAGGTTTGTCATGATGCTGACGCAACTTGCTGTAGGAATTGCTATAACATTGATGAAGCAAGGAGCAATGATGACAGTACTGAGCACACTAGTGACTGCATTAGCTTGGCCAGCAACCTTGCTTTCAGTTACTGACTTTATAGATAGCAAGTGGACAATAGCTATAGACAGGTATTCTTATCACTTTGAAATAGAAGTTACGTCTCAGGATGGGAAAGGTTTCATGTAGTAGGCGGACATGTGCAATTTGGAGGTTGGTATTCTGTCCTAAAATTTCATGTCAGGGATCCCAATCTGTTGTGTACGTCGATTCTATGTTATGTCCTGTAAATGAGTCTCTGCAATCCTGGGTATCATTCCTCATTTGTGATTTTAATCTATCCACTATGAAGTGAAAATTTCTTGATATTGGGTGACAATTGCTGTTTTGTGTTTCCCTTCCATGGGGAGAGGGTTCTGTACCACAGATAATTTTATCTTATTTTTCGAAGTGACCAGCCAGAATATTTCAATGTGTTATTTAAAATCCCTCTATTAGAACATATGTCGCCTCTTTTCCCAAATCTCAGTTGAAGTAACAATGACCTTTTGTACTATTTTCAGAATTGAAATCTTGTCTTTCAGATTTTATGAGGTATATTTGAACGTATTAACATCATATGCAGCTGATTTGTGAACTTTAACATGTCATACTTCGACACGGGTCAAAATATGTTAATAACTACTTGTGAACTATATGAATAAAATGCCATCCTCAAAAAGATACATATGCTATCTGCATCACTTGATTTCACTACTTCTTTAGGTCTATTTCTTATTGCCATTCCTATCATTTCAGGTCTGACAAAGCTGGAAAACTACTTGCTGAAGTTCTATTGAAAGGATTGCAAGGGAACAGGTATAATACATTAAACCCAACGGTAACTGTTTCTTTGTTGTCTTTGGAATGTTTGGATTAACCAGCTCTCTGCCTCTTTATTTTCTTGCTAAATCATTTTCAGGCCTGTTACACTTATAGGTTACTCATTAGGAGCTAGGGTGATCTTCAAGTGCCTCGAATTTCTGTCAAAAAGTGATTATAATGGTAACTGTCCTGCCCCTCCTTTCTTCCTTCCCGCTTCTAGTAAATCGCACAAAGAGGGGGGTTTTTTTTGGGGGGGGGGGGGGGGGGGGGGAGGGGCTAATGTTCTAAAGGTGCATGCACTTGTCTGGCAGCTAACATTGTTGAAAGAGTTGTTCTCCTTGGAGCACCCATTAAAATCAAAGACGAGAACTGGGAAGCTGTTCGAAAGGTAATCGGAAAATGAAATTTCCTATTAAATGCAACATGTACTTTTGCAAGTTAGCTGTTGTTTCTATGCATTTATAGCAGTTCTTGAGACTTCAATACATGTTGGATTATTGCTCCATTGATTTGCAGATTGTCGCAGGGAGATTTGTGAATGTCTTTTCCCGGCATGATTGGATACTTGGCATTGCTTTTCGCGCAAGGTGTGCACATGACATAACCTAATGCATTCAGGACAACTTTTGTATTCTTGGCATGTAGTAATCTTAAGCTGGATGCATTTTCTATTAGTCTATCGTTGAAATGCTGAATGAGGTGAAGCTCTTTAACCTTAAACTAAAAATCCTGATGGAACTGGTTTTGAAAAATGATGCATGATGTTGATTTCTTGAACCATCAATGGTCAAAATAAAGTGCCTGCCTGTCGAAGTGGCAGCATTTGTGGGAAGTTTGTACTTTGTAGCTACAATCTCCGTTTGATGTTAAAAATATTTGTTGGTGCCTGTCCAAATACACTGGTCACTACTGCTCTGAAACACTTAGTAACTAACTGATCATGACTTTGATAATGAACATTGAACAGGACGTGTGATAAGACTTGCCAATAGACTCTCTTTATGGACTAATTATGGGTCTCAATACTACTGTTCAGAAGTTTCAAGTCCAAAACATATTTTCACTTTTTATGTTCTAAGTTTTGTCTCTTTGGCAACAATCTTAATTTATTAGGAATAAGGTTGTATACATTTGGAATGTAGATGTCCCCAAACCCTCAAATCTACATTAGGTGGTACTGTTTTTTCGCTATCAGCCACCCAGTCTAGATTTTGGTAAAGCACAGTATGTGGAGATCCGAACATAGATAAACTGACCCATAAAAAAAAGCCTTTTATGGCATTGTTTGTGGGGTTCAGTATTGTTCAATGTTCATTCAGATCATGTCATCCTTAATTAACCTTTGGTTCTCTTTTATCCACCCCCTCTCCAACCAAGTCTATGGATATGGGGTATGTTAAATTCTTATCAAATGTTGCTTTCTTGAATTTTGTGGACAATATTGGTCTGTTTCCTAAGCTGATAATCTTCCTTGAAACAGCCTTCTTACCAAGGGTTTAGCCGGAATTCAAGCCGTTGATGTGCCAGGGATTGAGAATGTCAGTTCCCTTCTTTTACTATGAGCAAGTCACTCTTCACCCCTTGTGTTCTAAACATCAGATTTTTTGTCTCTGTAGGTTGATGCAAGTGATATAATTGAAGGCCATTCTTCCTACTTATGGTCCACGCAACAAATTCTGGACCAGCTCGACCTAGATGCCTATTTTCCAGTTTTTAGAAGCTCATTTACCCGAAGTTAAGGCATCATAAGCATAAAACTTGTTTCCTATACCCTAAGGAGGCCCTGGAGCTGGCCCTGTCGAAACTCTGCCTTTCAACAGCTTTATCATGACCAACACTCTGGCGGATATAATTTGGATTTTATGTTGGTTGGGTGCGATCATACTGTTTTAGGCTGGTGTATGTTTAAGCTTTGGATCTGGCTAGAGGAGTGCTGGCCGGGTTTTGTTTCCTCCTCTTTTGTATGCAACAACAGTCGGTTTCTTGAGTAGATATAGCCATTGTAATAATAGAAGGAGATCTTGGATATGAGGATTTCACTAAAATAAGTAAAGCTTGGAAAGTTGGAATCCTCACTTTTGCGTATCAATTCGAGTTTAAACGTTGAAAATTGAATGTTATCTACCATAGTTTCTTTTTAAATTGCTGACCGTTTGTAAATGTGCACGACTTCTATTTATACATCGTACGTTGTAGTGTATAAACATGTCCTGCAAAATGATGAATTTGAACAATTTAAGTAATATCTAATCATCTAAATCCATCAACACAGAAAACTTGCTTCCCAACATCCAACAAGGCTGGAAATGAAATGAGGAAATTTCCTGCTATGCACCCAAAATGAATGTGTTATATTAAAAAAAACTTGCACATTTTTTTAGGATGTACAAATTCGTTCAGAAAATTGATCATTCCAACAGCAACAACAACAATAATAATAATAACTAGTGTTATATCCCTTACTATGCAGGGACATAAGTTAATTTTGTTATTAAAAAATAATTAAAATATACTAATTTATTAAAATAAGTTAATTTTTGTGTGATAGAATAACTATTATGCTATCGTAATAGTTCATGGAGGCATGCATATGTTTTTTCTTACTCTTAATTAGATCACTTAAAATTATATTTTTTTGACATTAAAATTATTTATTCAATTAGGTTAAATTTTTAACCTTTAATATGCAAGTCATAATCCTATCATTTTTTATGAGAATATGTTACTATTCTACTAATTATTGCATAAATTATTCATTAAGTGGTCAAGTCTTTTAATGTAATGTAACATTGTGTTAAATTATCGTTACTTTTGTGTGACTATTCAAATGCCTATGTAGTTAGTTTTTTTTAATTAAATTTCAACCGCAAAGTAATAACATATATAATAACATATAGTGAATCCTAGTTTTGTCCCCCCTTGGAAGGTTAGTAAATCTTAGTTAATAACATTAATGTTAATTAATATGGGTCAACTAACATCCACCAATTATAACTTGCCAATTCATTATTTTATGCCACATCAACATGTCACATGTTATTCATACATGATTTGTATCTAACTTTTAATATATATATATATATATATATATGATAATAATAATAAACAAATAAATAAATAAAGGAATAAATCAAAGGGACGGTGGAAATGAAAATCAGAAAATGAAATAACTGGCGGATGGAGGGCGGGCATAACCTATTAATAATTGAGAAGGGAATAACCGCCATTGGTCCGGGAAGGAAGCTGGAAACTCCGTCCTAATTTTATCTTCACAGATCCCTAAAAAGAGTTGACTCCTTCATCCTATCATCTACTCCGTTATCATCGTCATCAACTTCCCATTCAGCAGATCTTTTTTGCTGATTGATTGATTTCTCTCTCCACTCCTTTCCTACAGTGTTAGACGAGTATCGATGACTACGAGCTTGTAACCCTAATCTCGCTGTATCTCTGAAATTTTTGATCCTGATTGCTTTTCGATTTGGATTTTGTTTCTGTGAGCATCACTAAACCGTATTAGTTCTGGAAAGTTTGCTGGTCTGATTCTTCATAGTCGAATTAAGCGATTGATTGAATCGAATGGCAGCTTCTACGGTTTTCCAGCGAGTTCGGCAAATCGGTGCGGATTCTTTTACGAATTCGACGAAATTCAAGGAATTGATCGATTTGAATGCAGCGATTCATGCTAGCAGCGCTTTTCCGAATCGACTGTACTCATCGTTGTCTTCACATCTACGATATGGAAGTAGATATACTGATACGAAGCGTATTTCTCAGCTTGTGCAATCTAATGGCAAGCGCTTGTTCCTTGTCGATACTTTAGCACTTGTAATTTTCTCTCTCCTGCTCTCTCATTTTTTTAAAATTGTCATTTATTATTTTGCAGTTCTATTAATTCGATTGTGTTAGTTGATATTGATATTTGTGGGCAGGTAAGGAGATTAGAAGCTCAAGGCATACCGTCAAAGCAAGCAGAAGCAATTACAGGTGCTATAACGGAGGTCTTGAATGATAGCTTGGAAAATGTAGCTAATTCCTTTATGTCCAAGGCTGAGATGCAGAAAGTATGTCCTCTTTCTTTATGTTCCGTTATTTTTGCTTTCGGCTGTTATTTATGAGTTTGTCTATATGCTGTAGTTATGAGTTTGTCTATGTGCTGTAGTTCTAGTTGTGCATTTCAATGTTGAGAGTACCAATTCTTGCTTTGTTCTCCAACTGTCTTGTGTTTCTTCAACGTTTGTAGTTCAGGATCATGCAATTGCAAACTTCTGGTCATTATTACTGGATTACCCATGCACTTCTGAATTCGTAGGACCAAGTGAGTGGTTTGCTTTCAGTTTTTGCTAACATTTGCTTCTGACTTCGAGGGCTTCGAAAAGAGGGGTTTTTTCCCTCCTTTTTTTTTTGTTGTTTTTGTTTTTTTTTTTTTTTGGGGGGGGGGGGCGCTCTCCACTGCTATTTGCCACCCAACTACTAATCTCTTGCAGTTGCCTTATAATGTTTCTTCGTTTGCATGTTCCTACATGGAAGAGTTTTGACTTTCTTTCTTTGGGAATTTTAAAAAAAAAAAAAAATTAGCGAATCTGACCGTAATCAAGTAATGGGGATGCTATATGAATACAAATTGCTTCATTTAGCATACCCAAACCGTACCAATACGATCACCGTGACACCATCCTGAAGACCTGTGCCTACAGTTTTGGGGAGGGAGGGTGAGGGAATTGGTTAAATGCAGGCAAAAATTTGTTGACATTTGGTCCTGGCGGAGAATAATTTTATGAGGCATTTCAGTGATTTATTACGATTCAAAGTTGAAGGCATCCGGAACAGTGATTGAAATAGACTATTCTCGTGTTGGATGGAAGATACCAGGATAGAACATCCTTTCTTTCTATCCATGTTGCTTTGAGATGTTGCCCTTGCTAACATTTCTACATGAGGGATATAAGTAAATGAATAGAACTGCGAGGAACTGAGAAGATGAAATTGGCATACTTTGGGTCATTTAATCTTAATATGCTTTGGTGTTGGGATTGCTCATTAAAATTTTCTAACCAGTTTTCTTCTTTTGTAATTAGTCCTGACTGTTTTGGTTTCTGTCTTGTTTGTAGTTTGAGATGATTCAGGAGTCAAACTTGGCTAAGTTCAAATCTGAAGTACAGAGCTCTCAGGTACATGGAAGATCTGCAGATCTACAGCATTTTCTGACTTCATGCAGCTTAATGTCTGAATTTTTTTTCTGTTAGATATTAGTGCCTGAGTACATTTTTCTAGGGTGCTCAGCTTTTGTTTGTATGCAGGTCTTTTAATGTAGGTAATGTGGCAGCTGGCTTCTTGCGTACCTGTCTCTTTTGATGAGGGGTTAAAGTTAATATGTAAGGACTTGGTAAAATGTTAAATAAGACTAGGATACCCTGCTCGAGGAAGGCTTCGGTGGGATAAAGTCATAATCAGAAGGGAAAATGACTAGAGTGATCACTTAGCAAGTTAGCATTGGTATGAAATAGATCATTAATAAATGTCCCCCCCCCCCTCCTTGAAGCCTTTGTGATTTCTTGTTAGTCAACGTGTAGTTAATTCATATCGTTCAATGTGGTTGGTTGGAAGATGCTGTATATGTAAATTTCAGACTTAACATAAGGACATGTTTGCTTGAAGCTATGAGTAAATGCGCAGAGAGAAGACAAAGCTGGTATAGGAATGCTGCTATTTGTAATTCATGAAACTTTCTTTCTTCATGGCCTTTTCGTTGCTCAGAGCCATTTGCATTGAGGTTTGCAAGTGCCAGTTCGACCGTCTGTATATACTAACATTCAGCGGAATAGAGGCAACATGCCATTACTCATGAACAACAATAACTCCTCCTAATGTGGTCTTGCTTTCGTGGGATCCACATGCCATTACTCAAATACGTCTTATTAAGACTCGTCTAATGCCAGATGAGAACAGTTAAAATATATGCAACCTTATCCCTATAGTTTCATAAATGTTGTTACTGTTATGCAGTGAAATTATAGTATTGAGAGAAATACTGGTAAAAATACCAGATATTGACCCATTGGATCAGCGAAATTTGTTATCAGAAACGTTGTGGTGAACTAGTTGTGCTAGCAGGTAAGAGCGTAGCAACTGGTGCAACCACTGTCAACTCGGATATGGCACTAGAGTGTAGCTGAAGTGAGGTTGTGAAGTTTGGGAGTGAAAAATGAATTGGAGCCAGTGGAATAATGCATGCAACATACTGAAGTTGGCTATCTTATTTGGAAGTCAAACTGCATTTTTAGACCAGTCCTTTTTGATAGTTTGTGAGTGGGTGAATGTAAGTTGGAGAAATTGGATCGGGTTCTTTTCTTCTAATCATCTGCTTATACATGTTGGCAGAGCCTAAAAGTAAATTGTGATAGCTATCTTGTTGACTGACATGTGGATGATTCCAGGAAAAGTTAATTTTGAAGAAGAAAGCTTCTATGGGTCAATTGGTCTAAAGTTAGCAAAGAGAGAGCTTTCTGTGCATATTTTGGTGATCCATACATTGATTTCATATATAAGTTCAAATTTGACAACTTTGCCTGCGCTCTCAACAATTAAACAACTGGGTCAAGCGCCGCCACACTGTAGCGTTGTTAATAGGCGTGTATCTGAGTCAAGATTAGGCCGGGCATGCAAGCTTAGGCTCAATTCACCTAATACTTTCCTGGCGACTCAGCTGAATGAGAGCTTATGATACTGATCAAAATAGTGATAATTGTGGAGATGTCATATGAAATTCATTTTGAGAACAAGCTATACGTGAAGGAACATATTCATTGGCTGAAGAGAGAGATAAGAAAGATGGCTTGGTGGCTAATTGAATTCAATTAGGCCACTTACTTGCTGCTGATTGGTTGGTGTGGTGGTGGCATCATACGCTGGTGCTTGGTGCTGGTGGTCAGGACTCGGCTCAATGAGAGCTTATTATTTTGATCAAAATGGTGATAATTGTGGTGATGTCATATGAAATTCATTTTGAGAACAAGCTATATGTCAAGCAACATATTCATTGGCAGAAGAGAGAGATGAGAAAGATGGTTTGGTGGCTAACTGAATTCAATTGGCCACTCGCTGCTGATAGGTTGGTCTGGTGGTTGTGTCATAACCTGGTGCTTGGTGCTGGTGGTGTCACTCATGACGTCACAGGTGCGAGTGGTTGGTGTCCTGCGGGATGAAATGGTGGGATAGAGGGGAGATATTAGGTGCTAGCTATGGTAATTGCGGTAGGTGGTTTTCTGAAACTGAATTTTGCCTTGTAATATATGGAATTTGGAAAGATAAACACTATTCTTATTTAGGCTCAATTGGGCTTCATTAAAGATCCTTTATTTAGGCTCATGAGCTTGCTAATCTTGGCTTCGGCAAGCTTGGGATCCAGTGAGACTTAGCAATTAGCAGGTCAAAGAATGAGGTGGGTAGATGCACCTCTAATTGCCAGGAAGTTTTCTGATTTTTCACCCTTCGTCACTTGCATTCTATTAATTCAAAGTGGAGAGGCTGTTATTATTCAAACCTACAGCAGGCCTTCCTTGTGATGAGGTTCTTTAGTATCTTCTTTTGACTTTAGCAGCTAGTGTAATGCTTAGTGGCGTGGCTTCCATTGGGGCACCGTCCAAGCAGGTTTTCTAGGCTTGATTAGAATGTCTTAATTGGCCCTCTTGAGAGAATAGGTGTTGTGCGGTGAGCTTACATTGTTTTCTCACATTTTCTATTTTTCTTACTGGGATTTTTGGGAGAATTTAGTTGTGAAAAAGCGGATGTATTGAACATGACTGCCTGCTTTACTGGTGCTGGGCCTTGGTCCGCCAATCATTGGCTTCTGGTGTTTTTGCTTCGATGTTGATGTCGGGGTGTTCCTCGCTGTATTGTTTATGAGAAATCCGTCTTGATCTCAGCAGCAATTCTAGGGGCATGGAATGCCAAATCTAGCATGGTTTACTGCAGTCCTTGAAAACCCTGTTCACTGATTCCTGCTGCGTCGAGAATGAGTCCCATATCTACTAGTTGCAAGGTCTGTTCAAGCTGGTCCATTTTGTGGCTTTCTGCGTTTCTTATGTTCTCAAATCTTAACTTTTATGACTTATAGCTTTCACAAGCACCTTCAAGTTTGTGGATGGTGTGATATATTGAACATACGATCTCAAATTCTTAGCAGAGTACTTAGTTGAATATCCTATGTAAATGATTTTTATTGCATCCCTTTGATGAATATGACTATTGCCTGTTTCGCTGCCCATGCAGAAGAGCAATGAAAGCCTTATTTTTCCTCATCATTTGGTGTTAGAGACTAGTGTTCCTCCATTCCTCAGACTTTAAGTGTGGTTGAGAACCTTTTGGTGCTCAAACTCAGCTTTCCTTTAGGGTGCAGGTATTTGTGTAGCACTATGAGGGTGTAAGTGGATATTCTTGTGTTCTGTTACCCTTAAAATCAGGTACCCAATTAGTCTCTTTAGCACAATGAGGGACTGCACGTGGTTAGAAGTTGCATATCCCATAGTCCTAGATTGTATATCCTGAAATACCTTATCTGTTCAAATGGATTTCTTGTTCTAATTTGGGCTAGGGATCCTTCAACCCAGAAGGAAAATGAGCCTCCTAACAAGACCAAATTGACAGTGGAGTCCATTGTGAATGAGAGAAACTTCCTCATGGTTTCTGTTACTTAGCATTAGTTTTCAAAAATCAAAACTGCAGGTAACAGAACGCTTTTCATGATTTTGGAACTTTCATGTCACAAAACTGAGGCCCTTGAAACTTTAATATATGCATGTCTTGTATTCTGGTTGCTTCTGGGTTATGTGTTCAAGACATCAATTTAGTCCGTCCTTCTGAGCTGACATGGTGTATTTGAACAATTTTAATGCAGGGAAATCATTTTTCCTTATTGGAACGTGAGAATGAGAAACTGCAGGGTGACATAGAGAAATTGCGTAGCGAATTGAGGTCAGCTTGGATTGAAAATTCTTTCATGCTTCGCTAACTTCCATTGTATTTTTACATTCCAATAGATGTTCTTGGGAAGTTCTTAGTTTTGGACAGAGGGTAGTGGATATGTGTAGACTAATATGGCGTGTTCTCTTGATTGCGGCTAATTTTGTCGCATAGAACTTTTTGACATATGGTGGTGGATATGTGTAGACTAGTGCCGCCTTCTCTTGGTTGTGGCTAATTTAGTCTTCGCTGTGCACTGCTGCATTCGCCGTTAATGTGTCCAGTCTCCGCCTTCTGAGCTTGGATTGACTGGTTTCCCTTTGTTTTCCTTCTGTTCCATGATTCAATCATTCCGGGCTTCTGTGCAGGTATGAAATAGACAAAGTCACTGCAGGGCAAAGATTGGATTTGAATCTTGAGAGAGGGTATGTTCTACTGATTATGCATCTATCTTATTCGATGGGAGCAAAAATCATCACCTTTGGTCTCTTACAAACGCTGTTAATCTGCAGGAGGATACGTGATGAGCTAGCCAACCAAAATGCGGAAACGACTAATCTCACTAACAAGCTTGACAGGGTGAGTATCACTAAGACAATTCAGTAGTGCTGCACTTTATACTGGTTTCTGAACTTAAAGAAACGAAGTCATATGGTATTGTGTCAATCTTCAGGAAATTCATGCCTTGAGGGCTCAGTTAGAAGCTGCGAAATATGATGTCATAAAGTACTGCATTGGTACTCTGGTTTCAATATCTGCTGTTGGACTTGCTGTGCTGCGCATTCTGATGTGAAGTTGATGTCAACACCCGTA
Source organism: Carnegiea gigantea (assembly GCA_029747015.1). Classification (NCBI taxonomy): domain Eukaryota; kingdom Viridiplantae; phylum Streptophyta; class Magnoliopsida; order Caryophyllales; family Cactaceae; genus Carnegiea; species Carnegiea gigantea. The sequence goes on from JAKOGI010000007.1 coordinate 2,525,651, forward strand.
GAATGGCTGTGTTTTCAACTTCAAGGTGACTATGCAATGGATCGCCTCTTTTTTTACTTTTAACAAAGCAGAATGTTGTAGATGAAAAAGATGTGAGGTCACGAAATACTACAACGTAAATTGGTCAGTAACCAACCATCAGATGTCGATTTTTTTTCGCTCACATCTGTTCGGTTAGTGAAGAAGAGAATCATCAATATGAATTCGTGGTTGGGCAATTCTTTGTATTATTTGTTCCTCGTGGAACAATAATAACTTGTGAGCAGTCTCTAACCTCCATGGACCCATTCAGTTTAGAACCCCCAGTGGATGTTGTTGTACTGTATCCTAGCTCATTGGTTTTGTTACGAGGATGGTACGACTACAAATTCTGTCCTACTAATTTATGCGAGGTGAAGATCTCCCCAGATTTAGATGTTTATAATCTTCAATGATTCAAGTTTATTGAGATGTTAGATGTGGATTTTCCTGATGCTAAGGGTCTGTTCTATTTCGCGTTTTAGATAGATAGATGTAAGGACCTGTAAGAAATTGTAAGGAGCTGTAAGGAGTTGTAAGGATGGATATAAGGAGTTGTTGAATTGTTGAAGAGTTGTGTAGTATAATTTGTTTTACAATGAACGTTTTGGATGAAAAATAATAATATTAAAATAATATACTTATTAAAAATAAACAATTAATTAAGTTAATTACACAACAATAAAATATATTAATCCACATAAATTTGGTGAATAAAATTTCGTCCAAGATTTTTTATAGGAACATTAATTTGATCGAATAAGCAAAGTATAACCAAAAAAAAACTTTTTTGATAAAATTGAATATAACTTTTCAAATAAATTCCTATTTTAAGTAAATAATTTTAAATATAAATAAATGTATGGTTATCTATAATAGTATATATATTTCATGTTGAAACTCAAATATAATTTACGTCGTTATATTATGTTTTTATGTTTATGTAAATGTTGTATTCATAAGATATTTATGAATTTTGTATATTGGTAGTATCATTAAAAAAATATACATAATTTATGTAGCTAAAATAAATAAATGTTATAGAAAATTTATGAGATGTATGAAGATGTAAGAAGATGTAAGGAGATGTAAGCTCTTAACTAAATTCTAAAAAGCGCGAAATAGAACAGGGCCTAAATGACATGAAACCAAAATATTAGTTTGTGCATCCCGTCTTCAGGTGTTCGCAAGTGCATTTTTAATAACCTAATGTTTGATTGTCACTTTCAGTTGAAAGCTCGACTTATTGTCGATTTAGTCGAACATGCATGTAGATTGTACATAACCTCATGTCATTGTCATTCCTGTACATGTAGCATCGTAGTCGAGACTAAGCCCTGTTTTCTTCGACTTATTTTTTGAAGAATAAGTTCAGATAAGTTTAGTTCAGAATAAGTTTAGTAAATAACTTCTTAATAAGCTCAAAATAAGTTCAGTAAATAAGTTCAGAATAAGTTTAGCAAATAACTTCGAAACAAGTTTTGATAAGTTCATTTCAAAATAAGTTCAGATAAAATAGGGTGAAGAGTTGCATATTTTCTTCAGGGGTTGTCTTCTTTTCTTTTCCCTCTGAGATTCAGTAATAGTGTTGAACTTCTACGTGGTGCAAAATGATTGGAGTATTCAGTTAATTCTCTATTGAAAGCAGATGGTCAAAGCACAGTGTTTTTCAAGTGACGTTTGTTCTTTTTGGATTCACCAAACTTAAAGCAACTAAGCGAGCTTTTGATTTGAATGTGGCAACTCCTTTTTTGAACAATTCCTCAAACCTCGCAAATGATAAGCGTAGTTGGTGGTCACATATCAATTGGTTGGTGTGGTTGGGGACTTCGTTTTTTCCCAATTTGTCAGCTGTAGACGGTGGGGCCTCTCCAACTCAACTTTTTGTATGTCATCTTTTTTCATTTTATGTTGCATATCAAGTTTGAATTCAATTTGAGTTGTCGAATTTTTAGTAGAATACAAACAATAACAGTACTAATATGGATCTTATTGAGAAGAATTGAAGAAAGTTTAAATGTAACAGTCTTTACGTTGTTAAATACAACTACTCTCTCTAAAAAGCTTACAAAAAATAATTTGCAATTGAGTTCGTGAATGAACTCTTTTGAACTTTATTTTTCCGATTATTTATAAACAAATAGGTTAAAATTTGAGAGTATAATGAACTCAGAACTCTAAAGATTACAAACACAACAATCCAACTTTTCTAAATCATAGTTGTTGAACAATCTCCAAATGTTTGTAGACAAACATAAACAAAACTCTTTTGACCACTATTGAGCATTTAAAAAAGAGAAAACATAAAAAAAAATAATTAAACAACCTGTTGAATTACAAGTTTAGGAATCAAAAAAAATCTAAACAATCTTCTTTTTCGATCAATCATGCAGCTACTAAGGCTGCCAAAGTGCCACAATACAACATGACTAAACGAACAAGATTAAAACACATCTGCCACTGGTACGAATACTAGAAAGATAACCAAATAAAATCAAAACATTCTTGTGCCCTGAAGCAAGAAGCCTCATAAGAGAGTAGGAAAACTTCATATCATATCAAAGGGCAAGGAAATAGACGTCTAACTTGTGCGAAAACTAGAAACTACAAAAGTGAAACAGAGCATGCATATCCTCAAGATCCCAAAACTCAAATAATCACTCAACCACACTACAATCCTGACTGCTTTGTGGCTTTCAAGTTTCACCTACCTAACTTAAGAAAGTTTAGTTTTATGGCCAAGTCCTAAGTGGTAGTTTTGTTGAGTAGTTTCAGTCTTGAAAAAGATTGTTGTCGATTGTAATAAAGAGCCAACAGCCAAATTATTAGGTTGGTGACTGAAAAGATCAAATCTGATCCTAAAATCATTTGTCAAATTAATAAGTAGCGACATACCAGCTTGCATTGCATGGATTGAGTTATCAATACATTTAATTTTGATCGTAATGAGATGAAATATCTATTAAATGGGTCGATTATAAAAGTACACAGTTCATTAATGTGAGTTAGTTATTTCAATCATTGATAGACTTTAAAAGAAGTAGATGAACCAATAAAGTCATCATCTTATGTTGTTTCTGTCATCATTACGTCTGTCACTGGTTAAATTAAAGCATTATCTGTCTATGAAACGTACAAATTGAGTTCAATTTAGCATTCCATATTGCTTAGCTGTGAAACATGGATAGTTCATGTGATGCGATGTGCCTTTCTTTGAGTACGATTCTAACACGTAACATACTATAAGTGTTGACTACATCGGTAGGTGGCGTACCGTAGGGAGCAGAGAAATATCGTAATCTGATTAGTCTCAGGCATCTCAGCTTTCAATCCAAGCTAGTACATTTTGAAATAGGGTACAACCCTTAACCGCAGTTGTATTGAGACCAATAAATCTTGAATTGTGTCTGTGATAGCTAGCCACAATTTGGCCGTGTGAACTGCATGCATAAACAAGTCAAACATGGAATTAATACTTGAAAAAGACAAAAGAAGATCAGCCGCCTAATCAGACTTTAGCTAAGGAGCTTTTAACTCAGTTTAGAAGTGATACGATTCCGCGAAATCAAGATGAAAATTCAAAGCCTATATTATACTCCTAATGTAATGTTGGATTGGATGTAATGTAATGGCAATATAATACAATCAACCTGTCAATGTAATCATGATTACTTAATTTGTGATAATCATAGTTACAAGATAGTTCTTTTATTACGACACTATCATACAACCAAATAAGGTAATCAAAATACAATTACAAACTTGTTTGCATTACAAGGTTGATTACATTTAACCAAAACATTACATAAGAGTATATACTAGCTCCCACAAGTTATATTAGTATTACATATTAAAAATTATATATATGACAAATACACACTGGAAAAATATATATACATGGTAAGTAAGAGTACATACTTCTAAGTATATGATATACATTACCGTGAAAATCATAGGAAGTTATACTTGTTACCCTTAGTACATGTCAACTAGTTCAATCCGGTTCTCTTTAACTTATTTTTTTAGAATAAGTTTGATTCAATTCAGTTTAGTCTAGTTTAGTAAAGGTTAATTCAATTCATTAACAAAGTAAGTCCGGTCTAGCAAAAAGTAAGTTCAATTCAGTTTATTTCAACAAAAATAAGTTCAATTCAGGAAAAATCAGTTGAAAAGAATAGGGTCAATTAATAAAATTATTGTAAATTATTATCAATGACGTAAATTCAAGTCTTATCAACATCAACCTTTGAGTCTCATATGCACTGCAAAAATATTAAAAGAAAGTGTTCAAAATATAAGTATTATATAGGAGCACATTCATTACTAGGCTCCGCTTTAAAATTTTGAGTGAGTAAAATAACTGTCAAACTAGTTACGTTGAACGAACCTGTATTAATATTACACGTGCACATATGACAAATAAGTATAACATTTAAAGAGAATTATTTCCTTAACTATTCATTGCAAAAGTCTCGATGATGAATCAAAACCAAAAGTTTTGTTGTGGATTCAAATTAAAAATTTCACATATTATATATTAGATGAAGCAGAAATTATTGGATTGGATAATGTAATGTAGAAGTACGTGCATGTTCAAAGATTTTACATAAAGTATTTTTCCCATTCATAGAATTAGATACATAAATTTTTTTAAACATATATGCGGTTCAAGTTTCAATTTAATATCACAACCGCGCATACGAAGATACAAGATTTTCAACGGTCACCCTAAACATCAAAGATTTAAAAATATCTATCGCATATTAATATTATAGTAGTTTCATGAATATATACATAGTTTGAAAAGTTCGAAAAAAATTAGACAATTTTATTTCAATGTACTCGATACATTACAGAAAAAGAAAAATACAAGAACAAGCACTCAGAATATGCTTGATAGAGAAATGATTAAGGGAAGAAATTCTTTTGAAAAAATTGTCAATAAATACAGACTTCACACTTTCATCAGAGAATTTTGTAATAGTATTAACATTGTCCGCAAATTGAGACTTTTTCCTTTGGCAGAGGTCCTTTTCCTCCATGCTATATATATATATATAGTTGATCCTTTGTGGGCTTGCAAACAGAGTAATTTATGTAACATTTTTCACACAAATTTGTGATTATTGTGGTAATGAAACACTAATTACGGTACATCCGAAATTCTCCCCCGGACGTTATTTCGTCGTGGCCACTCGCGGGGCACGGTGCGTGTTAGTAAAGCGGGCACGAAAGACGTGGGGTGGGGACCGCAATGAGTCGACTCGCCCTTGGCGCGGTGAGTCCGAATATGTCGTCCATGCTGAGTTCACTCGGTTTCATCCCGTCTGGTAGGTCCCACGTGAAGCTGTGTAGCAAGTTGGCCACGCACATCTCAAGCGCGTACAGCCCAAGCTGCATTCCCGGGCACGACCTCCGACCCGACCCGAATGGGATGAACTCGAAGTTGCCGCCCTTGAAGTCGGGCACACCTTCATTTAAGAACCGGCACGGCTTGAACGAATCCGGGTCGGACCACGAGTTCGGGTCCCGTCCGATGGCGAACGCGTTGATCATGACCCGGGCCTGCTTTGGGATCCGGTACCCGCCGACGACCGCCTCCTGGGCCGTCTCATGGAGGAGCAGGGGAATGGGCGGGTGAAGGCGGAGAGTCTCCTTAACGCAACACCTGAAATAAGTGAGCTTGTCGAGGTCCGATTCATCGACCCGACGGGTCAGACCGACTTTGTCTTCGAGCTCTTTTTGAACCCGTTTGAGGTCATCGGGGCTCCGGATTAGCTCTGCCATGGCCCATTCAATTGCGGAGGCAACGGTCTCAGTACCACCAAACATCACATCCTGTGGATTATATTCAAATTCAGGGCCCAAAATACGAGTTAGACGCACCGAAATTATCATTGTAATCACCAAAATCATTTGAACTACCTTGTCTCATTATTAACCAATCCAGTGTTGACTAGCTAAAAGCCAAAAGGGTCTATCCACCAAAAAAAAAAAAAAAAAAGGCCAAAAGCCAAAGAACAAATATATTATTCAGGCATCCTTACCATAATATCCTATTTATTAAAAAGGAAAAGTTTGTGGACCTTTACAATTTGAAAACTATGATCCTTAGTATGAACAAAGTTAATATTTAAGAATTGGACTTTTCAAGTATCATTAAGTGGTATTTTCACATTTAAGAAACTCTAAAGCTACTTAAAAGTGTCATTAGTGTAATTTTTTTTTTTCAACAATCAAGACCATCATCATAAGCAATTTTTTTTTGGGGGGGGATAAATCATCATAAGCAATTAGTTAAAGGTGCTCAAAAGCTTGCACCTCAAATAAATAAACTAAATAGGAAAACTTTAGGCACAATACACCTAAAATTTAAAAAAGAAAAAAAACTGAAAGAAAGAAAGAAAGGGATTCGATATGAAAGTTTTTTTTACTGCGAGTGAAAGAGAGGGAAAACGGATAGCTGATTGGGTAATTAAGTGAACTTTTGAAAGAGGAGCTACCTAATTATTGTACTGCTTATCTTTTTTTTTAAAAAAAAAAAAAGTGAAAGGATAAAACAGAAAAGTGGAAGATATTACAAGGAAGGCCCAAAAGAGCAAATGTTTCTGAAATTAGGGAAACCACATCGTTAATCAAAACGTGCATGGTAAGCCCCAAATGTAAAAAAATTCATCACAAGCTAATTAAGGTTCAACTTTCATGACCAATCTCATTCTCTTTTCAATTTTGAGAAACCCTCATTATATTATTTTTAATTAGTCAAAAGTACCTCTCTAATTGTTGTTTAATTGATGGCATCATGATAGAATTGTTATGGGATAGAGTGGGATAACTTACCATAATGATGGCCTTGATATTATCCCTAGTGAGTTTGATAGCATTTTGAAGATCATCCGACTCACTAACTTTCCCCATTTCATCACCACTATAGAAGTTGAGCAAATCATCCACCATATCCTCCTCTGCTTTGACGACGCCGTTTGGTTTCTTCTTCTTATAACTTATATGCCCATCAATGATGTTATCGATGAACCGGTCCAGGGCGGCCCGAGCCTTGACGAGCCGGCTGTTCAGACCATTCGGGTCGACCCACCAAAGACACGGTATGAAATCCGCAATATTAAACGCTCCGAACAGCTTCGAGAACTCCTGAAGTATGGCGATGAACTCCTCTTGACCCTCGGACGAGCTCGACCCGAACGCGGCCCGGTAAATGACGTTCTTGGTGAGGTTGAACACGTGCTCGCCGACGTTGACCGGCGAGCCGGCCCGGGAAGCCATGGCCCGGACGATATGGTCGGTCTCGTCACGGACCGACTGCCACGACTCGGCCCGTTTTCTGCTGAAGAGGCGCATGACGCAGAGCTTGCGCATCTGGCGCCAGAACGGGCCGTAGTGGGCGAAGGCCATGTCGGCCCGGTCGTAGGTGAGGTAGCTGATGGCGATGGTGGCGGGCCGGTTCGAGAAGATGTGGTCTTGGGCCTGGAGGACCTGTCGGGCCTCGTCCGGGCTCGAGACCACGATCATGTGGACGAACCCCATCTTTAGGTGGAACAGCCCGCCGTAGCGCTTGGCTAGGCGGGCCAAGCCCCGGTGGGTCAGTTGGTCCATCATCATCATGTTCCCTATCAGAGGCAGGCCGGTCGGGCCCGGCGGGTATGGTTTCCACCGGGCCCACCGGATGATGAGGAGGAGGGCCGCCACCGGGGCTATGAATAGGAAGAGTAGTCTTGAGAACAATTTGGTCGGGTCATCTTTGGATGACACAAGGAGTGAGTCTACGAATGAGTGTAATTGTTGCATGGCTTGGTTACGTACTATTTTCTCTCTCCTCTCCTAGCTAGTGGCGGCGGCAATGGTGGTGGTTGTGGCAGCAGTGACGGTGGTGGTGGTGGTGGTGGTGGAGGACGTGTAACTAAGGATGGCAACAAAAGAAATGTTGCTAAAGAAAGAGGGAGATCATGGTGGTTTATATACACACCAAGTGTGGTGTGCTGAGTAGGAAGACTAGACAGCTAGCTCGGGAGTAGTTGTTGATGGAGGATAGAAAAAAGAAAATTTATTTTAATCCAAGAACAACTTTTTTTTTTTTTTTTTTTTGTCTGTACCATAATTGCAGGTGGGGAAGAGCGCGTTTGGATATATTGGGTATCATTAGCTATAATGAAATTTCAACCGGCCAGTGATGATGTATATATAATATGTGTTCCTTAATTATGAGCCTCAGAGCTTTTTCTTAATGGATGTATACAAATGGAGGTAGGCGGATTGAAAAATTGCTTAGCTAATTGACATTCAATTATATATATATATATATATATATATATATATATATATATATATATATATATATAGGTCTGAGTTCAAGATACTTTAAATAAACACTACTAGTTAGGGTTGAGCAAAAAAATCGGGTATCTGCTTTCAGACTTGGACCCGAAATCGGTTCGGATCCGCGAGATCCATACTCGGACATGGTTGAACGGGGTCCAGGACTGGTTCCAAAATCTTGGAATTGGTTACAACCAGGTCCGGAGCTAGGTCCTGAAAACTTGGAACCGGAATCGGAACCGGACCTATTACCCGATTACCCGATCCAATAAGTTTTATTTTTTAAAAAAAATATGTGAGTTATCTGATTTTCTATTGACATCAGGTGTTGTTCTTCCTATGCCGTCATGATTTCTGGCTATACGTTGATATGACTAAATCTTTTTGTTAATGTATAATACTATGAGAAGATGGTATTTTTTTATATTTAGATGAAATGAAATGATATGTATTAGCTAACCAATTGGAATTTAATGCATAGTAGATACCTAGCTGCCACTCGATTAAATTTGATTTTGAACAATCGATTAGTTAGCTTGCTAGGTGCATTGATTCTCTCACAATTTCACAACTACGATCCTAAAATTTAAATGAAATGAAATAAAATAAAATAGGAAAAAAATGGAAACCGAATACCCTATCCCAACCAGTTTCAAAAATCCTAGACCCAGTTTTAACTTTTTGGACTGCCCAGATCTACTACCAGCCCATTTGATCATGAATGCATTGTCTTAGTTTTTTGTTTTCAGGTGGTTCTAAATATGTTTTGTAATACTTAGTTGAGGGGTGGGCAACAACATGAGTATTCATTGGGTCAAGTGGGTCGGCCTATTTAAAATAAGGGTAATAAAGGGTTAGGTCAATACTGGAGAAGGTCGACAGTGGGCCAGTTCATTAAGGCATATTAATAGGTCATACCGGATCGGCCCAATAACGGTCCATTTAGTAACTTATTATTTTTTTCAATTGACTTGACGCACTAGTTTATATGTTCCAATTATTTGTTAAGCTTATTGTCAACGCTTTGAACATAACAATAATTGTTATCATAATTTTTTGTGCAAGTTTATTCCATTTTAAAACGGATAAAAAGCGGATCGCTTATGGGCAGACCCGATCCAACCTGCTTATTTACACAAAGGTCCAACCCGACCTAAATGGTTAAAGAGCCAACTATAATATGATCCGATCCATTGTCCACCCCTAACCTAGTGAACTTGCTAATGAGTATCTAAAACCTTCTTCCGTCGACACATCACTTTCTCAATGTCTTCATATATACATACATACATATAATCTGATGGCCAATCTTATGAACGGAAGATCACTATAAAGTATAAACTACAAATAATGTATTTTGTTTTTTGTTTGATACAATCTTATGTAGTATATAATAAGGCTAAATTTAATCCAATGCCATCACATAGTAGTGTGCCCATAAATGTGGCGAAATAGCATAAATAACGATGCACTACTTTGCGTAGAAGACACCTTGAGAAGGAAGATCAAGCACAGCAAGTTGATGCTTTTACAATACTGGGCTCTGATGTGAGAGATGATGGTGAGGGAGTACACAAGGTACAAGTGTTGGTGAATGTGCCAACGAGCCAGTAGGTCTCCAAGCAGCCCCAGAGTGTCATTGGACAGGCTATGGGATTGGCGAGGGTCCGTAAGCGAAATTTCATATGTGGGATTGCGCTGTGTACAGTCAGTTAGATCTTTGATGGAGGGCCTGTCCTTTTCGTAAGTAAATTAGAATGGATAAAAAGGTAAAATAGATTAAAGTAGGTTAAATTTTTTTATGTAATAAATTGAACTCGGTTAGACTAGTAGAAGTGGACTGAAGTGGGTTGAAGTAGATTGAAATAGATTGAAGTAGGTTGAAGTAGGTTCAAGTGGGTTGAAGTGGATTGAGGTTAGTACATTAGAATTGACCCTAGGCCGCAAAGTTTGTTCAATATACACAATATATTTTGGGGAGCACGTACTTTTAATGGTCACATCAGTAAATATATATTAAAAAATTAATATATAATAAATATATGCGTGAAAAATATATACATATAGATGATGAGAGCATGTGCTTATAGGAGCACATAATAAATTTCCAAGTTTGTTGGGTACTTCTAAGATGAAGACAGTACATAACATTCACGTCATTAACAAGTTGGTAAACTATTTATAAGATCACGAATTCACGAGTTATGATTAAGCCAATCCCTTCTTCTACTTTCACGAGGAAATTAATCAGATTATTATTATAATTGAATTGCATTATAAAAATTGAAAGCTAGCCTTGGTCTCTCCTTGGGCACCGAAGCCAAGTGAGAGGAATTCCTAGGGACGCTAGGGTTTGCTAGTCCAAGGGACTTTCTCTGTCCGCCTCGGATCAGTCTCCAACGGCGGATTGCGGCCACAACAGTGACTCAAACAGCAGCAGCAACTAGAAAGGTAAAGGAAAAGGGAAGCAAACAGCAAGAACCATTATCAGATGGGAGAGACAGGAGAATCAAGAAGAACCTTCAAGGCTATCCCTGTGCCTTGTGGGCAAGGTATGGACAATCAGAAAATTTAACGCTTTCGCTTTCATGTCTACCATGGAAAAGGTATGGAATCTAACGCACGGAGTAGAAATAAAGGAAATAGGGGCAAATCTTTTCCTGTTTCAGTTTCATCACTGGAAGGATATGGACAGGGTAATGGAAGGACAACCATGGTTTTTTGATAAAAATGTGGTAGTACTAGATACGATAAAAGGAGATTTACAACCATCTGTCATTGGGGAAGCCCTTCATCATGTACCTTTTTGGGTTAGAGTATACAACCCTCCCTTTGAGGGCAGACGTAAATGTAACATCAAAGCAGTGGCAGAGGCTATCGGATTGCACATAAAAACTGGCGAAGATGTGCTAGCGGGGTGGACAAAATCCCTGCGATTCAAAGTCATGGTGGACCTTAGAGAACCAATGGTGGATGAAGTCCACATAAGGCAAGACTCAGGAAGTGAAGTAACCTTGCAAGTCAAGTATGAACGATTACCCAATATATGCTACTACTATGGGAGACTAGGCCACATCGAGAAGGATTGTGTGGAAAAGGAGGACGAAGATGAAGAGGGGGCTGCCTTCAACTACGGAGAATGGCTATGTGCTTCTCCATGGAAACCCCCAAGGAAAAGCATTAACACTCATGGCCAAACCACAGAAAAACGTAGCCTGGTGTTTAGACCAAAAAGAGACGAAAAACAACCAAGGGAGAATGAAATCGAAGAGGTGGTGTCGGGCCTTCTGCAAGTGAATTTTTTAGAAAAGGGAACTGACCCAACGGAAACAAGAAGTGGCAAGCAGGAGGGGCAAGAAGAAAGAAAATGTGAAAGGAAGAAAGAAGGAGAGTGTAAGGCAATAAGTGAAGAAGAGGTAGAAGCACAACCTTCCAAGATTGCTAATGCAGTAGAGAGGCCAAGGAAAACTTCGCATAGATTGAGGAGAGAAGAAAAGGAGCAAGGGAGGGATGCCCTCAAACAACAAACTCACACGGGCAAGAGGAGGACTGAGGAAGTGATTATGGAGGATGTGGATGAGGAAAGGAGGACCAAGCTCAGAGTGGAAGCTGGACCGACATACGCACATGATGAGGCGAAGGCTGCTCCCGCCAAGCACAATGATCGTCATAGCTTGGAACTGCCGTGGGCTTGGGAACCCACGAGCAGTCCGGGCCCTAAAGGGCCTATTGAGAGACAAAGATCCGGATGTGATTTTCTTGTCGGAAACCAAGTTTAAAACAACAGAAATGGAGCATGTGAGAAGGCACATAAGATACGAGAACAAACTTTATGTGGAGTGTGCGGGCGAAGGGAGGAGGAGGAGTAGGGGCCTAGCACTTTTTTGGAAAAACAGCATGGACCTAACACTGATATCTGTAACACCCGGGATTTTATCCCCTTATTCCGCCCTTTTACATTGTTAAAAATTACATTGACATGCTTGCTTAGGTGTTGTTTTTATTGAAAAGAATATTCTTTCTATTTTAGGATTATATCGGGCACTACATTGAGCAGCCTCCCGAGTATAACTGGACTGACGAACCTTGGGACTAGTCCTGCAATTTATTGAATCGAACATTGGATATTAATTATAATGTGATGAGTGGATAAGCTTATATTAATTATGATGTGATGAGTGGATAACTCGTATTAATTATGATGCGACGAGTGGATAAGCTCGTATTAATTATGATGTAACGAGTGGATAAGCTCGTATTAATTATGATGTGATGAGTGGATAAGCTCGTATTAATTATGATGTGACCAGTGGATAAGCTCGTATTAATTATGACGTGACGAGGTAATTATCCACAACAAAAGAAAAAAAGAAAAAAGAAAAGAAATTATTATTATTTAAGGGGCCAAAGCCCCTTCTTTGAAGGGGGGAGGAAGGGGTGCGGCAAGGGTTTGGAACCCGTGACCCCCCACCGTGATTTCTCCCTCAACCCCAGCGGCCAGCAGAGCAAGCAGGGGTTCACATCTAACCCTAATCTGTCCAATAAAGTTTATCGATCATTGAATGTTTGTTGAAAATATATTGATTATTGATTATAGTTCATTCAGAATTCAACCTGATTATCAGTGATTGGAGGAATAAAGTTTATCGATCATTAAAGGTTTATTGAAAGTATATTGATTATTGCAAGTTTATGAAAAGCTTATCGATTATTGAAGGTTTATTGAAAATATATTTATTATTACAAGTTTATGAAAAGTTTATTCATCATTGAAGGTTTATTGAAAATATATTGATTATTGCAAGATTATGGAAAGTTTATCGATCATTGAAGGTTTATTGAAAGTATATTGATTATTGCAAGTTTATGAAAAGTTTATTCATCATTGAAGGTTTATTGAAAATATATTGATTATTGCAAGATTATGGAAAGTTTATCGATCATTGAAGGTTTATTGAAAATATATTGATTATTGCAAGTTTATGGAAAATTTATCGATCATTGAAGGTTTATTGAAAATATATTAATTATTGCAAGTTTATAGAAAATTTATCGATTATTAAAAGTTTATTAAAAGTATATTGATTATTGCAAGTTATGAAAAATTTATCGATTATTGAACGTTCATTGTCTGCCAAAAGGCAGAAATTCAAGTTCAATGCTCATTATCTGCCAAAAGGCAACAATTCAAGTTCAATGTGTATTGTTCTGCCAAAAGGCAGAAATTCAAATTCAATGTTCATTGTCTGCCAAAAGGCAGCAATTCAAGTTCAATGTTTATTGTTCTACCAAAAGGTAGAAATTCAAGTTTAATGTTTATTATTCTGCCAAAAGGCAGAAATTCAAGTTCAATGCTCATTGTCTGCCAAAAGGTAGCAATTCAAGTTCAATGTGTATTGTTCTGCCAAAAGGCAGAAATTCAAGTTCAATGTTCATTGTCTGCCAAAAGGCAGCAATTCAAGTTCAATATTTATTGTTCTGCCAAAAGGCAGAAATTCAAGTTCAATGTTCATTGTCTGCCAAAAGACAGCAATTCAAATTCAATGTGTATTGTTCTGCCAAAAGGCAGAAATTTAAGTTCAATGTTCATTGTCTGCCAAAAGGCAGAAATTCAAATTCAATGTTCATTGTCTGCTAAAAGGCATAAATTCAACTTTAATGTTTATTGTTCTGTCAGAAGGCAGAAAGTCAAGTTCAATGTTTATTGTTCTGCCAAAGGGCAGAAATTCAAGTTCAATATTCATTGTCTGCCAAAAGGCAGAAATTCAAAGTTATACGTTATAAAACCCTGTCAACTGGTAGAGGAATCAGGTCAATAAAGAATCTCAGTCCATATGATGGATTGCAAAATATTGTACTTTAATAAACAAGCATGAGAAATTCAAAGCGCATATTACTATATCATTAGTATATTATTCACATGACATAGTTACATGTTTCGCCTTATGGTCATCATTTCATGTTCCGTCGAAGATGTCTATTCCTGTATATGGCCTGTTACTGTATAGTATAGTGAAATCATCAGTTTAGTGACTCTATCGCATTGAACGTGATAGTTATTCTAGTGTCAATGCTAAATTCATATAGTCTGTCACCTGACAGCATCTTCGACGAAATTTAAATTTTCAGAATTTCAAGAAAAACGATAACACGCCTAACCCTTGGGTTGGGGGCGTTACAATTTCATGGTCCCAAAATCATATCAAGGTAGCTGGGAACTATGAGGGGCACCAAAATACTGTAAGATTGACGGGTATTTATGGGTATCCGAATAATGAGGACAAGTGGAAAACATGGGATCTTATCACAAGCCTAAAGAAAGATGGCACACCTTGGCTATGTTCTGGAGACTTTAATGAAATACTCAAGTATGCAGATAAGGTTGGGGCCCCACCGAAAAATCAAGCTGTGATTGAAGACTTCCAGAAAGTAGTGGCTACATGTGAGCTCAAGGATCTGGGCTTCACGGGTCATCCATTTACATGGACAAATAACAGGCAGGACGAGGAAAATGTCCAGGAAAGGCTGGACCGTTTCCTTTGTAACAAAGAGCGGCTGCAAGTATTCACATCCAATACGGTCATGCATCTCCCAAAATGCAGGTCTGATCATGTACCTATACTACTAACAAGCGAACAGATGCTGAACATGAGAGCAAGGCGAAGAAGAGGAAATGAACAACCCACCAGGTTTGAAAAGGCATGGACTTATGAGCCAAACTGCGAGGCCGTTGTAAGGAACAGCTCGGCATTGACTACTGGTACAACCCACGGGGAGAGGCTACAGGGGGTATGTGAGGATATCAAAACAGCATTGGGCACAACCTTTAGATCACTAAGCAATGAAAAGAGGAAGGCACTAGAGGAAATTGCAAAGCTACAGGGGCTGAACCAAACGACTGCTGTGATTGAGAGGACCCGAAGCCTAAACCACAGAATTGAAGAGATTGAACAAATGGAAGAAACGATGTGGTTCCAAAGGAGCCGGCAGAACTGGCTAACGGACAGGGATCAAAATACTGCGTTCTTTCATGAAAAGGCATCCTAAAGGTCCAGGACAAACTGAGTGCAGCGAATCCAGAATAGTTCCGGGCAATGGTTTGAGGATGAAGAGGACATCGAGGAGGTTTTTCTGGACTATTTCCAAACTTTATTTGCTAGAGGTGAATCCACAAACTGGGACAAGATCATGGAAGCCACAACGTCCCGAGTCATGCCAGAAATAAATGAGAACCTGATGAAGCCTTACCTTGGGCACGAGGTATATGAAGCGCTCAACCAAATGCACCCTACGAAGGCGCTAGGGCCTGATGGAATGTCTGCAATTTTTTTCCAACATTAATAGTGCGACCGGAGGTGACTCAAATGGTACTGGGCATACTAAATGGGAATATCAGCCCGGAACCATTCAACAACAGTTTCATCGTTCTCATCCCAAAGGTTAAAGCGCCAGAGTCTCCAAAAGATTTCCGGCCAATAAGCCTATGCAACGTATTATATAAGTTAGTTTCCAAAGTTCTTATCAATAGGCTCAAGCCCATACTCCCACACATAATTCATGAGTCCCAGAGTGCATTTGTGCCGGGCAGGTTAATTACTGATAACACCATTACAGCTTTTGAGCACTTCCATTTTTTGAGGAAAAAGAAATGCAGGGGAGGTAACGGTTACATGGCACTGAAGCTAGATATGAGTAAAACCTATGACCAGATTGAATGGAAGTACTTGGAGGCTATGCTTCTGCAGCTGGGTTTCAACCGTAGATGGGTTGATTTGGTTATGAGTTTGGTATCCTCTGTCTCCTATCAGGTGCTAATCAATGGCTACCCGTCCAAAGTGATACGGCCCCAAACGGGCCTCAGACAAGGTGACCCCTTCTCACCGTATCTTTTCCTAATATGCGCAGAAGGCCTGTCCAACTTGATCAATGATGCCGTGAGGACCAGATCACTTCATGGAATCAAGGTATGCAGAGGAGCACCCATGGTTTCACATTTATTTTTTGCAGACGATAGCCTGCTTTTTGCTAGGGCGAACGAGTTAGAAGCAAAAACAGTAATTAACATTTTTCAACATTATGAAACTGCTTCGGGACAAATGGTCAACCTGGACAAGTCTGAGGTCTCATATAGCCGAAATGTGAGCAACAACACGCGTAATATGCTTCGTGAGAAGTTGGGTTTTAAGGAAGTTGAGGCCCACCAACGCTATTTGGGGCTTCCAACCTATGTAGGGAGATCCAAAAAAGCGGTGTTTAATGAAGTCTGTGACCGAGTCTTGAAGAAACTAAAAGGCTGGAAGGAAAAATTATTATCCAAGGTGGGAAAGGAGGTGCTTCTCAAAGCAGTCATCCAGGCCATTCCTATGTCACAATGCAGTGCTTTGAGTTTCCGAGGACTTTATGTGATGATCTGGAACATCTATGTCGGAGATTTTGGTGGGCCCAAAATGTGGAAAATAAGCGCCTTGCGTGGATGGCTTGGGACAAACTGTGTGAACCAAAAAGGGAGGGGGGACTGGGTTTTCGGAAATTCCATCACTTTAATTTGGCAATGCTGGCCAAACAATGCTGGAGATTGGTCACAGACGAGGAATCTTTAGTCTCAAGAATCCTCAAGGTAAGATATTTTCCATGTACTCCTTTCTGGGAGGCAAAAATCGGTTTTCAACCCAGCTATGTTTGGAGAAGCATGTTGAAAGCGAGGAAAGTTCTGGAGATGGGATGCCGATGGACTATTGGTGATGGCAATAAAGTCAAAATCTGGGGAAGCTAGTGGTTGCCACGGTAAAATGCAAGCAGAATCATCACAACACCTCGTTTGCTCGGGCCTGACTCATATGTCAGTGACCTAATTGACCCTATTGAAAGGAAATGGCGGGTAGAGCTGGTGCAGAATATTTTCCTACCATCGCAGGCTATAGATATCATGTCCATACCTTTGGCCACAGAGGCTCATGCAGACTATGTTATATGGGAGCCTAAAACAGATGGTGTTTTCTCAGTGAGATCGGCATACCGATTAATTAGGAAAGCACACTTTTTCCATGAAGGATCCTCCCAAGCAACCACTTCGGGCCAACATGATGGGAGATGAGAGAGATTATGGGAGGCAACTGCTGCACCGAGAACAAAGAATTTCCTTTGGAGAGCTTGCCATGACAGTTTAGCCACCCGAGTGAACTTGCATAAAAGAGGATTAGATGTTGATGTTTATTGACCTTTATGTGGTGAGGACTATGAAACTGTGAGACACCTCCTAATAGATTGTTACTGGGCAAAATTACTATGGAGAATGTCTCCATTTCGCTTTGAATTTGAAGAGAGACAGGCAAGGAATTTTGGTATATGGTGCCACTTACTATTCGAGAAGATGGATAAGGACCAGAGGGGATTATTCTCAGTGATTGCCAACTCTATATGGAGAATGAGAAATGAGTAGGTTTTTGAGGTAACGAGGTGGAACATCACTAAAACCCTGCAAGTGGTAGTGGATGGATGGCAACGTTTCAGGGAAGCCATAGAGAGGAAGAATTGCCCTCGTGCTGCAAAAAAAAAAAGAACTCAGAGAAATGGCTTCCGCCGAGGGGAATGTTGTATAAGGCAAATGTGGATGCTGCTTTGGACAGAGGGTATGGAAGAGGATGCGGACTAATAATCCGTGACTCAAAAGGTAATCAAATAGTAGCAGCATGTGTGAAGATAGAGGCAAACTGGGATGCAGAAACAACAGAGGCCTATGCTGTATTTCAAGGGCTGAAGATTGCTCGGGAAGCTGGCATTCGAGATCTGGTGATGGAGTCAGACGCATTGAGAGTGGTTCAGGCACTTCAGGGGAGCAAACGAAGATCATATGCTAGCATCTTTATTGATAAAACTTTAAGCCTAGTTCCTTGTTTCAATGTCATTTCCTTTTGTCATGTTAATCGTTCTACTAATAGTGTAGCTCATGAACTAGCAAAGCATACTCTAAGGATGGATGGGGAGAGGGTATGGTTAGAGGAGGGATCGAATTGCATCACTAGCTTAGTTGAGAAGGAAAAACCACACGATGTAACTTGATTCCATTGAATGAGAAACCCATCTTCCATCTCAAAAAAAAAAATAATAAAAATTGAAAGCTAAGGTAAGAAATAGTGATTATAAGCCCCACCTTTAGGGAGGTAAAATGGCAAAAAATAAGGTATAGAAGTTGACATTTTTCTGATATGATTCCTGCAAATATGCTCTTTACCTGTTTGATGTTGAGTTGAAAGAGAATGTTCATCGAATCCAATTATTAAGAAATTAGGCTTTGTTTATCTATTAAATTAAATTAAAAAACAAATCTCCAACCACTATGATTTCTGACAGGTTCTTATTCATCAAGTCTTACAATAGTTTGTTATGAAAATGATATATTAGGTGTTAATCTTGTGTGCAAGTTCAGATAGGTGAAAGTGAAGATGGATATGAAGGGGCCTTTTTTTAGGCATTTTAAAAGGTTTGTAGGTTTTTATTTTTGTCTTTTTAAGATCATCCAGGCCTAAAAATATAAAAAAAAAAGTTGTATTTGTTTCGTCTCATAGGAAACTTTGTTTTCAGGGGAAAATAATTTTCCTTAGAATGAAGGAAAATTTTTTCACGTTGAATAGAGTATAAGTTGATTTTAAGTTTTTTAGGCTCTCATACGGTCTCACACTTTTTCTCTCTTATGTATCTATTTCCTTAATATATGATTTGAAGATTGAAACAGTGACATAGGTTTGAATATTAAAGCAACGTATTAAATATTAGCAAAGTTGTATCATCCCGATGCCGGTGCCGGTGAATCTGATGACAATTATTTTATCAAAATTCAAAATGCTCTGCAAGTTGTTGCCAAGGTTAAGAAGATAAAGAAGCTCACCAGGTTTTTCTTCTTCTTCATTTGGATTCCTACTCGAATATGGAAAATCGATAATTGTTGTGTATGCAGTTGGTAAGATAAAAAAAATTGACAAATGTACATATTTCACAGCTTTGATCTAGATGACACCAAAAGAAAAAAAAATATAAATTCCTATTTTTCTAAATTTCTTGCTTATTTTTTGTGTTTCATCATGTGCCTCTCTTTTAGTTCTGTATTCACATGTTGAAACGCAGAATTAAGAGTGAAATTTGTATTCACATCACATATAAAACAAATTATTCGCATGTCGTAACAGTGACAAACTATGACACAAGGAAATAGATATGGGAGATTCATTAGAACTACTGGCATTATGAAATATATATATATATATATATATATATATATATATATATATATATATATATATATATATATATATACACAGATAGATCATCAATTATCTTTAATAAAAAATCTTTAAAGTGAAAACTTTAATTTTAAGCTTCTTATTATTAATTGATAAACGTTTATTTCAATGATTTTATGAATATTTTTTGTTCGTTAACATGTGCAACAAACATTAGCACCCAAATATAAATATCACCGACCCCCCCCCCCCCAAAAAAAAAAAAAAAAAAAAAGTGGCTTTTAAAGGCCAAAGTAAATATTGGCATCTTGGAGAATCTCTGTGGGGTAAAAGCCACATCTCAAACTGATTAATTAACCAAAAAAAAAAAAAAGGAGCTAAAAGACTAAAATTCTAAGGACAAAACAGCAATTTCGTGAAGGGCCTTGACCGGCAAAATGGTTGGTGCATCCCTTTTTCTCAGTTTTGCTGCCAAAACTGATCAGTTGGGTTGTTGGGATGCCTCTTTAGTCAAATTGGGAGGCTAACATGTAGTCAAGTACCTTCGAGTTAAACCAACATAAGTTGATTCAAGTAGTTCGGTACTTATTTTTCTTAAATAAAGTCTCAAGTTTCAGTCTTGTGGATGGATCGAGGAAATCTATGATGGGAGAGCTTTACCCTTTATTGAGCCAACAGTAACTAGACTCTAGTGAAATAGAGGATCCAAGATTCAAAAAAAAGTACCTCCTAATCATTTATTTTTTTTAACAACATTTATATGTGATTTTTGTTTTAATAATTATTTTAAATATGCTGATTTAATATTAACATAATTTGATGATAAAATAAAAAGTCTAAGAATGACAATAGGAGACTTTTAAAGATAAAAATTAGAACAAAACAATCACCAAAATTTATGATGGATATGCCTTTGATATGTTTTTTTTTTCCTGGTGTACATCTAATTTCTTATATTTTTATGGTTAATAGCTATATAACAATTATAGAATTCTATCTAAATTATTTCATTTTTGGTGGTATATAAATTAGTATTTTAAAAAGGAAAATATGTTTTATTCTTTAATTAGAAAAAAGGGGGGCTTAACGATTATTGTTACTAATTAGTCTTTTGTTGTACGCTAGGGAATGACTTTTCTAACATCTTAAAATTAGGGTTGAAAATTACTTCGTGAATAGTTCAAAATTGGTCTCTCTCCAAAAATGAGATCACACGAAAAGTTGCCGTTACTACATAGAATATATAATAATGTAATATTTTGTCTCACTTCTATGTACAAACCAACATGTAATGAATGACGATAGTTATAAGCAAGCTAATTATATGACACCTTCGAAAGTTCATATTTTCAAAATTTACATGCATATCATATTCTCTTTTTTTTTTTTTTTCCAGATATCATATAGAAAATAAACAATACAAAAACGACATGGAATAATGGACCTACAGAAAGCATGGTGGTAGGCACTGCTAATGCATAAGTATATGTCCTCCACAGTCCACTACACCTTTGTCTCTAGTTTTTATTTTTTTTTTAATTTCTTCCTTTTTTTAATTATTTATACCCAAAAAATGTTAAGTAAAAATTTCTATGTTAATACACTACTTGATCATCCAACAATTGGAAACAAAGTTAACCGACTAGGTGAGGAGGAAAATGAGCCAATATGAGTACGTAGATTCAAATAATATTCGGACCATATATTGGGTACTTATTTTCTTTGAGTAAAATATTAGATTTGAGCATTTAAAATTTACAATGAAAGATCTTCACTCCTTTATGGATTAATAGTAACTCGATTCTGCTAAACAGATCAAATTAAATCCTTTGATTAAAAAAAATTTAAAATTTAGCTTGACCAACTTGCATTTTGAATGTTTTAATCCCTTTTTATCATTTTCCTTATTTAGCTAAACTTTTTGTGGCTTTTATGACGATCAAATTGGTTGCATATTCCACATTTCCGGGCTTGAATTGACATGTTGAGAACCGCACCCCTAGCTACTTCATTAAAGATAATTATGTTATTACAAATATTTTAGATTATTCAACCTCATTTCAAAAACTACTGGTTGGATGCTTATTTTTTCCTTAAAACTAGAAAATTTTGAGATCAGACTGAATATTTCAAATTTGACACCTGAAATATTTCTTCATATGTTGATGATATTACAATACTATTGGTGGTAGTGGATGATGAATACAAAAGGCCAAAAAAGGTATCATTGTCATGGTAGGTGATAAAAGGACTTTGACGTACTTTTCAACATATCATAAGTATTTATTATCAGCATGAATTATCACCCATCAGCATTTAGTCATATTGTCTATTCATAATTTCAGCTATGATCAACATTCATCAATACTATTTAGCAATAAGTTATTGATGATAAATTCAAAAGAACATGTCCATAATAATAAACAATTCAAGCTAATGGGTTGTTGATGATTTAATACACTAAGAACAATTAAGTAGATATTTTCTTTTTTTATATATATGATAATCCTGTAAAATAGGTAAAGTGACTAATGCAGGTAAGGCCCTGTTCTTTTCGTTGGTAAATCCAATTTACTAATCTCAACTAACTTCAACCGACATCAATCCACTTTACGAACTTCAATAAAAAAATATCCAATTCAACTAACTTCAACCTACTTCAACTCACTTTCCATTATTTTAACCAACTTCTACCAATCATTAAAAAAAAAAAATTCAACCCACTTCAACAAAAAAATACCCTCTTCAACCCACTTCTACCAATCTCAACCAAATTCATCCATTTACTAACTCATATTTTCCAATGAAAAGAACAAACCCTAAATATATCATATTCAATATTAATAACCAATAAAAGAGTTATTAAGCCTCTTAATTAACATGAACAAACTCTTAAGAACAAGCTATAGGGATCCTACAATGACAGCAACTTTGCTCGTGGCCCCTACAATTTCAATTGTACACACCTGAAGGCAAACTCCATAAAAGTGGATATTTTCATATCTCTGTGTCCTCCTCCGTCTCTTGTCTTTGTTCGTTGGAAATGTTATATGTCCTTTTATTTAAGTCTAACTAATGCCGAACTAGTTAGACATTGATTCGTATTCTTGAGGCCATTTGATTTTGAATTATCTTTAAAACGGAATAATAATAATAATAATAATAATAATTATTATTATTATTATTATTATTATTATTTTCAAATCATGGTCTCAAAAGTTTTGTTTGAAAAGACAGTTATACACGTGTATAATTGTCTTTTTGAACAAAACTTTTGAAACTATGATTTGTAAATTATTATTGTATAATTCTATATATGTACTTTTTTTTTTTTCATAATGGTAAAGTGAAGCATCGAAACTGTTAGGTGCTTCTTCTCACAAGAGTATGTCCAACTACATCATCAGTCAATATAGTATCTAGCATTGGTGAAAAACAAACATCTGAAGAGAAGGGAACTGTGATAGACTGGCCAAATTTAGAGAGCCAGTCAGCAGCCATGTTTGCTTCCCGAAAAATGTGGGTAACACGGAGATATGTAGCTTGTTGTAGCCATGTACGTATGTCATCAATGATTGTGCCAATTTTCCAAGGCACTATGGATTTGCCTGTTAAGGGCTGAATAACTATAAGACTTACAAATTTGGCCAGTCTATATATGTACATAAGACTTACAAAAGCATACACTTTGAGGATGTTTCTTCCAATGTTATCCTAATGAGTTGATGACTATTGTGGTTGTTACGGGCTAATCTTTCTTTTCACTCTCTATGACAATCCTCATATAACTGAATTTTAATACGATCGCCTATTTTGTAATTACTATGTTTAAATTATTGGAAACATTTACATCAAATTTTAATTAATGCCTTCAGTTCACACTTAAAAGGATAATTATGTTAATTTTTATATATAATTAACAATTAGGCCATAAACAAAGAGTCATGTATATAAGTACAAATGAAATTTCAACTCAAAATCAATTCACAACGGGTGAAGTAACTCATAAATTTATATACATATTCAAACCTAATTTTATTAATATTGGACGATACTCACTTTTATATTCCAACAAATTATGCAAACTATTCGATGCTGATAAGAATCAGCCACTCATGAAGTAGGAGTTCTTGACTGGAAATAGTCAACTACTGAATTTTTTATTATTATTATTTTTTTTAAAAAAAAGGCCCTATTGTCATGCATTGTGGCGTGGAATCTGTGGATTTTCCTAATGTGGCTGTCGCATTGTAATAACCATATATAAATTCAGAGCACATATAGCATTTGATTGGTATATGTATTATTTGATTGGTGGGAAGCTTTAGATAAGGTGGTTGAGCCACTTGTAGATAACTAATCAAGCAATTTGTTAATGCCCTAATAAGTAATTACTAATTACAAAGTCAAGTATGGATTAGTTGAGCTTAAGTGTGCATGTAGTCATAAATTGTATTTTTCTTAATATATAGCATTGAGGAATTTAGGACCCCAGTTTGTTTTCACCGAAAGTATTCTTATGAGATATAGCTTCTAGGTTACGCTTGCTTATCAATCGATCCAACCCAAAACAAGGGATAGGCTTAATCTAACTATATGATGCATCGCGTCGACTATAACTTATTTGCTATGAGATTCATTCAGTGTTGTAAGATAATCTTACCTGAGAATATGCTATTAAAATTTGCATCTTTGATTAAGTTAGGGCTAACACCTAAAACTGTGTCTGCTTGAAAACTGGATTCTGATTCAAAAACTTAATCGGATCAAATTGTGTATATAATCTTGGTTGGAAAATAGTCAAAAATAATCCTCTTGCCTAACGAGTGCTGAATTTAAAAATTGTAATTATGCCTGCTTGTTTGGATACATTCTTGATAGCCTTCGTTTAAGGTTGCAAATTAATTATGATTTTCTGTTAACCAAGATTAGTCTTAGCATCTAATTAACATTAGCTGTTAATAATCATTGGATCACCATTAAGTACAAGATTATATACGCCAATTATGCTTTAACCTCTTTGAATCAGCCCAAATTATAGGCCGGAATTATTAACATGTACCTCTTGGATGAACAATTTTGGGAACGATGGCTGTTAGTATATGAGATTTAAGCAAATAGCCATTCACATCCTACGATTGGGCTGTCACTTGATCCAACAAGGGCCCAGAATCAGTCCAAAACAGTAGTAATTTCAGACCCAATTCCTCTCCTTTGCTTGGTAACACATGAGAACATGTATCCACTATTAGGTCCTTGTTCTTTATAGTAACACTTCCACAAAAGTTTATTGTAAAAAATAATTTATTGCATCTGAATCTACAAATAAGCGGTTGTACAATTGCCCTTATTAACAAAAATATACATTTAAGCTACTTAAAAATAAAAATAAAAAACGCCAAAAAAAAAAATTGATACGAAACAAATCAATGAAGTGAAAAACCTTCTATTTTTTTCATTTATATTTGCTTGCAAGCACAAAACAAGGTGATATAAAACTTGCAAACTATTAAATGTTAACTCTTGATAGATGGTTACTTGGCTAGTGCTACTTAAAATAATGCATCCATCCATCCTTTTTGCGACCAATTAAATATACTAATTTTCTTTTTTTTTTAAATACCAAGACAATTAACACAGGTGAAATAGACTTCCACTTTAACGGCCCATATATAGAAAGTTTATCAACTAATTTAATGCACACTTTCTTTTCTTTAACTACCTATAACATTAGAAATTATTTTTAACTATATGTTTGAATCGGATGGTGACAAAAAGAATATGAACTTAGTTAAACTCGAAGATCAGCTACGATGCTTATGCATTAACAAAAAGTGGTTCAATTTGAGAGTAGCTTGCTTAAGATAGCAAAGCATAGATTCCTTCCTTGTGCCCTTACAAATATGGTAAACACTAAGGCATGTATTTTTTTTTTTTTTTAAAAAAAAAATTTGGTCATTAACCCTAGGGGTAGGGCATTGATATAGAAGTAACTTTTCAACCTCTTTTCCAACACTTTCATCATCAAAAATTTTGAGAAGAGAATCAACAGAGACCACCACTCCTTAAAACATCCCAGGCAACATCAATCTCTTTATGCTTGTCTCCTTTTTTTACTATCAGGATTGAAAGCCCATAACTCCCCTTCTCTTGGGTCTCTCTCGAACTAAAGGCTGGTCCATGTCTTCTATCTGCAACCCTATTGAAGAATATCATTATGATTTGCATGCATTAAGAAATTGACAACTTTGATTTTTTTTTTAAATATAAAAATTATTTGGCTTTAATTATGATTATGAATTCGACGCTAAATTAACATGTACGTTTCATGCCACTAAGGAAAATATAAAAATACAAACATACTTAGAGTGGACATTTTTATCGTGCCCCTCTTAAGGCTTTAACCGTTAGAAGAATGTGCCAAAGGTCATAATCTTCTCGCTTTTTAACCACCTTCTTTGAGAAATATAAACTAAGAAGGAACTGACGAGATCATTTTTTTTCTAATACGGTGTAAATTGTTATACTGCATGTCGTTAATTCACTAACCAATGTATATCCTTATCCTCTCATCAAACAGTATGACAAAATGAACAGACGACAGATAAAAGAAATAGTTTATGAGCCTGATGTATTATTTATGCCAAATTAAAATTCATATGATTATATGAAAGAGTCATAATATTTGTAGTCTCCTTATATGGCAATTGAGAGAACTTTTTTGGAAATGAGAGTATTCATTCCCTCTTGATTCATTACCATTTTGTCTAAAACTCTTGAGCGTTGGAGAAACCTAGCCACAACATGGTCACATACTGCTAACATTTACAACCCTATTGACTCCATCTAACCCGGGTTCTCCATCCCAAACCGGATCCACAATAATAACTATCCAAAACTCGAAACCGAATGGGACAGGCCCGGTTCGGCCCGACCCGAACCCATCGTCGACAGCTCTTTCTTCTTCCTCATCTCCAACACCTTCCTGTGATTGTTGGAGTGGAGCTCACTAGAGAACGTCGGGCTGCCGGCGGGTCGATATTCGGGCAAGAGCCTGCCCGACTTGAACCGGACCCCGCAGGCATTGCAGAGGGTCTTGGCGCCCAACGGCCCGGCCCGCCACTGGGGAGTCTTCTGGACTCCGCAGTGGCTGCACCTCCTCGGCGACCCGGACCCGGCCTCGCCCCTCCTCCACTTCTTGGTCCGGCCCGACCCATGATCGGAATCGGAGCTTTCAGGGGGTGGCTCAGCGAGCGCGGTGGACCAAACCCGGCCGCCAGTTCGGGCGCGCTTGCTCCGCCGGGACCTGTTTAGACCATTCGGGGCGCCAGGTGTGCGGTCGGGTTCGGGCTTGGACTCGGGTTTCTCCGAGATGGGTGCGAGCCCGGGTGGGTATGGGGTTGAAAATTGAGAAAATGATTCCTCCACAAAATGGGATAGCCATTCTAGGTCTGCTTCCTCTGTCTGCAAAAACGTAAATAATAAGAACAATAAAAATCAAAACTTTGACTGCTTTGAAGCCCCAAAATGAGTGAAACTGAGCATAAATGTCCCAATTGGGTTCGAATTCCGTCTATATCAGCTTTTGCGTCTCATTTGCACCAAGAGAGAGAGTGAGAGAGGAGTACCGGGACTGAAAGAACAGAACCAAAGTCATCTCTGTTTTGCTCTGTTTCAAGGGAAGAACAGAGAAAGGAGGAGACTGCTGGGCTCTTTTGGGCTTCTTTTTCTCCGGCTGGCTCTTCATTTAGGACGCCATTGTCGTCTTTGTCTTCTTGACATGTTTCTTCGTCGTGTTCTTCGAGAGTTTCTTCGTTGTTGAGGTTGAGAAGTTGGTCCACGAAGAAATCTTCACCAGAAACAGAAACAGAGGAACCCAATTCCGGGTTTAAACTGCAAAAATCTTCCGAAATTGCTTTCTTTGAGCCAAAACCCACCATCATTTCGGCCTTGAAACCCCCTTTTTTCATGCATTCCATGTCTCCTTTCTCAACCTACAAAAACCCCAGAAACAAAACCCCAAAATCAGCCTCAAAACTCAGAAAACAAACCCGAATTTCAACAATTTCTGAGATGGACAGAGTGAGTTTTTTCTGGGTCAGAAGAAAATTGAATCAGCACCTGAGAATTAGAGGAGGAGGAGGAGGATGAAGGAAAGGGGTTGCAGGGGAAGAAGAAATAGGGGTGGTGAGTTCGGTAAAGCATTGAATGTGAGAGCTTCTTCTTTTTCCCTGATTCTCTCTCTTCAACCTCAAGAACACCGCACTTGCTGTGTATGAATGAATATGTGAAGTGATAAAAGGCGTTTTTGGTCTAAATTTTTCCTCCTTTCTTCCACTCCCAAAAAAGAAAAAACTGCCTTCCCCTTATCCTCTGTATTTAATTTCTCTTTCTCTCTCTGCATCTACCTTGCTTTTGCATTAAAATTCTGCAAATATTTCACACCGCATTAAGCAGATTTTTACCTTATAACGACCGTTCTTTTTTTAAAAAAAAGAACAGACCCTTTTTTTTTAAAAAAAAGTATTGAGTAATTTGTCTGTGAACAGTACTAAGGAAGACAAAATGCCTGCGACATTTTCTGGATTTTTTGCAGACAAATTTCAGAGTGGTGGGCCACTTATTACTGTAACTTCAAGTCTTGAAGAGTACTAAAGTGTTCAAATATTTATTTTAATTTGAAAAAAAAACTGACAGATTTAGGAGGGAATGATATTGAGGATAAAGGGCCTATTCTTTTAATTGGTAAATTAAAATGAATAAAAAAATAAAGTTGATTAAAAATAAATTAAAGTGGGTTAAAATTAATAGTTTTTGTTAAAGTTGATTGAAATAGGTTGAAATGAATTGAAGTTTGTTAAAATTGGTATTTTTTATTGAACTGGTTGAAGTTAGTTAAAGTTGATAAATTAAAAAGTAACAACACTTTCTAGTATAGGTTTTGCTTTTGTATAGTCTAGAAAAACTCAAATATAGATAGTCTTAGCTTATCGACATCCTTATTCGTAGAAAAGCGAATTTCAAAAGAAGAAGTTGATAAATTAAAAAAGATCAATGAAAAAAACAAGCCTAACTTTTCACTTTTAGTTGCTTTCTTTCCTATATTATTTGATTTGCAAGCAGCTGAGTTTACTGTTTATTTGTGGGGTTTCGGCTGATTTTCTAACGGGTTGATTGCCGCTATCAATGGTTTGGTCTTTCATTATTTTCTCCCTTCTTTTCCCGCCTAACGTGTTGCATTCCATTGCGCAATTGCCCAAAGAATGCCAAATTTGAATCATCTTGTTTTCTTCTTTCTCATTACTGCTCAAGAGTCAAGACAAAATTTAAAACAATGTTTGAACATTTAAATTTAAAGTGCAAAATCGATGCAGATGGAGCTTTTGAACTCGGGTTAAGATAAATTTGAAGATTAGGCTAACAAATACGGACGAAAATGTCAGATACTTCTGTTTGTGTTGATTTGTGTGCTTTAAGTACTGTGATTTATAAAAGGAACTGTGGAAAGTAGTAGAAGTCTATCACATGTCATTCACTTGGTAGAGGAGGACATAATGGCTGGTGTGAGAGAATAATAGATGTGCATGAAAAATTTAGTGTATGTGGCTTGTTGATGTCCTTCTTAGGTTAAATATAGGTTTGATGTACATTTAATCGTAAGTAATAATCAATATCAGTATATAACAACATTTGGATGCACTATATCCATATTAGTAAAAGAATGGTAAGCTATATAGCTCAAAATATGCGTCTCAAAAGAATAAGATTTCTTCATATCCTGCCACTTTTTCTATTAGATATGGCTTTCGGTGTCTTCATAAGTTTGATGGAAAGAAGCGTTTTGCTTTTTGATTGTAAGTGTTTGAGCGATGTTCCTTCCGTTTTCCCTTGATTAGTGGTCGTGTGGCTGCTTTCAAACTCGTGTCAACTCATATTAACTGATAGTCGAGATAAATACATTGTTCTTTCAAATTATTATTTTCACCATGCTATGACCTATGAGGTTGGGGCCTTTGATTTGCAGTATATCGTAGACGTCACCGTCTTGTGGGCCTCTAAGTTGCGATATTTAAATTGTACATGGGCCAACGGGCCCATTCAATTATACCTCAAATTGACACTACTGCATACTATGATTTATTACACATATAAGTCATATTTTCACAAAATCGATCTCCAACGGTCAAATAAAATTCCCAAAAACAAAAAGGAAAAAAAGAAAAAGAAAAGGAAAAAGACGTGGTAACGTGGTAGAAAGAATCTTGATGAGAATTGAAGCTGAGCATGGCGTGCTTTTTGTGAGGGAACAGCGACTGCAATAACCGGCGGGGAAAGGAAGGTTGAGAGTAAATGAAATTTCCAACCAAAGTTGCTTTTGTCTTCACTCTTCACCTCTATTTCTTTGGCCATGTTTGGCAAAGAATTTTTTAGGTGCAAAAAGAGCTTTTTGAGGGTATTAGCTGTTTGACTCTGGTCAAAAAGCTCTTTGAGGTGTTTGGTTGATTAGCTTTTTAGATTAGCTTTTTATACCCAAAAAGCTCTTTTACAAAAAGCTCTTTGGGATAGCTTTTTCAAAGAGCTTTTTGACGTTTACTATTGTAATGACCATACTAACCTTATAATTTGGACCAATTTACATTACATGTTATTCACAAATGACATTCCCGAATGTTGGATGTTTATACTTTAAATTTTTCAATTTATTTTTTCTTTTTTGGGACAAGAATTGTGGATAATCATGATGTAGAAGATAATGTTTTTAACTTTAATGCTTTCTTAATTTAACAAATAATTTATATAAGTTAGTTTTAATGCGTTCCGTTGTCTATCTTTGGGCTTTGGCTTGGAATTGAATGACAACGTACATGGACCACATGCATACATCATAGGCCACTCTAATCTTATAGGTAGAGTATATTTTTCAATGTTTCATTCTCAATTTTCAAAGAACCTATTTACACTGGTTTATCCGCTAACATCGATTAAGGAAAATACTATCTATATCTATATTTATTGAGATATTACAAATGCAAAACCCCCACTAGAAGTTGTTGTCTTTTCTTATGCTGTTAATATACTGGCTTATTGATATGTTTGTACGGCTATGGTTGTTGTTATAGTATAAAACTATATCTAGGTCTTCAACCATGAGCTTGAACTTTTGGTTGAGATAGTTCTTGAACATGGTATCAAAATCTTTCTGATCGAGAGGTATCAAGTTCCAATCTCAGCAGTTCCACATTGATTTATTGCGCAAGGCCGAGGGAAGCCTTTGCAGCATTTACACTTCAAGCCCAAAGGGCATTCGCGTGAAGGGATGTGTTATAATATAAACCTATTTTTGGTTCTTCAACCATTAGTTTAAGCTTTTGATTGAATTAGTTCTTAAACAGATACTCTTATATAGTTATAGCATTAAATATGCTATCAGTGATGGATTCAAGATTTCAATTACAAGGGGTTGAAAGGCACGTGCTACACAAACATGTCAATATTAAGGAGTTGTGTTTTCACTATTCTATAAATCTTTTTCTCATATTTTAAGACCACGAATATTATAATTTTAAGAGTACCAGACCTATAGTTAGGGATTTCATTGCATTTACAAGTGCATAATTTGAATTAAACAATCATGGTAATCTTTGCAAGCTATTCTAAGCTCAACCATTGTTTTGAGTGGATTAGGCATATGAGAGATTGCCATCCAGATATAGTGGTAAAACACTAAACTTTGCTAATTGATAAATTGCTTGATTATATTGCCTACTAATAACATGAAGAAAAAGACATATGCAATACACAATGTATGGATAGGGAAGAGGTATCTTCAATAATCACCTTGTGTCGTACTTTTTGAGCAAGTTGATGCATCATGCATGAATCATGACATCAAAAGCATCACTTTCGATAATAATATTTTCCATGCCACTTTCAAAGAGCCCTCCACACCAAATCTAATTGGCATAGGATATGATATGTTTGCCAAATGCCAACAAGGATAAGTAACACTAGAAGCCATGAATCCATTTCGCAAAGGGCTTGTTTTCACTGCAATTGTGATAGACTGATAGGGAAAGCCCAATTTTTTAATTATTTTTCTCATAAAAACAAAAAGGAAATCGAGGTTGAGGAAAAGAAAATGATTGCACCAGCCGGGAATCGAACCCGGGTCTGTACCGTGGCAGGGTACTATTCTACCACTAGACCACTGGTGCTTTGCGATGCCCAGTCTTCTCATGCTTAAAGCCTATTTCGAGCTGCATCCAACTTCAAACAAATGAAGAATAGCCATACTCCCAAGAGTGTAGGACATTAAGCCAGGTCACAAATTTTTGGCATAAAGTAGGGTTAATTAATTGTGATCTTTTAATGTATAAACTCCCTTCGTTCTCTTAAAGTGTCCATCTTTGAATGTAGAAAGAGAAAGAAATATAACAATTCTTGTTCATTTTAATTAATTGATTTTGAAAATTGTAGATTCTTAAGATTAAGCATATTATAGTACCTTTTGACCAATCAAAGTTTAATAGAGCAAGACTCCAGCAGCTACATGCGTAACTCCTAAGCAACAAGCGCGCTAACTATGTTACCTTGGCAAGGGTTTTGTAATAATTTGACAAACTTATTGGGATAGAGGAAGTATGTTCATCAATTTATATTGAATGTACGTAACACTTTCGTTTTTTTAAATACTATCTTCCAGTATTTTATATCAAACCACTGATGAACATGATAATTGTAACCAAACTGCAAATCAAAAAAGAACACCCCTCGATTGATTATTGCTGGACAAAAACCCAACTTGAACTCGATGTTAGGAATATGGTGACTAAGCATAGGCTATAGACATGGAGATGGAGCTTTATAGCTTGTGGAGGTCCACAATGGAAGTGGCATTGAGCCACAATAGCTTGTTTGTGTCTAGTAAAGACAACTTTGGCAATCAAGTTGAATTAGTAACAAAATTGGACCACCAAAGGTTCTTGAACCTTGAGGTTGGCCGAGGAGTTGCACCTAAAAGAGTCAAACCAAAAATTATGCCATAGTTAGTGAGCACATGTTCCCTCCTTCATGTTTTGTCTCTAGTACACAGAATAGCATTCTACAAAGATTGTCAAGTGCTAAGACTACAACCCCAGCTATTCGCATAGATAGAGTAGTTTCGCTCATTTGGAGCGTATGAAAAACAAGAAATAACATGGTGTTTCGGAGTGAAACATCTATTCCAGAAAGTACACTAATAAGAGCTAAAAAAGCTAACACCGAGTGGCGTATTAGATACAAAGTCGCAAATCCACTCCATACACCAATTCCAAACTAGT
Source organism: Carnegiea gigantea (assembly GCA_029747015.1). Taxonomy (NCBI): domain Eukaryota; kingdom Viridiplantae; phylum Streptophyta; class Magnoliopsida; order Caryophyllales; family Cactaceae; genus Carnegiea; species Carnegiea gigantea. Next base: position 2,558,562 of record JAKOGI010000007.1, read on the forward strand.
CAGGTGGCAGTCGAAAGAAGACTCATTGGGTAGCGTAGAGAAAACCTCAAGGAGGATCCATTAAAATCAATTTTAATGGATCCAAAACGTTACAAGGAGCAGCAGGAGGGTTCATACTCCGTAATTGGGAAGGGAGATTTATTCAAGCGGCATCATTTTATCTAGGTGAGGCGTCAGTTTTGATAGCAGAAGCAATAGTAATGAGAAATGACATCAAAGCAGCACTACAAGCAGGCTTCACAGATATTCATATCGAGGGGGACAATAAAATTCTTATCCAAGCAGTTCAGGGATGCATCCTAGTACCATGGGAAATCCAAGTTCTGATTCAGGATATTCACACTACATCCAGCATTGTAACAAAATTATTATCACACATAATTTTAGGTAAGGTAATGGTGCAGCCGACTGGCTAACAAAATATGGTTTATCACTTCATTCCACAATGATGTGGAATGAGGTTCTGCATAAGGACCTTTTTCGTATCCTCTATGAGGATAATCTAGAGAGAACCCTTGAGAGACGGACTAACTAGAATGTATGCTTACCTTTCTTACCCCCCAAAAAAAATGTTCCCTCCATATTATAATTCTTTACAATAGACATGTTTACGGTATGTTTATTAGCCTGAGTTGGAGCACATGAACTCTTAGAAATATGGAATACATTTTATTTAAGTCTAATCGATACCTTCTTTTTTTAAAGCAAATTAACTTCGCTATGTAGATGTTGAATTAATTTAACATGGCAATCTTAATCACCCAAGCTACGTATATTCCTAAAAGAAAAGATGATTCATTTGGGATCTATGAGGAAAATGAAGTAAAATCCTAGGCCCAACTTGGAGGATGATTACCATTTATGGCTCAAAACTGAGTAAGCTTTCAAAGTCCCATAAGTAACTGTGCTTTGTCACTAAAAACTAGGCCCATTTTCGCAACAATTGCTCTAACCATCTATTACCTGAATCGGTATCTGCTACTTAAATGACTAATTTTACCAAATAGAGCCTAAATGAGCCAATAATAGGCGAATTGATGGGAACAAATGTCGAATCAATCAAAGTACGCAGTTCATAATTCGTTCATCAATTTACTTGGATTGTTTGGTGGCAACAAAAAGAAAAAGAGATTTATTAGAGTTGGGACAGCTTGATCTGACCTGACAACATGATTCAAATCCGACCGAAGTTATTGAGAGAAACACAAACCCAAGTCAAAACGAACCGATTTCATTGTTTCAACCCGAAATTGATACAATTTTACCATTTGGCGTGAGAACATGTTATTTTTCAAATTGAACAAATCTAAATTATTTTCAAAGCTGACATGCGCGAAATCGATTCGTTCATTGAATAGGTCAATCCGACCCGACCTGTTTTCCGTCTCTAAGATTTATCGAGGACAATCTAGCAATCCAAAGCATACATTAAGAGAATGCAGCATAATCAAGCACGGCGCAAGTCATGGATACTAGCATTGCGATGACCTCCTCCATGAAACTGCATAATATTAGGGTTACAAGGGTCGCTGCACGAACCATACATGCAGTTGTTACCTCCTGATCCTCCAACATAATGCCCATATGCAGATGCACCTTCATAGCCTTCCTCATCTTCCCTTGCTAAGCAAGAATGTGGGGCTTGAAATTTTGCTTCCTAAAAGTTTTAGTTAGTTCACCACCAGATTTACATATCTAGTTAGATAGATGCATCGATGGAAATCTATACAAATAGAACCGTATTATGTTATCATGTTTTCAGAAGCACACGCTTTGTTACTAGTGAGAGTGTATATATTTTCTTAGGAGCACATAATATTTGCCAAAATTAAGAATGAATGGGATCGATGAATTTGTTGTCCGTTAATTATTATAACTATAACAACTTACTAGATCGAATAGGAGATCTCCATGGACTTGCTCTAGATTTTTCACCTGGATTATATTGTTCCCACAAAAACGGAATATGAGGGTGATTATCTCATATAACTAACTTCATAGCTAGCAAAACCCGAAATTAATTAACGGTATATATGTTGCTAACCTTCTTTCTGTAGGTCCCTGTTTGAACTTGGATCTTATGCATCTACATTTGCCAAGAACTTTAATTTTCAGAAATGATTCCTTGAATCGATATCCGATTAATAGCAAAAAGAGGGGCAGGATAATTAAACAGATTGGATGATAAGTTCATCAAAAGCATACATCAATTGTAGAAAGCAAAACAGTTTTTCTGATCAGTGCTGATGAGCGCCGATTAAGACCAAAGTTTTGAGTAGAAAATACGGCTAAGCACTAATTAGGGCTGTACTGATTGGTGCTGATGAGTGTTGATCAGTACTGAATGTTGATGATAAATAGTTATAATAAGTTGAAAAGAACAGACCCGTAAATTGTAATCAAGCATATGAAACACTACAATCAAATGAAAACAAGAAGAGATCGACCTTTTGAGCACGGATGATGTCCAAGGCTTTATCCATATCTTGCTCAAGACTTTGCAACTCCTCCAGTCCCAGGTCCTCCAAATCGCCTCCCACTCTTTGCCTATATATGTTTAGTACATATATTAATTAATTTGTTATCCGAATAATATCTTCTTTGCAAATTATTATTCAAAATCACCATTACACAACATTAATTAAGATGACAAGGGGAGAAATGTGGACGAGGAACTTCATGAATATACTGTGAAGCTACCTCATCTGCCTGCGAAGCATGCTATTGATATACAGCAGCTTCTCCTTTTGCTCTTGCATTTCCTACATTAAGCAAGATTAATTAATGATCAATTATGTCATTTTAATCTTCTAAGCACACCTAGCTTGATCTGAAGAGAGTGAGAGACCTCGTAGTGGCTGGTCCAGAGATCAATGCACTTGATTTTCTGATAATCATCGTAAATCTTCTTAAGCCTGGAGAAATTACGGTAAAACAAAGGAAGAAATACAAAATATCATTCTAAAGAATAAAATTAACTTTCGGTGTGGATCCCAGCACATTTGCAGGGTCTGTAGAGATCTAATTAAGTATAGACAGTCTTATCTCATCAAATAAACGTACAAACAGAGACATCACCGATTTCGAAAGACACCCACAGAAGGTTTTCAGAAAACATTTTCTTGAGTTGAAATCTTTTGAAAAAACCTTCAATATGAGTATATACGAACTAATTAATTAGGAAGGTTATTAATTAAGGACGCGAGAGAATGATATAGGTGTGTACTTACCGGGCACCGGGGGTGAGGTAGTGGTGGAGTTTGTTGGAGGAAGAAAGCAAGAAGAGAGAAACAGTAGCATCACATAATAAGGAAAGTTCATGAGCTTTCTTCATTATACCATTCTTCCTCTTTGAGAACGTCACTTGCCTGCTTGTTTTGTCCTCAATTTTCTTCATCTCTATCCTCCTCCTCCCCATACTAAGTCTAGGTTCTCTGTAATCCGCTCTCAACCTTTCTTTTTAAGCATGCATGGAGATAGACGGAGGGGTTCTATATATATTTGCACGTTGTGGTTTAGTCATTAACTTAATTGTACTGTCATGTAAACGTAAGCGGTTTCTCTGTAGACAATGATACTGGTGTAAGTAAGACCGTTTATGGCTGGATTTCCTCAGATCCATTGCAAATGGAATCGATACTGAGAAGGGTTGTTGTTGTTAATTAGTGCATGAAACGAGCAAAGGTATCTGGTGAAAGAAATGTGGGGGAGGGAGAGTTCAGACAAAGGTGTTCTATTTTCATGAAATTGAGACCTACGTACTGCATGCTTTTATTGAGATGACAAGTTTTTCACTGCTGGTTTTCTTTTCACAGTTTGACCATCACATGCTCACAGTGACTCGTCCTTGTTCTACACTTTTCCTCACGAGTTACATGAAATCAGTGTCCCTACTTGTCATGGTAAATTGGTAATTTCCGCTTATAAAAGTTAGACTTATTTTTATATCTATTTTTTTTTTTTAATTTATTTTGTTAAAGTGGAACTCACGGTGTGTTCTATTGTTGTCATATGTCGTTGTTTTTTCTTAAAAAAAATTAATTGACATTTACGCAGCATGTGATTTCATGATAGCAATTTATTGATAAACCTCCCAAAAAATAAAATTGTGTAGGTTTCCTATACCAAAAACACAAAAATAAATGAATTAAGTTTCGTTACAAATTTAAATTAAGGATGTGAATAAAAGAGCTTGATATTGATTGAAAATGTCTCTTTTATTATCTGTTAGTTCAATTGGTAAAATTTCTAATGATTGTTATTAAACACCTAAATTCAAATCCTGTCTACATTAATCTTTACAATTCATTTACACTGTAAAAAAATATACCCACAGAGGCGGGGGGGTCCGCTCAGACGTTCTCACATACACGAGGTACCATTGTTTTGCGTAACAAGGCCCAAGGCCACAGCGTTCTGGGCCTCTGGCATTGTTGCCTGGGCCATTGGAAAATGTGTAAGGGAAAGAAAAAGAAATGAAAATGGGGCCCGGAGCCCAATATACAAAACAGGAAGTATTTAAGCGAGGGCTTTTGCCAACTGCCATAGAAAACAGCAGGAAAAAGAGCAGAAGCAGCAGCAAATTGGTCAAGCGAGAGATGCGGAGAATCGAAGAAAATGCTGTGAATTTCTGTCAAACGAGGGGAATTATGGGTGTGATTATGATTTTGATGATGTTGATGAGCATCGGATTCAATGGAGCAATGGCGAGCAAATCAGCTTCTGCCTTTGTCAACAATGTCATCTACTCTAATCGGATTGCCGTCTTCTCCAAATCCTACTGCCCGTAACTCTCTCTCTCTCTCTCTCTCTCTCTCTCTCTCTCTCTAGGTTTTCGCTTGTCACTTCGATTGGAACCCTAATGATGCCAATTAGCTGCTGATTGTGAGTTTTTGTTTGTTTGATCACCCCCGTTCAAGTCCTTCATAACTGTCAATTTAGGGTTTCTTGGGTTATCAGTTACGTGCTTTGATACTCGGTTAATTAAATTCAAGACCCAAGTTCCCTTTTGATCAAGGTTGTTTTCAGAAGGAAATTCAGTATAGATGATATTCTTGACTTGTGTTTTTGGTGCTGCACATGCGTGGGTGGAACGAAATTTTATCAAGTAGTATAACTTTGATGAACTGTGAATATAAGTGCAAGTGAAGAGATTTTGCTGAAATTGAAATGTGGAGAGGTCATTTCAGAATTTAGAAGCGAGGGCAGAATGTGGGTTCTTGTTATTGTCTTCGTATAATACTTGTCTAATGGTGTCTCGGATGCAATGGGTTTGCAATATAGAGGCGCCGTTGTGCTGGGATTTGGTACTCAAACATAGATAGAGCAGTTGGATGCCTGAATTTGGTCCTAATTCCTCCAATATTTTTGGAAGACGCTTTAAGTATGAGAATTGCCCAACTTCTCCATCTTATACTTATACTGAGAGCTCAAGACTAAGTAACTTAGGAATCTGGTCTTGTTTGCATGTTTTCTTAACCCAAGTAGTAACGTCAACCAATCCATTTAGACAAGGAGCAACTCTGGTTATTTTCCGGCCTTTCATGAGTTTTAAATTGAGTTTTATGTCTCTCGACTATTTTTATGTATGTTCTGATATTGGGATATCTGTCTTTTGAAAGTATGTGAAGCTTATTTTTGCCCCTGCTTTTGTAATTGTGGTTGTTAAATGCTGACCCCCTCCCCCGTCTCTTGTCCTCCCAAGAAGAAAGATGTTGTTGGTTGCTGATTGAAGCTCTTGTCTTTATCTGTGGCTAGATACTCTTTGCGTGCTAAGCGCATATTGCACGAACTCAATGAAAGACCATTTGTTCTGGAGCTTGATCTCCGAGGTATTTATGTGACAGTTGGTTATTGAAGCTGTTGATTGCATGGTTAGCTAACCCAATTGGCTGAACACTTCCTATTATTACCTGAATTTTCAGATGATGGATCTCAGATTCAGGATGTTCTTCTTGAACTGGTTGGTCAACGCACAGTCCCACAAGTTTTTGTGAATGGCGAACATATAGGAGGTTCTGATGGTGTGCCATTTATCCCTTAGCTAGTTCCTTTCCTCTTCCATATAGGCTTAAAGTTGCAACCTTTAATTTCCACTTATGTTTCTCTTGGTCTTTCATTTAGATCTCCACAGTGCTGCCAAGAATGGACAATTGCAGAAGTATCTCTCAAGTAGCTGACCGCACATGTATGGAGACGGCAAGCAAAATGAACATAATCAACCTTTTTCTAAGCATATATGAGTTGTCAACATGTGCATTATGTCCTGAGTTTTAGAACTCACAGGGATTGCTATGGTATGAAAAGTTGTTAATTGTGTTGATATAGTTTCCAGCTTTTTTGTATAGACAGAAAAATGGTGTGAAAGGCCATCCAATTTTCATTTTAGTGTACACAATGCAGATTACTGCTGCTTCCTCTATCAATGCATTAATTTGAATCCCAATTATGATCTTCATGTATGCGGAAATATTTGTGTGCTGTATGAACTTACTTAAATGCCCTTTCTGGCCACTTCTTCCTTCTAAAAGGAGGTGGATTTGGCCAGTATCAGCCAGATAGAGGGTCAAAGATATGGAGGGGGCCAAAGGAAGGCATCAGCTCCATGTTTGAACTTGGTAATCCCATTTATTGCTTCCATATTTGAAGCTCTTTGCACATAATTAGCCCAAAAGCAAACCCATCCCATGCCCAGTGGTAATAATAAACTCCCACCCTATTTACCTATCTTTACTTCTGCTTTCTTTTTTGAGGATACAATTAGAAATTCCCCTGTTTGTTTGTCCCAAATAGACGTACTATATACGTGTACAAATGTACCATATACACATATAAACCTAGAAAAATTTCCCCATTTCATGGCTTCTGTAATCTGAGTTTGGATGTGAATCTCTCTACAGCATCCGTTTAAAAGTGACGACCATCATTGTACAACTCTATTTAGTTTTGGAGAAATAAAATACAATGCTATGCTTGAGAATTTTTTATAAAAAAAGGAAAGAAAAGAGCAGTGGTATTCTGTCTTGGAGTTTCACAGGTGCTTAACTGAGAATGATGTCAACTGAGCTTGTTTTAATACAAATGCTATTTCGTTGTTGTTCTACGAATATATCATGGGATGCTATAATAAGAACAACTGACTGAATCGCCAAACTCTTACTCTGTGTCCGCATCAAGAACTGCATGCAATTCAAGAAATTGTTGCATATGTTGTCGGTCTCCAATCAGATTTTGTTGCACTGAGAATCCCTTCTTGATCCTTTGAGAAGGTCAAGTGGACCTCCCAATGCAGGGATTTGAGCAAGTTCTCGACTTCTCCAATTGCAGCTGACTCATCCCTGACAATCAGTTTGCCTCCTGGTCTGACTATTCTGTCTATTTCTGCCATCACTGGAGCAAGTTTGCACCTGCAAATGGAAACCAATATGAATATATGACAGCAGGATTTATTATCTGAATGAACTAATACTGACATCTAACAAGATTGTTGTTTAATGCAAATCTTGCCTCTCTTTTAGCTTTGAAAACAGGTGATCGGCATGGAGAAGATCATAGGTTCGGGGGTACGTGCTGAAAGATTCACACCAGTCATGGTAGATGCCGAAGAGGCCCCGTTCATAGATGAGGGGAAGTGTGTCGGGAGCATTTACATTCACAACATTCATGACCCAGACTTTGAGGTCTTTTAATGCGGCTGCAAAGCTGAAGTTAAGCGTGTGTTAATTACTAACTTAATATTCTACTAACTGTTCCTGTCCAATTTGCTCAAAATAAAAATAATTGCCAAAAAAAGAAGCACAAACAAAGTGTGGTCTGTACCCGCCATAAGCAGCTCTCATGTCCATGACATTCCTCACATTGGACCAACTGATGCCAAGACCGTGGAGGTATGATCTGTTCACCACACGTTGCCAGTGCTCATAATCTCTTTCAAAATCATCTGGAGCTGGCTTTCCATAAATTCCCATCTGCGTCTTGTTCAACCAAGACGGAGCCACGCGAAGCCTTTTAGGCCACCTCAATGGCCATTTGCTTCCCCTTACTGACTCATCAGTTGGTATTTCATGCATGCATGAGTGCAGTGGCACATACCTAAGGAACACCATCAACAAGAACTGATTAATGCTGTACTCATTCAAGCAGATCACAGGCAACTCATTACTCTCTTTTCAACTGCTCTTCTCTCTTTTGCCCTGGTGGGGGTTGGTTGTTGGGGGCCCGAGGGGTGGGGGAGGCTGATGGATGGAAATATTAACTACCATGCAGCATTTGGATCATCATCATTCTTGCACATAGGGGGAACATTCTCTGGTCTTTTCTCATAGCAGTTGTTGTTTGTGGGTTTCCGGTACATGGCAGCTCCGACTTTGTTTAAGGTGTCTTTATATGTCTTCTCAAGCTTCCAGCACATTGAGGCAGTAAGAAAGGACATAGCTGAGAAAAAGAACTACTGTTTGTCAGTTGGCTGAAATGTGCCTGAGAGCATTTGTTGATACTTAAGCTTAGTTGAAATTTATTTGTTTAGGCGTCATACCCTCCCATATCTCTACATCCTCTGGAAGCTTTTGGTACACAGGTGTAGCTGACCAAATGAAATAGCCCCCAGGTCGCAGCACTCGGTTCAGCTCCAGCAGAAGTCTGCCACCTTCATGTAAAATCCACCAAAAATAGAAAAAGGGGGGGGGGGGGCAGACAGAACAAGTTAATCTCTGACGAGGTGGGATTATAACAGGAAATTGAGTAAGTAGATGTTGAAGTAGTAACCTTCTGCATGCCAAGGCACCCTACAACGAGCACAATGCACAACGTCAAAAACGCCACTTGGAAATGGGAGCCTTTGTGTGCCCATCACAGCCGATATTGCTGGTATACCCCTCTCAAGAGCGAATTGAACCTGAGCTTCATGTTCATCTTTGGGCGCAAATGACATTGTTAGTACGTCTTTTTCAAAAAGGTAACCCCCAAAGCTTGCAACCCCACATCCCACATCTAGTACCACTCTCGTGCGCTTGCCCCATTTAATCCCTGGAGCTGCCTGTAGCCAAAAGAAGAGGCGGCATCAGTATTTCCAACCTTTGTATTCCCCAGCCTTAAATTAGCTGAAGATAAAAAGCATTCCCTCGTTGGAACCCTTCTTTGTTGTTTTTTGGGTTTTTTGTTTTTTTGGGGGGGGGGGGGGGGGTTGAGTGCAGGGGGCATAACTTAATTTGCAGATATGCAAGTGATGGAAAAGGGACTTACCTTTTCAATACAATCAATGTAATGGAGAGCACCATGTATGAACTGAGTTCCTCCCCCGGGAAAGGTCAAGAATTCTCCTGAAACTTTCACCCAGTTCTGGTGTCCTTTCACCTCTGCTAGCTCAGTGTGCGGCACGTTATGAAACCATATCTGCCAATGCTCCACAAATAGTCAAACTTCAATGTCCTCAGCAGATATATTCTTGCTTTCGATCTGACTAGTTAAATCATAACTTCAATTATAATTCATAACTATAACTATTATTCATATGCTTCTGCTTTGAAGTACGGAGATAAACCGTTAAGATTACACAGCAGTTACAGCACATTGTGCAGTCATCAAAGTCGAGATCACTTGGTCTCACTTACCCTGTCTCTGCTTTGGGGCCATTGGATAGGCTTCTTGTACTCAGGGGGTAGCGGTACGAGGCAAGTTGGAGGATCTTCGGGGCAATGCCTCTCACGATGCTCAAAGTGTTTGGTAGTCCGCAATTTTTTGAGTGCCTTTTCATTATCCAAACAAGGTATATAGTCAAAGCCAGCTGTCACATTGCAAAGATGCCACGTGTACCCGTACAAGCTCTCCTTGTCTTCCCCCTCCATCTTGTCTTTTCGCCTTTGTTTCTCATTTTTAGACTTAATTGCTTGAGTGTTCCAGGACCTCTTGGACTCCATAGACTCCTTTGGGATCCCCGTGTTTGGGAGGACATTCGTCTCCACTGGCTTCTCATCAGTTGACGTGGTTGTGTCCTGCCTGTTTACTTGATTAGTAGAGTCGATGTCTCTTTGAGTATCCCCTTGCTGCTCAGCTGCTTCCCCATCTTGCTGCTGTGAAGCCGGTTTCTCTAACTGATCAGTATTATCTTTTGCAGGATTTGTGTTTTCATCTTCTTTGTTCTCCTCTTTTGGTGGTTCTTTTTTCGTCTCATCAGTGAAAGTGATTGCTTTATCATCCTGCTGTTGCGCCTGTTTTTGCTGCTGTGGATCCTGTTGTGGTTCCTCTTTTACTTGTGGCAGATTATCATCCTTCTGTTTTCTTCCATCATCGCTTGTGTCATTTGGGTTTCGTTGACTTTGATCGCCCTCATTTCTTTCTTCAGCCCGATCCTGAGGTTTACTCTCTTGATCACTTCCAGGGTCATTGTTTGGTGAAACAAGGTTAGTGCTTTCTTCTTTGATGCTTTGTTGAACGTTTTCTCTCTGAACGAATGTACTCTCTTCTGAGGCTTGAGTTTGGTGTTCTTTCTGCTGTTGAGCTTCTTCTCTGGACTCCTTGCCACCTAAATCCTGGGCATTTGGGTCGACATTAACCGCACTGTCTTTCCCTTTGGCATTACCATCTACATTATTGCCTGCATTTTCTTGCATTTCACCCTTCCCTCGATCATCCAGAGGTTTCTGGGGATCACCAGTTTTCGTAGCATCATCAGGGAGATCCCCAGGGTTGTCTTCAAATGGCTTGGAGCCGGGCTCTGATGCATCTTGCTTGACAATGCCATCAGGTCCTATGGTGGAGGTGGATGTACGAGTGGTGGTTTGAGGAGAGACTATGGAGTCCGAGGTGAGCATCCACACGCCCAAAACACAAAGAGCGATGAAGACTACAGTTGTGACAGTTGAGGCATATGAGCCCGAGGATGATCGTTGCTTGTTTCGCATCCTCCCAAATGCCATTACTGAGAAAGGGATTCAAGGAGGGATTTGGAGAAGGTACTAGGAATGGTTATTGGGGTCTGTAAAAATGGTTTTCTTCATGAAGAGAAATGTGAAGAATTGCACTTGTGGTGCATGATGCAGGGCAGAGCTCTGCGAGACGACAGAGAAGGGAGGAAATGCAGAGATGGAGAGGAGGGGAGAGAGAAGGGAGAAGGGAGAAGGAAACAGAGAGAGAGAGAGAGAGAGAGAGAGAGAGAGAGAAAGAGAGAGAGAGAGAGAGAGCGAGGAGAAGGGAAGAGGGATAACTCAAAGATCCAAGAGAGTAGGAGAAGGAAATTAGTTACAGAATTCCTTGCATCAGGCTGACTAAACCTGATTAATTTCCCTCTTTTTTGAGCCTCCATACTTTCTTAATTTCCCTCTTTTTTGAGCCTCCATACTTTCTTACAACTAAATAAAATAATAAAAATGTAATTATAAATTTGTTCGCATTACAAGGATATTTACATCTAATTAAACATTACCTTTATATTGAATTTGATAGTTTACGTGTTTCTTTTGTTTACGTATCCTCGGTTTTTGTGGGAGGTAACAAGCTAGGCTTGATTTTAGTTGTTTTATTTAACTGAATATTAATTAGTATTGCTAACGCCCTGTTCTTTTCGTGGGTCAATTTTAATATACCAACATCAATTCACTTCAACCTATTTTAACCTACTTCAACTTACTTCAACTATTTTAACCAAGTTCAATTTATCGCATACAAAAATTCACCCCACTTCAACCTACTTCAACCCACCTCAACCTATTTCAACCTACTTCATCCTTTTACCCACCCCAATTTACCTACGAAAAGAACAAGCCCTAACTGCATAGTTTGTACCTTTTTTCCCCTTCTGATAACCAATTATTTTTATTATTATTATTTTTTGAAGGATGTTGAGGTATGAAGATGAGGGTGGTGTTTGATTTATGCAACTATTTCGTGTATTACTATCTGTTCTTCAATTTGAGTGCCTACTTGTCACAATTTATTCCTAGTTGTTTCCTTACTCTAGGACTCCTATCTTATTATGAAGTTGCTATTTATTTATTTGTTTTTGAAACGTAAGCCTACATCAAATTAAGGTTCACTCTTTGACAAAAGGTGTTACCTTAGTTATCATCGACAAATATAGGAAATAGTCTAAGATACAAAACATTAAAGAAATGACAATGGTGAGGAAAACCTAGCTTGGCCATCCCCTATGTCACAACGATTGCCTTTGCCATTTTTTTTTTTTTTATATGAGAAATGTAAGCAATGTAATCTAGGCATCCCTTCTCGCAAGAGATCTCCCTAAATTATCCTCAAAGAGGATACCATGAAAGTTATTATGTGAGATCCGATTCCACACAGCTGTGGAATGCAAAGTAAGATCTAACTTTGCCAGCCAGTCGGCTGCGCGATTACCTTCCCTGAAAATATGTTTAATGATTACGTGCTTACAAGATTGAAAGTAAGTGTGGATGTCATGTATCAGAACGTGTAATTCCCATGGCGCTTGTATGTATCCTTGCACTGCTTGGATGAGGATTTTGTTATCCCCTTCAGTGTGGATATTTGTGTATCCTGCTTGGACTGCGGCTTTGATCCCATTCCTCATTGTCGTTGCTCCTGCAACCAATATTGAACTTGTTCCTACGCTGAACGCTGACGCCTGACTAAATTTATCTTTTCAATTACATATGACATAACCTCCCGCTGCTTTGTGAGAAGATCTAGATCCATCAAAGTTGAGCTTGATGTATCCCTCTTGTGGCTTCCTCCATGCAACCCAGTATATCTTCTTACGGTTGATAGTTGGATGATGGATGTTGGATGGTGGTATGGTTTGTGTGAGTTTATTTCTTATGCGCCATTCCGCGCTTGCTTTTTTTGCTCTTAAAAGTGTTATGATAGAATTAGGTATTTTAATACGGAAAACCTTATTATTCCTTGATTTCCAAATGCTCCATAGGAACGTTATGATTCTATCTATCTTGACTAGTGGCTTAGACTGTTTAATATTAAGCAGCCACTGTTGTATTTTCGATTGGGAGATATTTGGTAACCTAACAGTGACCCAATGATGGTCAATTGCTAGTTACGAAACTTGTTGAGCATCATGACATCCAAAGAAAAGATATTCCGCATCCTCAATTGCCTTGTTACAATGAGGGCGGAGTGGGTCAATTTTTAATCCTCTATAAAGTAAATTTCCTCTAGTGGGAAGAAAAGCGTGACATAATTGCCACAGGAAGACTTGCAACTTAGGCATGATATCTAACTTCCAGATCCAACTGAATTCCCATGCTGGAGACTTGTATAAGTCCAGTCCATGCGCAGCTCAGGTGGCTAATTTAGTGGAAAACTCTCCACTCCATGATAGACCCCAACAAATAGAGTCAGATAATGGGTAAAACGGTAATGGTGTTGTAGAAATTAACTGAATGCATGAATCATTAGCTAAACCTTGTAATTTAGTAATGTCCCATTCATTATTAGCCGAGATAACGTGTGAAACTCTAAGTGAGGTACCAATACTAGAGCTGTCTTGTATTCCCATTAGGGCGCCAATTATCCAACCAAAAATTAATACTCTTGCCATCCCCAACTTTCCATCGAATACCTTTACGAAATTGCTCACGGTTTTTTAGAATACATTTCTACGCCCAAGAGTCCGATGGTCTTGGTTTGACTATGAAAAATTTTTCATTGATAGAGTACTTAACTATCATTTGGTCTGCCCAGAGATTTTGTTCAGTAAAAAGTTTCCAAGTCAATTTGCTCAAAAAAGCACTATTTACTGCTTCTGTTTTTCGAAGGCCAAGGCCTCCTGATTTCTTGGGACGATAAATTTTATCCCAAGATATCATTGGGAGTCCTTTGATGTTATCATATTTTTTCAAAAGAAGTCCCTATTAACTTTGCCAATTTTCTTGCTGGTGGAGCTAGAAAGCTGAAAGCATTGCATTGTGTCGACATAGTTTCTAAATTAGTCACAATTAATGCTACTCTACCTACTTTAGTGATGTTTCCGGCTTTCCATGTTTGGAGTTTGGCAGTAATCTTATTGACCAATTCTGAAAATGTGTTTATGTTTGGCCTACCTTTAAAAACAGGACACCCCAAATATTTACCCAGGTTATCCTGATGTTTTATATTAAACACAGAGGACACTATTCGTCGATCATGCGCAGTGGCATTCTTAGAAAAAGTGATGGACGATTTCTGGAAATTTATGAGTTGTCCGGAATTAAGACAAAAGTTAGTGAGTAGAGCACTAAGTTTCTGACATGATTCTAAATTTGTTCTGCAAAATAAGAACTGTCGTCTGCAAATAGGAGGCATGGTAGTTTCTCTGCCCTAGGCACAATTTTGAATCCAATTCCACTTTTCTTCTTATTTTGTGCTTCCCGTAATGCACATGTTAGGACTTCCATACATATTAAAAACAGGTATGGTGATAACGATTGCCTTTGCCACATGTGTTTGTTTTTCTTATATTTTTGTTGATAAGGTTTTCAAGGTAGAGGATCCTCTGTTATTTTGGTTGGATAAAGGAGAAGAGGATAACTTATTTTTCGTTTAAAGAACAACGTGACAAGCCGAGTCATTTACCAGACCCTATTTTAGGAAAATCTATTGAACCAACTAGCCCAAAAGAGTGGGGGAAAATCGGGCAAAAATGGCATGTCTGTCCGTGCCTTGGCAACCTAACCCCCACAAAGGGCGCCAAATTGCTTCCCCAGGCATTGAAATTGGGGTATGACGATGATCCCATTTAGCCAATAAAAAACAGAACACTGCCACGCTTTTGTAAGATAGTCATAAAACCACCCCCGCACGGGAGGACCCCAGAGCTACATGGATGCAACTGATTTGTTTCTCTTGTGAGTGCCTCGCAGGGAGTAACGACAGTGCATTCCTCCCCTTGTTCTCCCTTTTCTGTCCTTTAAAAATATTATTTAGCTTAATAAAAAAAGATTTTATGTAAGGTGGATTCATTATAAATATTTTATTGAGTGATTTAAGTTGAAGTTCTATGGGTTGAAGAAGTGAAGGAATATGAGTTTCAAAAAATTAGAACTTTTGTTGATGTGACATAGTAGAGTTCTAAAATAGAGAATGTGGACTGGAAATGCTCTAATAGCATTCCCAGTGGGAGTTCCGAATTTTGGAACTCTATCTTGCTACATCAGCAAAAATTTCAAATTTTTGAAACCTGCATTCCATTACTTCTTCAACCCATAGAACTCCAATTTTAATCATCCAATAAAAATATTTGTCATGGACCCACATTATAACACACAATATATTTTTTAAATCATTTAAAAATTATTTACACACTAAAAAAAAGAAAACAAAAAAATATATTAAAAAATATTAAAGGTGGCCCGCGAGAAGACACGGGCAGACGTGCTGCCCCGCGTGTGCCTCGCGTGCCGTACTGTCTTGGAGGAAAAGTTACCATGCGTGTCAGATCGGATCCCACCGTATCACCCGTGTTCCCTCACGCTGCTAATGCCCTAACGAGCGTACCAAATTCAAATGTACAAGATATTTTGCCAATGAAAAATGTATATTTCTATTTTTAGACTCAAATCCCAAATACAACTGACTCATATTTGACCGATTCGTCCGAATTAACAGGTCAACCTAATATGTTTTGTCAAAATGCGAGTTTAGTGGGAATGTGGGATTGGCCTAACAGAGTAATAGATATACATTGTGACGGGTTATTGGATTACACATCTAGCCAGAGCGAACGCATTACTGAAACATACCCTATTTGTAATTGGTCTATTCATCATCGTGTTCTGATGGTTAGTTTGGTGGGCCATCCATTAGCCCATTTTTCTGGTTTAGGAACATTCAAAAACACAGGTCGTTCTCATCGTCACTATTTGGGTTTAAGCGCACCAACAATAGCGAGCCGAAATTTTGACTCATCGTTGGAGACCTATATCCTACACATCATTTTATAAGTTAATTTTTTAACTCTTAATTTTTCTTCCTCACAATATAAGGTCACGACTTTAACTCATCGAATAAAGTAATATTCATAAATTCATTTTATAACACACAACTTTTTTAAAGTAAAAAAAAGAAAAACTAACTAAAAAACACCAAAAAAAAGAGCAAAGAAATCACCTGCAAGCCAACTCCCGCCCTACAGCCAGGCTCACGAGCGAGCTGAATTCACATATCACGAGCCTCTCAACTCTAATTACAAGGTGAGTGAGGCAAATTTTGAGGACCGTTGTCCGTGCGCTAAGCGGATGAGATGACTCTGCGTAAAGAAGCTCGAGTAACTAATTCAACCAAAATTAAGAACTCATTTTAAAACACAATAAATTAAATTTCTGATGACTTGGAAATTTTGGAATAACAATTTGATTATTTACTAATTAGATAGTTACATTATTTAAGTAATAAAGAATAAATAATAGAGCACGCTCAATAAGCAAAAGACCTCTCAAATGAATGAATACTTTTATCACTTGTAGAGTAAAGGTGAGTCATATACTCATATATTTGCTAATTCGACTACTTTTTGTGAGATCTTTGTTTTTTATTTAAGTTGGACCAGCACAATGCAATATAAATATTCGGATTAGCATATGAGTATATGACTCACCTTTACTCTCATTTTGTGAGAAACGTATTCGTTCACTTAAGAGGTATTTTGCTTAAGTTAGACCAGCACAATTCAATATAAATATTTGTATTTATTGAACGTTGGATAGAATGATAAACTGTTTACATTCTAATAAGGAGATCCTGTGTTTGAACCTTCACTTTTATTTTTTATTTTTTTTGTATGGACGCTTTCGTGTGAATTTTTGCAAAGAGTTAATTTTATAAAGTCACTCTTCATAAAAGTCCCCCCATTTAGCCCTTTCTAACCCCAATTGGCGCATAAATGTCAAGGACTACAAGTCCTGGAAGTGCCGTATAAAAACTCTGGTGCTACCCTATGGAAAAATCTTGGCTCGACTTGGTTATGTTTTTGCCTTCTTCCCTCATTAATCCGGGCCTTACCTAACCAGGTGTAAAATGTCTGAGATCACGCATTTTTTAAAGAAAAATACTTAAAATTTTTTGAATAGACCTCTTATTAATGCTTCTGAATTATTCTCATAATCCAAGAAAAAGGAGGACAAAATTTACAACCTCCCATACCACTAGACAACACTACCCCAAGTCATTTGTAATAGTCTTCATGACATAGATGAAGACATCCTCAATTCCTCATTGACCCAAATTATCTTTGATAAAGGTAGGAATTTTGACATCCATTCATATATATATATATATATATATATATATATATATATATATAATTTTTTTTCACACATGGCAAAGTTATTGTCAGTTACTCAGTGACAAATTACAAAGGAAACCATCGGATTAATTGATCTATGATCCTTTCAGCTTTGAACTTCTCTTTCAACTTTTCCAACTCTAATTTATTTAATTTTTTTGACATTCTCTCAACTCATTCCCAGTCATTCTAAATCATTTTAGGTACTTCTCTCTTCCAATTAAAAAAAAAAATGAAGAAGAAGACTCGTGATATAAACCGATAGAAGGATATATATTTTTATAAAACATGAAATTAATTAAGGATATTTTAAAGTAAAAAATTCAAAATACTACTCAAAAAAGTTAAAACTAACTTCACAAGCTTTTGCAAATACTTTTTCCGTCGGAAAAGGAGTATTTGTTATTCGTTTCTCAAATTAACGTCCATTTTCTAAAAGTGGAAACTTCTATTCCACAAAAAATTTTCTGAACTATTTTTATTTTTGAATTCAAAAACAATGTAAAAAGAACTGATATTTGAGAACACACTTTTGGATTCAAACCAGTAAGAATTAATATATCAGCTTTAAAATTACTGAGGTACTAATATTTCTAAAATTACTTGAAAAATTAAAGTTTTGAGACAAATGAATTATATACTATATATAGGTCCTGTTCTTTTCGTTGATAAATCTCAATTTACTAACTTCAATTAAGTTCAACCTACTTCACTCCACTTTAACAACTTCAATAAGAAAATACTCAATTCAACCTATTTCACCAATTTTAATCTACTTAAACCTACTTTGTACTATATTAATCAACTTCTATCTTTTATATAATAAAAACTCAACCTATTTTAATCAATTTTAACTTACTTTATCAAAATAATATTCATTTAAATTCACTTCAATTAATTTTATCTATTTTTTAATCAATATTTTTTAACAAAAAAAACAGATCTATAATTACAAAATTTTACCAGGGGATGGAAAGATCTTGATTTTTGAAAAAAAAAAAAAAAAAGACAATGAACCATGTTTGTTTGGGTTGGAATAAATGTGGGATGGAAACAGGACGGAGATGCGGGAACAAACACAGGGCTCGAGAAGGGTGGCAGTGGCAGTGGCAGAGCAGAGAAGGACACAACCCTTTAAATAAATAAATTTTACAGTGCAGTAGTAATTCTTTATTTATTCATTTATTTATTTAAAAGTGTAGCAGTAAATCTTTATTTATAATGTAATTCTCTCTCTCTCTCTCTCTCTCTCTCTCAAAATCCTAGAGTAACCAGATGAGAATATGGCTGGATAGATTTCCTGCTTCTTCCAACGTAACAAATTAAGGGCATTGCCTTTCCTAAGTTTCCTTCCTCCCATTCTCTCACCAATGTTTGTCCCAATTTAACGTAGTACCACTATACTCTGCTCTACTCTTTCACAAAAGCTGCCATTCTTGTCTTTTCCCCTTTGGCCCTTTCTGGATAGTCGTTTTTTGAGATTATCGATTAATGATGTCTTTAGTTTAAACAGGCATTCAACTAAGGCTGTACACTATAGGCAGCTTTTTTTCAGCAAATAGTCAATAACTGCTGCCAGGTTAAACACTCAACGCCAATCGTCGAATGCCAACTACTACTTTGCCAACCAGTCAGGTGCACAATTCCGTTATCTGAAAATATGATGGGTAAAAACATTATTGCATAGTTGGATGTAAGCGATAATGTCTTGTATGAACACTTGAATTTCCCATGGTGGTTGAATTTGACCATGAACTGCTTCAATGAAAATTTTACTATCTCATTCTATTTGGATATTGGTAAATTTTGCTTGTACTGTTCCTTTGATTCCATTTGGCGTAGATGTTGCTTCCGCTACCAAAACTGATGACGCTTCCAAGTTGAATGCCGATGCTTGGATAAACTTTCTGCCACGCCTTGTGATGATTTGGATCCAACAAAGTTTATTTTGGTGAACCCGCCTTGTGGCTTCCTCCAAGCTATCCAA
Organism: Carnegiea gigantea; assembly: GCA_029747015.1. Classification (NCBI taxonomy): domain Eukaryota; kingdom Viridiplantae; phylum Streptophyta; class Magnoliopsida; order Caryophyllales; family Cactaceae; genus Carnegiea; species Carnegiea gigantea. The sequence goes on from JAKOGI010000007.1 coordinate 2,577,794, forward strand.
TGTGGAAGATTTGGGTTTTGGGGATGAATTGTTTGCGTGAGCTTGTGTATGCTAGCTTTTTCTGCTCTTATCAAAGTAATTCCTGGATTAGGAGTTTCATTACGAAAAAAATGTATCATTCCTTGTTTTCCATAAACTCTACAGTAGTGCAGCTACTCTATCCAATTTGACAGTAGAGCCTACAATTATAGCTGTAGAATGCATCTGCAAGACAGTAAGATGGCGGCTAAACATGAATTTTGTATTAATCCATCTATGAGAGGCTGCTATTCTCCAACAATCTTGTGTAGCATTGCATTGTAAAAACAGATGATCCGCATCTTCAATTTCAACTTGACAAAAAGGACATAGAGGATCAATATTCATACCTCTTTTGGACAGATCAGTTCCTCTTGTAGGTAGCGATATATGACAAAGTTGCTAAAGAAAAAATTTTAGCTTTAGCATAATATCTAATTTCCGAATCTAACTGTACTCCCAAATACGCGGATTAACAAGATTCAATTCATGTGCCGCCCAAGTTGCTATCTTAGTGGAAAATTCTCCATATCCAGACAAACCCCAGCATACAGAGTCAGAAAATGAATTAGCAGGAATTGGGGTTGCAAGAATCAACTGCAAGTGGAGTGGATCAACCAAAGAGTTAAGTCTTGCAATATCTCATTCTTTATTTCTTGTGATAAATTATGAAATCTTAAGGGATGTATTGATGAGGGAATGGTCTGTCACCTTAAGCAAATTAGCCAAACTATTATTGGAATACCAATTGTCAAGCTAGAAATTAATGTTTATCCCATTGCCAAATGTCCATCTCACTCCTTTTCTAAATTGATGCCGATTCTTAAATATACACTTCTATACCCAAGAATCCGATCCTTTCATAAGGTGTTGAGTTTGGTGTAAATTGAGTGGAGCCTATCTGTTTTGTGCCTTTAGGTTTTTTTTTTTTTTTTCAATACTCCTATGTATTTTTCCTTTAGCTCCCGGGCTTTGCTAATGTTGAAAAAAAAAAAATGCGGCCAGGTAGAAGAAGTGTTTAGCCATCGACACTAAGGCGAACATTTTTATCATAAGCAACTCATAGATCCATATCAATTATTTGGCCTAATTAGACAACTAATTTCTGTGTTTAGCAAATTGCCTTTTAAAAATAGTTTTAGAGGTCTAAAAATTAATTTGAATAATTAAAACTATGAGTGTTTTGCATTAATTTGTTTGAAAATTACTTTTTCTAGGTCTCACATGTTTACTTAAAATAACTAATTTTGCCAGATACTTTTTTTAGATTTCATTAATATAAATAGTTAATAAAATTAATTAATGCCACTAGGTAACAATTAACTATATAGTGACCCAACAACTAACAATTAAGAATTGATTACCAAAGATGTCCCCAATCTCGAATCATTCTTGTAACAAGCCTAGCATGCTTTGAGTTTAGCTCACATGCTTCTTGATTCGTTAGAAATTCAGGCTAAAACAGTTATACTTAGGGCTTGTTCATTCAAGGGCTGAAAATTAGCAGTAAAGAGTGAAGAATGACGAAAAGCAGTAAGTTTTAGTGTTAGGAAAACCAATTATTAAAATTTGAGCTCAGTATATGCGAAAGCGATAAAGGATGTAGATATTGGAGAATACAAAACAAGATTAAAGAAAAGATAATTGTGGGCACATGATTTTTACGTGGAAACCCAAATCGGGAGAAAACCACGGGCTGCAACAGCGGCACAAAATCCACTATGATTTGAGTGAGTACAAAACGAGTTCAAAGCAAACGCCCAAGAAAGAGATCAACAACAAGAGAGATAAAGATCTCAAAGCAAACACTCAAAAAAGAGATCAATTACAACGAAAATCTCTCAACACTAACTCTAACTCTCAATATGGAATAGAAAAAGGAAGTGCCCACAGGCACTCCCAAATTGCCCCGCACAAAAGGCACTCCTAAATTGCCCCGTACCAAATAAGGTTAAACAACCTAATATTTATAGAGAAGCTTCACAGGTACCAAGGGTTCAACCCTAACCGCAAACATATGTCTTGACCACCAAGCATCATCTTTACCAAAAAAGAAAGAGATATTCAATACAAAATATGGAATAATATAATTTCCATAAAATAGAATATCTCCAACCACACAACTTGAGCCTTGAGTGCCAAGCAATAATCTTCAAAAAGGAAATAACTTTATTTATTTCCAAAACCGGCAAATAAATTTGGGACAAATCCCAACAAACTCCACCTTGGATCAAATTCCTTGGAATGGACGAACACAGCAAAATCGATCTTGTTATGATGTCAAAATTCTCAATATCAATGAGAAACATCCTTCAAGAAAATGCTCGAAATTCGGATCAATAACATTGCTCTGATACCACTTGTTAGGAAAACCAATTATTGAAATTCGAGTTCAGTATATGCGGAAGCGATAAAGGATGTAGATATTGGAGAATACAAAACAAGATTAAAAAAAAAAAAGATAATTGTGGGCACATGATTTTTACGTGGAAACCCAAATTGGGAGAAAACCACGGGCGGCAACAACGACACAAAATCCACTATGATTTGAGTGAGTACAAAACGATCTCAAAGCAAATGCCCAAGAAAGAGATCAATAACAAGAGAGATAAAGATCTCAAAGCAAACACCCAAGAAAGAGATCAATTACAACGAAAATCTCTCAACACTAACTTTAACTCTCAATGTGAAATAGAAAAGGGAAGTGCCCACAGGCACTCCCAAATTGCCCCGCACAAGAGGCACTCCTAAATTGCCCCGCACCAAACAAGGTTAAACAACCTAGTATTTATAGAGAAGCTTCACAGGTACCAAGGGTTCAACCCTAGCCGCAAACATATGTCTTGACCACCAAGTATCATCTTTACCAAAAAAGAAAGAGATATTCAATACAAAATATGGAATAATATAATTTCCATAAAATAGAATATCTCCAACCACACAACTTGAGCATTGGGTGTCAAGTAATAATCTTCAAAAAGGAAATAACTTTATTTATTTCCAAAACCGGCAAATAAATTTGGGAGAGATCCCAACATTTAGCGTAAACGGTGGGTAGTAGTTAATTACGAGTTATACAAAGCAGTTAGAAGTACCAATGAGCAATTAGCATTAATAGTAAATATATGTGCAAAGGTACCATAAAAGTTAGCAGTAAAGTGTGAAAACAGCAAGTTATGATAAGCGGTATACTAATGCTTAAGAAAGTCGACTGGCACCCAAACAAGCAACTACAGTGGGAAAGAAGGGGTAAGTGTTACTGTGGTTAAACGGTAAAATGAATATAGACATCCCTGAAGATGAATTCGAATATGGGTGTGGAGGTGGGGGTTAAACAACTTTAACTTGGAAATGAAAAATGAATACAGTGTTGGAATCTAAATTGCAATTTTAAAGGGGAAATTAGAGCTGGAAAAGGCTGATCCAACACGAATTCGATCCGAAATTATTGAAAAAAATGCGAACACGACACAAATCGAACCAATTTTAACTGAAAATTGACACAATTTAACCCCTCAACATAAGAACATATTTTTAAATTTTAGATAAATCTAAACTATTTTTAAAATAAATATAAAATTAACCTATTTGTTAAATGAGGTAATCAGACCCATTTTCCAACTTTACGCAAAACACCGCGACCGTACGGAAATCCCTTCATCAAATGTAACCAGGCCAGTACCCACATGTGCCGGGATTGAACGTCAAGGGAATATTTTTGTCATTTTCCTTCCAACTTTCCCATCCTGCTTGCTACTATTCTATTTTTAGAATTCTCAAAATTTTATTCTTAATTTATTTTTTAAATTATTTAGAAAAAAAGAAAGTTGGGCATTGAGGCCCTGTTCTTTTTTGCGTTTTTAGAATTTAGTTAAGAGTTTATATTTTTTTACAGCTTCTTACATCTGTTTACAGCTCCTTACATCCTTAACATAATTCTTACATCCTCTTATATCTCCTTACATCTCTTCACATCTCCTTACATCCATGCATCTTCTTACATCTAACAGTTTTTACCATTCATTTTTTACAAAAATATGTATATTTCTTGATACTATCATAGATGAACATACTTTTGAAATTACATCTCTAATATGAAAAATTTATAAGTATCTTATGAACATAACATTTTTGTAGAATTTGAAATATAATTTTCAAGTTTAGTGGTTTATTTTAGTTGTTTGAGAAAACAATATTATGCATGTTAAGCCAAATATTTTAGTGGTTTATTTTTCAAATTTTTTGGGAACAATATTAACCATATGTTTATTTATATTTAAAATTATTTTCTTAAAATATAAATTTATTTGAAGAGTTGTATTCAATTTCATCAAAAAAATTGTTTATTTTGCTTATTCGATCAAACTAATGTTGATATAAAAATTCATCTTTGGTGGATCAAATTTTATTCTCCAAATTTATGGAGATTAATATATTTTATTATTGTGTAATTAACTTAATTAATTGTTTATTTTCTATAAGTATATTATTTTAATATTATTATTTTTCATCCGAAACGTTCAATGTAAAATAAATTATATTATACAACTCTTCAAAAATTCAAAAATTCCTTACAGCTCCTTACAACTCCTTACAACTCCTTACAGCTCCTTACATCTCCTTACAGCTCCTTACATCTTCTGACAATTTCTTACATCTTCTTACAGTTCCTTACAGTTTCTTACAGCTCCTTACATCTCCTGATATCTATCTATCTATCTAAAATGCAAAAATGAACAGGCCCTGAGTAAGAAACTCTATAGGTATTACATTGGAATATAAGATTTTTTTTCATGACCCCATTTTTAATTTCAAGTCAAATTTAACCTGTCCTGTTTTGTAGATAGGAAATAGATTAGGTAATAGACAAAAAAGTTTGTTTGGATTTGTGCAGATTGTCCATTACAATGTAGAGTCCGATTCAAACACTTATTACCTTATTATTGTTCCCCATTTCCAACTGTCGTTCCCCCCCCCCCCCCATTATTCATTTTTCTTCTTGTGATCAGCTATGAAGTTTTGCCTCTTTAAATCATGACCGGTGTTATTCTAACAAGTGGATAAAGTTGCATGACTTGTCTAATTTAATCCATTAAATTTATCTACTATATATATGATTTCATTCATTCCATTTTCTTCCCAACTATTTGTATTTTTATGATATATAATGATATATCTCACACTCACATAACATGTTCATATTTCAACAAATACAACAACAACAATGAATCCTAGTGTACGTCTCAATTACAAGGAATTTGAAGACATCTAAATGTAAGCGACTTTATCTTTATAAGCATTATCACCCCATAAATAGATCAATTCCAATAGACCCACGATTATGTTCACATCTCAATAGATAATCAAACTTAATTGTGTTCAAATGATTCCGCTTATGAATCCTTGCAAACTATCTTTCGGCAACACCCAACTCTATTGGTTTAAATTCATACTTATACTTATGAGGGTCTCTCATGTGTCAATTTTCATTTCTACGATAGACACTCTACTATCAATTTATCATATAACAAATTATAATGCAATACAATATAATGCAACCGATAATAGAATTCTAATTAATTAAAAGATCTCCATGTGCTTCAAAGCAATAAAGCCCCATGAATTTAAACATTATTACAGATAACATAGTTTATAGAATAAATTTCAATAAATATTTCCAAGACAAAGTACTGTTTGGGTACGTGTTCGGCGCCACTGCCGAGTGCAAATTAAAGCTGCAAATGTGTGAGGCCTCCTTTATTGTTATGTTTAAATGACTGGTAACTAAAGTCAACCCCATTGTTTGTTTTCATCTATTTTTCAACCCATCATTAATTATAATTTCCGTGTAATTTGGCTGGCTTAAATAACTGGTCCCAAAACAGTGAGTTTCAAGTAATCGTAACAAACACTGTTTGGTAATTGATTGGTGATTATTAATTCTTTTTCCCCATGCCCTTCATTAATTCATGTTTGGTGTTCCTTCTTTTACCCGTTGATTTCATTGGTTTTTGGGTACTTGGGCGGTGATCAAGTGAAAGCGAAACAAACAAGGAACAAAGTGCTCCTCAAGTTTCTCGTACTTGTTGTCTTTAACTTTTCATTAAAGCGTTGATCTAGGAGGGGTTATGTATGTCTTGGAGCCTTAATTAAGTGGTACCTTGGACTAGTTAACCAAGTAGAGTTGCAGGTAAAATGGCTGTCGTTTTGGTTGGTGTGAACAGAGCTGGCAAAATGGGACACAACATGGCATTAAGTCTCAACAGTCTGAAAATTTTCAGACAAGCATGAATCCGATACTAGGGAATCTGATGACCGATATCAGACAATGTTAAATTTGGATCGGACAAATCGGACAACGTCAAAGTTCAGAATCTGATTTTTTTCCGGTTCAGGCAATTCCGACAAAATATAAATAATGCGGTGTGTAGGATTTAAAATTTTGATGAATAATTCATGACCATGACTGATTTTTTCCGAGTCAGACAAATTCAGGTACTCAATCAGGGTAAAATTTTGCTAGCGCTAATTCTAATGTAAGTGACTTTGTGAATTTCAAATTAGATTGAACCATAATAACTACTAAGAGCACATCTTTTCACTTTCATCTTTAATTTTCTCAAATCTCAATATGTCTACTTTTTTTTTTAAAAAAACAAGGGTAAGCGAGCCAGCCCACAAGGCCCCTATCACAGGATACTCAGCAGATCTTAGCAAGTCAGGAGATGGGATGCCAAGCCCAAGCTAGAAGTCTAGATCCACAAGCTTCCACCACACACAATACCTACACAAAGTAGAAGTGTGTGCCCCAAAGTTTGAACCTGGATGGAGAGAGAGAAAAGTGGAAGTGTTGCTCGACCTTAATATGTCTACTTAGTGATGGGTAATGACCAAACTTGATAATTATATTATATTATTGATTATCAGGTACTGTTTGTGCTCTGAAATGACAAGAAGACAAATACTGTAGCTAGGATGAGCTTTATGATCGAGTGCATGTGAATTAGGTTATCTTTTCTTTCAGTGGGCATCAGCATGCTAGAAATTTGGGGTTCCTAATGACTTTATTTTTTATTGTTTAGAGTCCAATAATTTTGACTACTTAAGAAGGGAATCTCAAAGTCTTCGAGTAAACACTACGTACTCAATCATAACCTTGATTCATTTATTATATTCGATCACGTTATAGTGCTATTTAATTTGAAGGGTCATAGGTTTTAAACTGATGATAAACATATGATAATTGGATCTTTAAACTACCAAACACCTCCATTTAAAATCAAAGAGATGATGTCGACTCTTAAAAAAAAAAAAAATACTCGTTTGACCTATTATAAGGAGACATACAGTCTGAACTTTAGGCTTTCTTGCATGCACAGGAGACTTTCACCTAGGTTTCTCTAATTCAAAATTTCATTTTTCTTTTTGGCTAAATTAACCAAAAATAAAAGAGCTGTCCTCATCTTTTACTGTTGAAACCTCTTTGTAAACAATGCATGTGAACAATTAATTAGAGATGAGAAAGTCTGACCCGACACGATAACATGATACGAATCCGACCGAAGTTATTGAGAGAAACATGAACTCGATCTGAACCGAACCGATTTCAATTCGAAGTCAACATGGTTTGACCGTGTAGCGTGAAAATATGTTCTTTTTTAATTTGAGGCAAATATAAGCTATTTTCAAAGTTAATACAAAATTAACCCGTTTATTAGTGGGTCGACCTAACCCGTTTTTCAGCTCCATGAACAATGCGAGAAATTTTAGCATGGCTCATTGACCCCAGAAAAGGAAAAACACGGCTGCAACTCTTCATCCAAAAGAAAGAAAATAAAAAGAATAGTTTTGAAACTTGATGTCATGTCTTATACATATGTATATGTGTGTGTACATATATAGTTAGTTATGAAAATAATTAAATCACATAAGTTTTCTACTGTGATTTTATGTGTAATTTTCAATTGACTTTATTCAATTTTAATTAACCACTGTACATATTTACTAGAATATCATGTTAACTATGGATTTAATATAATAAGGGCCAATAAAATTTTACTACCTACTCTACCTGTCAGATTATTAGTTTTTTAAATTAAAAGAAGAAATAAACTTAAGGAGCCTAACATAGAAAAGTCTTTCCCTCCTCTTTTCCTTAAAAACCCTTTCCTTCCTTTGTTAAGAGAAGATACCATGAATCGTCTATCAACATTTTTCTCAATGGCAAACTCCATCTAATTTATTTGTCAATGTTTTCAGTTAGTATTGTCTTTTCTTTCAATGATAATTGTTCCCCCCGATCCATTTAAGGGTCAGTATGGCTAATAAGTTAACAAGTATACTGTTCTTTTCCCCCTTTGGAAATAACTATATTGACCAATCATGTTTCTGCTATTCGACCTCAATTCAATATTTTGATGGATTATGGCATTGGCCTCCAATGAATTTCGATTGTTAGGGTTTGTGTTTTTAGACTTATCATGATCGGTACTTACTACTTAGTATTGAATCGTTACTTAATATTTGAAGAAATTGAATACTAGTAGTATTGAACAAGTGAGCAAATTATATCTAGGCATACATTTCTCAAAAGTATCTAATTAAATTGAAAGATCATACAAGATTAGATATGACCAAAAATAAAGTAGTACGAGAATAGGAATGACACTAGTAGAAGATAAGATAATAGAGTTACGACTCAGATTTTTTGCTTCCGATAGTAACAGTATTGTCCTTCGACTTCTAGATACATAGTGAAGGATGATATTATTTTGCTTACGATTTCTAATATTACTTTTTTTTTTTTTTATTGGTTGTTAACTATTATCTATGAGTTTGTTTTATATCGGTAAAACAAATGTATCTATAGACGCATATCACGCAAAAGCATTTTAGACAGGAGGGACAAGGGTGAGAAAATAAAGTTGGAATTAAAGGGAGGGGCAGATTAAGGTTCTGTTTGACAAACAACTGTTAGATGTTTATATTAGCTATTAGCTGTTAACTGTTTAAGTTAGCTGTTTGTATTAGTTGCTTGAATTAGCTGTCTGTTGAAAAACTGTTTGATAAAATTAGCTGTTTCTAATAAAATTGTGAGACAAAAAACTAATTCTTCAAAAAGCACCTTCAAAAAACTTATGAAATTATCTTTTTTAAATTAACTTTTTAAACTCAAAAAACTCTTCTAAAAAACTCTTTTATTAAACACCCAGATTAATCTTTTTACTTGATTAAATAATTAATTTTAGCTAAAGAATTTTTTTTAGCAAAAAAACTCTGAAAAAACCCGTTTACCGAACATGTGCGATGCTTGCTAGGTGCGAAGGGTGAATCAAGCAAAAGCTGAGGCCTGAGCGAGAGGGGGGCCGCCGGGGGGGGGGGGGGGGTGTATACGGTAAACGTGGCATATGTCTGACCGTAGGATGAAAGCATGCAAATAGTACCCAGATCATTGAGATTAGCACATGCACAGTGAGGAGAGTGAAACAGACCAAGAGAGAGGGAGATAATTCAGTCCTAAAATAATCCCTCAATCCCAAACAAACAAACGACAAATTAAGCAAATAGAGTCTAATTACGTATTAATTAACAAAATAAGTAAGGCTTAAAGCTTAAAAAAATTAAACAAAAATCCAAAATCAAATACTATATCAAATGATTAGTGGAAAGACACAGATAAATAAATAAACAAAAAAAGAGCTACAGAGAGAGAGAGAGACAGAGAGAGAGAGAGAGAGAATAAATACATACATAAATTCTGGTATAACCCTAGCAGAAATGAGCATGTACAAGAAATCCAGAAAGAGAGCAAAAGTAAGCAAATTAGATGGGTACTGAATTATGAAGGAATTCAATGAGATGATGAATTGCATTTGCAGCAGAAGCAGTTCATCCATGGCGGCGTTGCAGCTGCACATTCAGATGCAGACTACCTAATAAACCCAGACAGACCCAAGACCTCTGTGAGTCGTCTGTGTGAGTATGCCACCATACCAACATCATCTTTAATTTTCTCTCTCCTTGTCTTGTGTTTAATGCTTCTCCTCAGTACCCTTTCTTAAATTCCATCCTCAAAAAGCCTGCTCCAGCCGAAAATCTTCTCTCTCCTCCTCCTCCTAAATCTCAAACAGAGACACATACATACACAACCAAACAAATTAAAGAAAAACAAGCCAACCACTCTTTTAGGGCGCGCGCACACACACACACAATAGAGAATTAATATAGACCAGGAAATCTTTCCCTTGATTCTTTCCCCCCTTGTTGGTATACTACTGTTTGTCAAATCAAATCAAAAACCCCACAAAAAAAAAAAAAACGTTCTTCAACTCGTATATGGAGAAGAACTTTGAAAATTCTTATGCTGAGATAATAACAATAAAATTGGGAGGTGGAGAGAAAAAACCATGGCAGGGTTTTTCTCTCTGAGTACTAGAAAGGGTTTAGAGTTGTGGCAACAGGAAGAGCAATTCTTAGCCGTTGGATTAGGGGAAGAAGGTCAAGGTGATGAGATCAGGGGGAGATCTAGGGATATGAATATGATGATGATGAGTGGAGGAGGAGGAGGAGAGAGAGGGGGGACTATTCCTTGCCAGGATTGTGGTAACCAAGCCAAGAAGGACTGCGTTCATATGAGATGTAGGACTTGTTGCAAGAGCCGAGGGTTCGATTGTCCGACCCATGTCAAGAGCACCTGGGTACCCGCCTCGGTCCGCCGTGAGCGCCACCACAGGCTCGTCGGCTCCGCCAATGTCGCCGCCGCCCATGGAGGAGGAGGAGGAGGAGATCAGCAAGAGTTGATGAGTAGTAGTCTGCCTAAGAGGATGAGAAGAGGTGGGTCATCTAATATTTGTAATTCTTGCTGCTTAGTATGTATATATGCATCCATTTTGCATTCTACTTTTCTACTACTACTAGTAGTAGTAGAAGTACTAATGGTGCTATTGATAGTCGTTGTTTATGGGGTGTGGCAAGAAAGAATCTTTCTGGCTTGCTTGTTTTGGGTGTTTGGTTTTGCGTCTGGATGTGGAAAAAATTGTCGAAGTTATCATCTTTAATTTTGCTGCCACTATGTTTGTCTGGATTGGAAATGGAAATCATAGTCTTTGTTGTTTTTTTAAAAAAACATTGAATTTTCCTTAATTAGATGTAACATTTGACATATGAAGTGAAACTGTGTAAGTGTGTACTTAATTTACCATTACTTATTCTAAGGAAACAACATTTCATGTTTTTCCTACATAAATTTAGTTTCAGAGAGATTCAGATTTATGCAGTTGATATTTCATAATCCATATCTCTGTACTAATGTTGCTTACAATCAGAGTAGATTGACAAGAAAGGAGAGGCTGTGCTCATGTAGCATGATATATATTTGCCTCCATTTTCTTATATATAATTCCTCTTTGTTCGTGTTTTTTTCCCTTTTTTGGGGGTTGTTTTATATCTACAATCTGTCTGTTTCCTTGTTTTGACATATATTTCTTCTGTGTGTTTGTGTGACATAGTATCACAATATATGTCATTCATATGTGTATACATACATATTTCAGAGAGGGTAATCGCACAGTCGACTGACTCGCAAAGTTATGACTTACTTTGCATTCCACGATAGTGTGAATTAGTCTCACATAGAGATTTTTATTGTATTCTCTTTGAGGATAATGTAGGGAAGGCCTGCTAAGATTGTATTACTTATGTTTTTATCAAAAATGAAAAAAATACATAAGCCCCTACCTTTTTGGTCCTTAATTTCTTCCCTACATAAAGAGATGGATTAAATTAAGTTGTGTCATACATGGCCTACAAATAGAAGGTACTCATAATCATTAATTAGTTAAAACTGAAACAGATGTTTGAATTTTGATTGATGATCAGTTTTTGACCCCAAAAAAAAAAATGTAGGAATGGAAGTGGGGAACTTTCCAGCAGAAGTGAGCTCGCCGGCGGTTTTCCGGTGCGTAAGGGTGAGCTCGATAGACGACACAGAAGACGAGATTGCGTATCAAACGGCTGTGAGCATAGGAGGGCATGTATTCAAGGGCATTCTATATGATCAAGGCCCTGATCAGGACCCTCACCACCACCACCACCACCACGGAACTACTAGTACTCATGACCACTATCAACCACATGACCACATTGGTGGAGATCACCACAGCTCGTCCGGAGGTGGTGGTCCACCGCCGGACATCACAATGTGGCCGCCATCGGCCTCAACAATGGCGGCAGCTTCAGTCTCGTCTTCACCACCGGTGGCAGGGTTTCTAGACGCTTCCATGTACCCGGTTTCTATGACCTCCTACATGACTCATCCGGGTACGCAATTCTTCCCCAACCCAGGACCCTAGCTTGAGGGAAAAAAAAAAAAGGGAAAAAAAGGGGGCATCCCTCACTAATTAAGCCAGCATTTTAATTTAAAGTCTAGCATTTATATATACATATATTTACATTATTCCTCTTGCAGGCAGCCTTTTGATTTGATCTTAGTCGTGATCATGCATTGTAAAATCCAGCTCATTCATTTGTAGGATCATGAATTAAGCAATTGGTTTGGTCTGAGGGAAATTAAAGCACTTCTCAGTGTTTTTTCACTTTTCCTAAATTAATTATTATATGATGTTTTGATTTTTTTGTCTCTTTTTTCCCATGTTTAATTATTACATTTCGAGGATAATCTTAGTATATTTGTTATCAATTAACTAAACTTAGTATCTACATATATAGCTTGTTAGAAAGGTAGATGTGGGTAAGCTTAACCCTAATTTCTTCTTGTCTATGTTGGAGTTAAACTGGGAGTTTTAGTTACTCTTATGTATGCTGGCAGAGAATTATGTTTTAATTAACTTTTAGGTGTCTGATGAAGAATCTATAGTAGTAATACTACATATTAGGTGTGCTCTAGGTTGAGGAGAGTTTTCCTCGATGGATTTGTTTCATTGTTCGCTCTTTCAGTAAATGAGTTAGGGTTTGGTCCTTCGGCATTTAACAGAGTGCATATACCGCTAATCGCTCCTAACTGCTGCCTACGTTCGGCAACTACTTTTATACTGCTTTTACCAGGACTCTTTTATATAGCTCTTCATGACTCCTTACTGGTTACTGCTAGTTTTGACAGTTAAAAGAACAAACCCTTGCATTCTACCCAACAATGTCTACTAATTATTCTAAGATAATTGATATGGGAATGTTCTGTATAGAATGCACAACATTAGAGACTGGGCTTATTTTGTTATAATCATCAGAAAACACATAATATGTTCCACCTAAATAGCTTGGCGATATATGGATTAATTTAAACAAGGATTCAAAGAAGCAGAATTTAATTTAAAAGGGTTGTGGTTGCTTTTTATTTTTCCCCTCAAAATTTGTGCGGAAAAAGAAGAGGTGAAGCGATTGGAGGACAGAATAATGATATATATGGAGAACAGAAAAAGGTGTATTTATGGATTTGTGGTTTATTTTGAAGCTCGAAGCTCCTTTTCCCCACCTCATGCTCAGCCGTATGATTGCCGGTTTTCGATATGTGAGTTTGCTTCTTAAGATGGACAAAATATTCTTATATCATATCTGCTGTGCTTACTGTACGCAAGTACGTCATGCACCATTTTTTTTTTTTTACTATACACATAATAATACACGTATATCTTTTTTTTTGAAAATTATTACACATAATATATGTATATCTTGCATATAACTACATAATTTGTACAAGTATACTTTTTGATGATTTATAAATAAGAGATCTTATATCTACATATACATACATGCACATGCATACATGTATAGAAAATACATGACATGCATTTATATGGATGGTAGAATTTTTCAAATTCTAATCGTTAACATTGTTTAACGTAGGGTTGGAAGCAACTTTTTGTGTGTGTGTGTGTGTGTGTGTGTGTGTATATATATATATATATATATATATATCTTGCTAAGGTATCAAGGAAAAAAAAAATATTTTAGTCCCCGCATTTTAAAAATTTTCACCCATGGTTGTCATATGAAATAATTTTAAGTTCTCATGATTCTGATGTGAGGTTTTTTTGCACTTAGCACCCTTCAGATTTTTGACATTAATTTTTTTAACTCTTAACATTTTATACGTAATTTTTATTACCTTAACCGTTAAGGCACGACAATCTATTATGATGTTTTTAAAGTCTGGCCTTAATATCGCTTAATTATACATTACTAATAACTCAAAGGTACTCAAAAGTAAGTAGAAAATATTATGGTTGAAAAAATTAATATCGAAAACCTAAAGACCTTAAATGCAAAAACCCCCTCTAATGTGACGTTACCATGTGTATGACATATGGACAAGTATGCCAATAATTTAGTGTTTCAATTCATTTCATACAGTGAAGGAGGTAAATATTATTTTGCAAATATATATAAAGGCTAAAAAAATATTCGTGTAATATCAATACTTGTAAAATTTTGGGGAAAAGATGCTAGTTTGATAGCATGTAGCTACCAAACTTGCAGAGAATGTACGCAGGGTATATAATACGTATAGCATGCATAATTGTATATGGTCACCTTGCTTCTTGCTTTGTGTTCCTGAATCACGAAAAGTTATGATTGAATTGTGTCATATTCAAGTTTTCAGTTCATGTGAATTCATATCAAAGATGTGAAAGTTGAATTACTGGTTTGTCACATGACAAGCTACGTCTCATGGCTTGAGTGGTCACTTTGCTTCTTGCTTTGTTTTCATGCATTATTCCCTTTCTCTTCATCATGACCCCTGAGCTGTAGGATCTCCCCCCCCCCCCCCAAAAAAAAGAAAAAAATCTCTCTTAAAAAGTATTTTGTACGCTAATAATCTATACTCTAGGGCGTTAGATGATAATAATTCCAATTTGAAAGTTGATTACGGTGGCCTGTACTTCTGACATATATTCAATATTTTCACACAAACACTGAATTGAACAATTGTGGATTCGACATAGTGCTTATGTGACTGGTGGAGCAATGATATTAGGTTTGTGTTGCAAAACTTAAAAGAATTAGAAAAATCAAGGTGCCATCGACTGCCTTCGAGAAATAGAAAATTTGAAGTCAGTCATACATACTTCATTGGGCGCCTCCCATGCAAATGCACTCTCGAGTCCACTACTGTACAATTCACTGTCGGTATAAAACGTTATATATGTGAATAGTATGGATCACCAGTAGTCAACTTTAAAGCTGGTATTAGTACCATCCAATAATTCTTAAAAAATAATGAATCTGCAAAAACATGTGATTGATGGGACTCACACAAATAAGTATACTACAGTACACTCTATACTATAGCACTCATCGAAGGGATACAATCAGAAGAGAATCTCCTTAATGAAATAAGATATTGCTGATCTTGGTTCAAACTCACTTGTACTGGGCATTATTTTATGTATTGTTTGCCATATGCTAGTAGTATCTTCATCTTAAGAGAGTTATTATCATCCCCTCTCCAACTGTTTGAGTATAGTACTCTTAACTCTTTTGTGCAGCTTTTATGTTAATTATATGCTGTTTTTAAGTACTTTTCTTGTACAAGACTGTTTGTCTATCAAAAGTTTCAACTTTAGAACTTTTTCCTAAAAAAATAAGCTATGCGGGTCTTTTAGAATCGGCCTCTTTGTGAACGTAGATATCAGCAGAGGTAAGATTGCTTATATGTAAATATCTGTAGACTTTGTGAAAGTGAAACCCATAGTAGGAGGAGTTGTTGTAGTTGGTTCAAACTCATATAGATATATATTTCCTTTGATTTCTTCAATTCTTCATTCAGTGTGTGTTGTGTTATGTTCTGTTATTGTGAATCATTATGCCAAACGGGAACATCGGTTCTGAATTGCTTCTGGTCACTTTCTAGGTTATCATAGTGTTTCTTCTTCTTCTTCCCTCCTCTTTTCTTTCTTTTTCCCCCCTTAGTTAACAAAGAAATTAGGAGCAACAAGCGTTGAAATATATAACGTTTGTTCCATTGATCACCTCTCAAGAGCATGGCTCTTTAGCAAATTTGGCTTTCTTGATTTTGTTTTCCAAAGTACATATGTATCAGTAATATTTCACCAAAGTACTTATTTGCGCTAGTCGCATTATAAGTCTTACAGACTCTGAGAGAGAGTTTTGCATATACTCTCAAGTCTCAAGAAGACTTTTTTTCTACACATAGCAACCTTTTCTAACCCAAGCCAATTTAAGCTCTTTTGGGTTTGGGGAAAACCTATTCTACATGTTGTCCTTGGTGCTAGGGTTTAGTATTAGCTGTGCTATGAGTTGCCTAGCCTGTTTTGACAGGTTAATTAATAGCTAGGTAAAGTTTTCTAACCAATTCTCCCAAGTATCAAGGCTGTCATCTGGGACATTATATTGCAAGGCTATAATTGCAGATGAATAGATTGACTTACCAGCCAATACATATGTGGATCACCATGGCGAGATCCTGGAAGCTATAAATATAAGCAGCCTTACTCTTGATAAATAAAGATCAGGTGCTTTAATTTTGAGAATTCTACCCATCTGCATAGGTGCATTTGTAGAGAAATTATTTCAATTAGTCCATTGTAATTGATAAGAAAACATGACTTGTAGAAGTTCATGTGGAACTAAAGCTGAGAATGTCAGACCCGACAAGATAACACGACACAAATCCGATCCGAAGTTACTGACAGAAGCCTGAACCCAACCTGAACTGACCAGAGTCGACACGATTTGATCATTTAACAAGAAAACATGTTCTTTTTCAATTTTAGGCAAATCTAGGTCATTTTCAATTCTAACACGAAATTGATCTGTTTATTAAATGAGTCAATCCGATCCGACTTATTTTCCCGCTCTATGTGGAACTGGACCCCTAATTAAGCTTAGATATGATGTTGGAAACTTTAGGGGTCTCTAATTTAAGAGTCCAACAGTGTAAATATTTGCAATTTTGAAAGCCCTGGTTATGCAATGGTGCATTTATTAGTTAGATTAGTTGGGGTAAGGACTTTGCAATCGAGGCCACGACCAGTTAAGTACTACGCGTGACTTGCTAAACAATGATGCAGGCTAGATTATGTACTTAGATGCAAAGTAAAGTACATATACTTTGCTTATAGATTAATCTACATTTATACGGAATTAAGTACGTCACTAGAGCAATGCAAACTAGGGTTGTCTCTATTTTTTCAAAACCCTATTCGGTTTGAACATGAGGGAGCATGAAAATACAAAGTGAGATTTGAACATGAGGCTGCCAAGAAAAACATAGAATATTGCTTAATCAGAACTGGTTTAAAGTTCAAGTATATATAAGAGGGGAGAAAAACCATACCTGCACCTGAACAAAGATCAGTTTGTGGTAGGGTTATGAAATTGCAATTGCTCTGCTCTTACATATATATGATATATCATATGATATAATGCCTTAGTTTCCATGATCTTTCTGTGTTGGTTGGATATATATGTATATAGCAAACTATTGCCAAGATATATCGAAACAAGGGGTCTAAATTAAGAAAGAAAAAGAGAAAAAGAGTGAGCCAAGTATAGGGTAGGATATAGATTAGTAGCGTAGGGTAGGGTTAGGCTTTTTAATTTGTCAGTGAATTATTTGGGAAGGAGGGAGAGACATGGTGGGTTGGGGGGGGGGGGTGGCTAGCTATGTACTATAAAGGATGTCTACAAAGAATCAGGAATAAACGAAGCACTTTTGGCCCCAGTAATCACGGGAAGAGAGAGGGAGAGAGAGAGTAGGGTTTCTTTTGAGGATTAGGGCACATCAGCTCTTGTGATCTAGTGGTGGTACTACTACTAGTATAGGGACGTGGGCATATTGGCATGCATTTTGAGGTCCCTAAACGTATTTTGATAAAGAGGAAAAAGAAGAGACTGATGGGTGTGCATGTTGATGTATATGTATGTATGTTGTAGAGTGAGGCCCAACCATTCAGACATGCATATACGTTACAGAGAGAGAGAGATTAAAGTGTAAACCCTAGACTGGGGGCATGGAGGAGGTCCCCCTATATGAGAAATAAGCCACAGCAGGCCAGTTCATTCTTCTTCTATATATCCGGTCCCTTGTGTCTGTGTTTCTGCCTCTAGTGGTTTCTGCATATATGCTTCTCTCTCACTCTCTGCATCTGCCTGTGATTTACTCTGATCTCTGCATCTGCCTGTGATTTACTCTGATCTGTGTGGTGTGCACTGTGTGTGTGTGAGTGTGAGAGGAGGAGGGATGTTTCAGTGTTTGGTTAAATTGGATATGTAAATTTCAAATTTCAGTGCGGAAAGCTGGGGTCGATTGTAACCCCTCAATTTGTGTCTGTACATAAGAACTTTAATTTATTCTCCAGTTATTTGTGATAAAAATATCAGATTTTATTACTTTTTTTCTGTCCTGTTACTATTGTCCTTTTCGAATTCCTGTGGTCTTTAAGAATAATATTTGACTATTATTTACTCTCAAAATACACGAGAAAACATATATATTATAAACAGCAAAGTCTATATCATACACGTGAGAGTACATGCTCTCAGAAGACACATCAGCGAATAAATATTAAAAAATAGAATATATGATAAATACACCCAAAAAAACATATATAAATAGGATGTGAGATCGCATACTTTCAAGTATACCCAATAATTTGCCTATAAAAAGCGTCTTAAAACTTTAAAACAAAAGTAGTTTTGAGTACGACTTACCAGAATGTTAAACTAATTATATGAGGGTTAAAAAAAAGGTTATTTTATGATATTTCGGGTGTTTGTCAAGATATGTTTCGGTTCATATTCTCCTAATAAGTTACTTCAGTGTTATTGTATGTATACTACAAGAATCTGCGCTTTGGATTTGGTCTGTAAAAATAATCGGCATTTAAGTCCAAAATACGTAGTATCAAAAAGGGTCTTAATTAGAGTCTACTTTACTTTTCGGTCTCTAAATCAATCTCAAGTAAAGACGGTCTAGGGTCGTCGCTGAATTCAGTCTCCAAACTTAATTGGAGACCGTTTTTTTAATTTTCAATCTCCAATCAAGCAGATTCTTGTAGTGGTAGGTAAAAATACTCTATGCATTATCTTTTAATTAAGTTGGATTTGAGTATCTGATGGTAACTAATTACTTCATCTTCGTTCTCATTACCCCATTTTTAATTATGATTAGCTTTTTTAGTATCATGATTCACTATTAGAACTTTCTCATTTACAAATTACATCGAGCACTTAGTATTAGGTTGCACCAAGCACATAATATGAGGTACGAAAGTTCCTCTCCTTAATTACCTCTTAACTTATATTCCATGATTCCATTTCAGTTCATCTAATTAAAACCAAAATGTCTGTGAGTCTTAATAACACCCGTTGATATCGATCTAGTTGGAAGTTGAAGGGCACTTACACCGTCAGTTTTCCTCTTCGTTTTTCTTTTCAAGAACATGATTTATTTTAAATTTATACAAATTGAGCCTTTAAACAAAGAAGCTGTGATACAAATCCAATGGGTAGAGTAACTTATGAGCTTATGAATATGCTTTAGGTGTCTTCAATCTTCAATATAGTGTAATCTTGTTTACCATTCTCCAGTACGCCCCCATATGTATGGACTACTAATTAACAATGCCCAAAATATGCATGTAGAATAACCATATTGGGACGATCGTAAATCCAAGATCGAACAGCATTGCTCTAATATCGTGTTAAATCTTAAATTTATATAAATTGGGTCTTTAAACAAACTAGCTATGGATATAAGTTTAATGAAATTCTAATCCAAAATCAATTGATAATGAGTTGAGTAACTCATTAGCTTATAAATATACTGTAAATCTCTTAACATCTCGGACTAAGACTAACGCAGTGCATATCTAAGGTGCATCTTTTCACATTCTATCCAGTAACAGTAGTGACAGCATGTACTTATGACTCAAACAAATTAATTAAATTACATTTGATGGATTCCAAATTCCAGGATCATTTGGGCATAACTAAGGTTCCATGAGTGCTAATTAACATTATTTTATTTTAATTAGAAGTTGCTTGAGTTTAATCATAATTAATTAGCCCTTGGTTTTCAGTGATTTGTTCAAAGAAGTGAATTTCCCTGTTTTGCCTTAATTAGGTTGATACTTGATCCATGCTGACACAGTCCTTTTCTTCTCCTTTTCCCTTTATGTGGAGGGAAATTCAATTCACAACCATTTATGTTGATGTCATCTCCTCTGGCGGCTTTTTAAAATTGATGAATCTTTTATGTATTGATAATTGACTTTTAACAGTTGGTTCCGTTAATAATTTGGCTAAGACATGCTATTATTCTGTTTTATTATGTTCGCAAAAACTGGTTAAAAAAGATGCATTTTGACTATCATTTTCTCATAAACTTTATCAAATTATAAATGTAGAATACTAATATTTGTAAATTACTATATTCTTGTTCTAAATTATCACTTTAAAATTTTCAAGTTCATTATAATACTATTCTCTTCAACTGATAGCCAAAAGATGTAACAATTTTGATTGAACCTAGGGCCTAATGTACCTAGTACCTCAGTATTTGCCATTAGATTAAGACTGATCATTGGTTATGTATGTATATATGCAAATAGTTTGTTAAGGATCCGTTTGGACCTCAAAAAATTTGGTGGAAAGAAAAAAATTTGAAAAAGTTACTTTTTTTCTTGTATTTGGTTTAGAGAAAATCACAAAGAAAAAAATATGGAGGAAAGTTAGGTGAAAAAATTGTTAGACATAAGTGAAAAATTTTTCCTCATAAAAAAATTTTCCTCATAAAATTTTGTGAGGAAAGTTTGAGGAAAATTTCCAACCTCCTCTAACTTACATTACTTAGATGACATCAACCACGATTCAAGTACATCAACATTCAAATTTTTCATCCAAATTTTTGTATTTTTTCCTCATCAATCCAAACAAGAGGAAAAAAAACTCATTTTCTGCCTACTTTTTTTTCCTTCATTTTTTTTTTCCTTCAACTTTTCTTTCCACCAAATTTTCTAAAGACCAAACAGAGCCTAAATATAACGTAACATGCAAATCTAACGCAGGAAGCTGAGGCTGATTGTGACCCTAAATTTGTGTCGGTATATAAGTGGACTTTAGCATTTAGTAATTTGTGAGAAAGATACTAGATTTACAAGGTTTTAGGCTCAACACTTGACAATTTGTAAAATTATTTATTATCAGGTGCCCTCCCCTATTCCTGGCAAATAGTAACCAAATCACCTGTTATTATTAGTTCTAATTTTTATGCAAAATATCTTCGTTATATGATAGTCATGCAACATGATAATCAATGGCAAGTGTGGGTATGTTTAGCAAAGAGTTTTTCTAGCAAAAAGAAGAGTTTTTTAGATCAGTATTAACTGTTTGATCAGATCAAAATGTTAATTTAAGTGTTAAGATCGTTTGTTAGAAGAGGTTTGGATCCAAAAATAGTATTTGAAAAGCTAATAGTATGAGGTTTTTGGAAGAGTTTTTTGAAGAATTAGTTTTTTGTCTCACAACTTTATCAGAAATAGCTAATATTATCAAGCTGTCTTTCTACAAATAACTAACTCAATAGCTAATAGAAGCAGCTAATTTAAACAATTAACAGCTTATACGAACAAGTAATAATTAACAACCTATAATTATTTGCCCAGGAGGGTCTGCATCCCCAAAGTAGCAATTAAAAATGATCACCACACAGGATGTGATGCCCAAATTGCTTTAATTTGCCCGAGAAATTCGTTGTAAATGTGAGATGATGAGTCTTTAAAGTGGTGAGCGTACTTTGAATCCGTCCACAATTTGGAGATTGTGGGTACGTTATTTTATTCATGAGCTTCTTTTCATGTTCAGTTTTTGATTAACTGAAAGAGTGGCAAAAAAGACCATGTCTAATTTTGGATCGTAGAACCAAAATAAATGTGGGGATCATCAACAAAGATTTTCTGAGATGTTGCCTGTCACTCACACCAATTTTTAAGGTATGTATACGACAAACACCACTTTAAGTCAGTTAGACTCACCTCCCACAAATTATAGTGGATTTAGATATATGAAATAAGGGTGTCTATATATTAAACTAACTATTTTAGGAGTGTCCATATATATTATTATAACCTCCTTTAAAATATAGATCATTGAAATTTCTTTGAGTTAGGGGTGACCATGGACAGTGGACACTCCCAACTCCATATAGATCCGCCTATGTAGTCCCACTCCTTCCTATATGCTCGTCATGCTCCTAAACTAATCGGTGGATTGACATGAATACAACAAGTAAGCCCAAAAAAAAGGAAAAATACTTGTTTGCCCACAACCACAAGCAAAAAAAGTGGTCGAATAAGAATTATTCTGCCATTAAGACTCTCTGTAGTACTCCATCCGTCCCATATTTATTGTCAAGAATAGCTAGTTCTCTAATCCCATTTTACTAGCATTGTTTGTTTTTTAAAAAATTTAACATTGTTTTTATTGGTTAAGATCCTATTTTAACAATGTAAGTGCATTTAGTACTTATTTTTACATATTCCCTAAATTTAACTATAAATATAGGATAGACTGAATGCTATATTTTTATCCCTTTTTTGGTTCAAGGAAAGTTCTCTTCATTCCCATAAATAAATATTTACGGTTGTCAATTACTTCACATAATAAAATCTGTTTTAAAAACTTACATGAAATTTATTCAAATTCTGCCACAGCGCCTTTCATCTTTCGCACCTCCATTGGTAACACAAGAAGAAAGAAAAACAAAAAGAAAAGTCCAACAGGAACCTCCGCAGACTACAATTTTACTCTTAGCAACATCTATTTCAGTCACCCAGAACAACACGAGGGAACTGTGATTGTGGGTTTTCTTCCGTTGTGGTTCTTCAAAAGAGAAGAATAAAGTTGAACAGTGACATTTAACACTTGTCACTAAAAAACGAATGAATAAAGTAGCAGCTATAGATTCGAGGACAGCACCCCACTGCCAAACATGGACACATCAGATTTTGCAGGTTCACTGGATTTCTGAAAATGTTCCTTTTCCTCACAGAGAAGAACAAATGAAGAATGTCTAAAAGCAACATTAATGACAAATTCTTCTATGGCTAAAAGAGTACAAAAGTAAAAATAAGAAAAGTTGAAGATTTGTACAGGGAAAGTTACAGGAATAACCCAAGGCACCCTGATGCTAAATTTGAAGAGTCTGAGGAAAACAAGTGGCCTGAGAAGCCTTAGCAATTGTCTGGACATCCAGCAAAGCTCCTTGCCCTCCCATGAAAGTGGTGTATATGCTCATAATTCTGTGTCTGGGGAATGAAATTACACAGTTGTCTGAAGTTATAGATCGGTTACCTGGGAGCACGAGGTTTTGCATTCATGGAATTCAGATGCTGCATGACAAATATTACTCCCATAACAATAATAAGGCAACCGACTAATGTACTAAAGAAAAGGGCTCCTGGCTGCCTGGTTTGAACAAAGCCATATACTCCATTTGCGGTTACGAGGATAAGGTCATTCAGTCCATCACCTGAGAAATCTGCAGAAACCAGGGCGTGTGTTGGTGGTGCAGGAAGCTCAACTGTTGTCATAATAGTACCACTAGGAGATATAACCAAGGCTTCTTGATCACCAGCAACAAGAATCATCTGGTGATTATCATGGACCCTCAAAGAGAATGGCTTCAGTGTTGGCACCACATGGCCAGATTCCATCATGCCCGATGGAGATGGGAGATTAGACCATGTTGCTCCCGTCAAAAGCTGCCACTGCCACTCTGCCCCATGCCCATGTTCAGCGGGGGTGTATGATGTCACCTGAATGAGGAGCAGCAGCATTGTTCAAGCGGCAACAGAAGCAACTCTATGTCATGACCAATAAATTACACAAGATAAACCCTGTCAGAAACCTACCTCTCCTCTATTTGTTAAGAAGATGACATTCCCATGGCTTCCCTTCCTGTGAGGGTGTCCATCATCTTTAGGGATGAGAATTGGTGTTGCAACCTCTAATGAACTATAGTCAAGAGTTCTGCCAAAGCCTCTAGAGAATTCACCATGTTGAAACAAACTAAAAGCAGAATGATGGTGGCAAATGGAAGCATTGAATAGTTGTTCTCGCACTGGCACCCCAGAAGTTGCTACTGCCCAGCACGGTCGGAGTACTTCCATGGATCCACTTACAACTGTTTGCTCAGCACCATTTCCACCCACTGCCTGCAGAAATGAAATTTCCATTCATATCATCGTCAGAAGTGTTATAGCCGAACATAAGTACATCATAAAAGAATGGAATCTGAAGTGCAAAGTTTGATGTGCAAGTTCTCAATGGGGAAGGTAGTATCTAATCAACGGCCAACATCATCCCCTGCTGATTCTTGTGACAAAATACACGAGAAAACATCCTGCAAAGCACTGCCAGAGACATAATCACAAACCTGCACATGATCTAGCACCCCATCTCCATTGATATCAGCATGAAGTCCACCCTCTTGAAGATGAAGCTGGTTGAATCAATGCAACAGAAAATAAATATTGAGAAATTTCTATGAAGTAAAAGACTATCTACATAACTAAAACACATCCCCCACCCCCAAAAAAAAGTGAGACCGGGTGAAAAGAAAGATAATCCTCCCTCTATTCATTAGCGCCCTTCTCATGCAGGAAAAAAGCTTCATGAATAGCATTTGAGACATTGCTCACCTTGCAAACTGTACGGCCAGATGCCACGTGCAGAACTTCAATTCCCTCTTTCTCATGTGCCACGACAACATTAGGGACCCACCAAAACTGGGTGTAGTTCGTTATAGTGGGTATATAAGGCACTGTCTGTATATACGAAAGAGAAACATAGTGGAATTGTGAATATATAGATGGGACAAGAAACAGCCAATCATTACTAAATACTAATCAATCCAATACAGCAGGACCAGAAATCAGATATTAATGCCAACTCCCGGTCTGCCTGAGATATCATATGCCGTACAAAAAAGGAGTAAAAAACGAATACAGAGATGTGCTGTTCTTTCATACAAAACCACAGCCTACATTATCATGGAACTTTTCATATGGTTGCTTATTATGATAATCAATTCCACCAGCTAGCTTAACCTGATTAGTACCCAGGCACAAACAGCTAACAGTTGAAAAATAACAGCATCAGAGGATTGACAATTACTCCAAACTGTACCTTTTTTGGCTTTGCCGAGCCAGCATAGTTTGCAGCTTTTCCAATCAACTTCGGAATCTTTTTGGTAGAATCCTTTCCTGGAGGGTGATGTTCCTCAGGTTTGTGAAATGGGTAATTAGTATTCCTTCCTGATATTTTCTTTGACAGCTTCCTCTTGTGGCGCCTGAAATGTGCCAGCTGAAAATATGTGTCTTCCCGCCTATCCTGTTAGTGAACTCCAGTCAGTAGACATCCAATTAACACATTAGATATGAACAGTGTTATATACTTAATAAAGCACAACACTGCAGGACTTACCCAGTGATGAGGCATTACTCCAAGGACTGATTCTCGAAATTCCCTGCACTCGAACTGCAGGTCAACTTTCTTAGCATGGCAAGTAAACAAAGCACCAAGCACAACGAACGATAAAAAGAGATCTGTAATGTCTTAATTGATGAAGGAGAATGGATTGACCAAACTACAAGTCTACAACGAACCCCAATAGAGCCCAACTCGTTTTCAAGATGACGTATCTGAATACCTTAATGACACTAAGCATACAAATCTGAATTACATGCGAGAGCTCAAGATAAAAACGTCTGTCAACCTACCTCTCCAGGATGACGGCTGTTTAATGCATGAACATCAAGCTTGTAATTATGCTGAGGAATCAGTATAGCCGCATCCATAGAGGGTGCTTCAATTTTCTACAAGACAAAATAGTCGTCAACATAGAGAAATAGAATCCTTCTTAGATAGAGTGTCCATAAAAGAGATTCGACAAAACATAAATGGAGTAATACTTTCATGGTAAACACATGCAACTGCAACTAGATATTGGAAGTAAAAACAGAACAAAACAGAATAGACAAGAAACACAAGAAAAATTGAAAAACACTTCCAGAGGCCTAATTTCACTGCCAGGAGTTTGAGAGACACTGCACATTTAAACTATACCATAGTATTAAGGTAACATGTTTACACATGAGGCCCAACACAAGGAGCAATATCATCCTAATAATGTAAAATGCTTTCTCCGCAATGTCAATTGTCAAGAGAAAGTAACACACTTCTAGGAATCAGGGGGGGGGGGGACTTGAGATCTCAATAAGATCCACAGAAAGAAAAAACATATAATCATTATAAGATGACAAACCTCGTTCTTTCTACTCCATCGAAGTTGGCCAGTTTTACCAGCAAATGCATAAAACGCAAAATGTCTTAAATCCACTATTGCAGAGTTTTCCGCTGGCTGCATGTGCAGAAACACCATTAGTAAAATGATAATTGATGCATGAACAGAACCTCAACAGTTGGAAAATCACAACAGAGCCAAGTAAATTTCATTTCAAATTTCATGGTCCATGAGCCACTGAGCGCAGGGGGAAGATTGTCCACTTATGACTAATACAATTCATACAAACAATTTACAACTCATATGATGGGCTTAGCAAACTTCTGCCTGATTTCCCCCATTTAGCGAAAAAGCTCTTCTTTTGAAAGCTGATATATAATCTAAACAAGTAATTCTCATGGAAATAATCTAAACAGCTACAATATACCACAACTCTTCATAAAGACACTTTTGGGGGGGGGGGGGGGGGGAGACTAGAACACTCTTTATACTTGACGAATTCTTGGATGAAATTGAAATGTCATCATGTTTCTCCCTTTTTTTCTCAATTTGCCATTGCATTTGTTTTTTTAATTTGGACTGCATCCCTCTATGTTAATGATTTAGACCTAAAGTCTATTTCGTAAATGGTAACCTAATAACAGTGATGGGTTGGAAACAAGTTTGAGAAGATAGTGGCAATTTTTTTCCGTATAAAATCATCAACATTGTGGCGATTTGGATGTACAATCGTTTACATAATGGCACCAAGTAAAAAGGAAATAACATGGTGGCAAATAGGAAAAAAGTGAAAACATAGAGGCATTTTCCATACAAGGCAAAATGCCAGTTATCTCAATCTCACACATTCTCTGTCTCAATGTAGATGCTTTACGCTTGATTACAGAGTGATAAAATAATGTTCTGACGAATGCTCTAAAGTGGCAAATGGTGTGTCATTATTGAACAAAGCATGAAGGTCTCAAAACAACAACAGGGGGTAATGCGCTGCATGACACAAGTATCCTGGGTTATTTCGCACAGGACACTAATTGGAAGGTATCATCATCTAGATCTTCAGCACAGCTACTTATAGAACAAACAAAGGCACACAATGAAGTTTACTAATTTAGATGCATCTTTCACTAGCACTGGTAAAAGGGTTTCTTGTGCATAGTTATCAAACCTACAGGTCACCAACACATTATTACTGAAAAATACTCAAGTCAGCGCCACACTGCCGCCACTACACAAACCAAAGGGGGGAAAAAAAGGAATTAATCATGAAAGGCTGCATTCTTATTCGCTTCTGCATCATGCCCTTAAAGGACTTCAACTTGCTACACCAGTGTCATTTGCCAGGGTGTTTAGTTGGAAATTTTTATGTGGACAAAAGAGAATTCCTAAGCTGATGGTGTGACCATACCTCTGTTTCACTTGCACTTCTCCTATGCTCTTCTGCATTCTTGGCTGCCACAGTCAGCTCCTCAAAGGGATCTAGATGAATCTGCAAATAATTTAAGAGGAAATAAATAAATAATGTGTTGTAGTTAAGATAATAAATAATGCCATCCCAGACCAAACCACTACTGCACCGCCCCTCATGAGGTGTCTAGTTAAGGCAGGTTATCAGGGATTCATACTCATACATATATTTCCTTACCCCTTATATTACAGAGAGCCTGTTTTTGTTAAATTTCAGGCCAAAAACATGAATTATATGCTATTTAACATCAAATGAAAGGATTGAACCCTTCTGATTTACTGGATTGTAAAACCCATAAGAAGAGAGCATTCTGCCTAAAAACTAAAACCAACATGCCACATAAATAACAAATCATGTAGTCCAAGAAGGATAATCAAGAAAATTTTAAGAACCTTATAACATACATTTTGAACAGTCTAAAAAAAGTCTTAGGAAATCATATAATTGGAACCAAGACAAGGATTCAGCTTTAAAAAATAAATTATAATAAAAAAGAGAGAGAGAAGAAGAAGATCTTTAACATGACTTCACCATGATATAAACAACATTTCAACTTCACTCGCCAGCAAAAAGGATGAGACAAAGCGACTAGAGCAATAACAGAGGTCCACAATTTGCAATCAAATCAGCAACATTAGATGACTGATTGATACCAGCGCGGCCAAACACCAACAACCGAGAACTACATATCCCAAGCTAAGACCACAAGTTAAGCGCACCAAAAGCTTTATCTAACTACAAATAGGAAGCACTTCCCTCTTATGACAACAAATATCCACAAGACCAGCATATGACCTTTGCGGTCTCTTGGTTAAAGATTTCTTGAGCTATATGTCCCTACCCTTTCAGCAAGATCTTTTTCTCCCTTTTTCAATAAATAATTTAATTTTTTGGTTACCGTAAAGATAAAGGAGCTATTTACAGCTAGAATTCTTATGTTCATAAATGATAATAAACAAGGGATCAAATTGCGAGGTAGAAGTACAAGAACCCACCAAGCCAAACTTGCCATTAAATAGAATTCTAGAAAGGTTGCTTCTGTTTGGCCCCAGATTTAGAAGGCATTGGCTACCAACCACTTGACATCTATTGATAAGTTCTTCTACACTTCACTATTATCCTAAAACAGGGGGAAAAAAATAGCTAAACAATCACTCTTTCAGCAGGTCATGAAGCACAATTCTGTTCAATAATCCAGCTACCATTAAATGAATAACACAAGAAATTTGCAACTTGAGAAGGTACCGACGTGGTTGTCAGTAATGGTCAAGAATAAAGATTAAATTGAGACGAGCATTCAAAGTAAAGCAGTAGATAAGCAAAGTGTGCATACATGTGGCTGTATCTCCATCCTTCCACCAACTATTACCAATCCTGTATCTCCATGCTTTATGGTATAATTGCTTACTGAAATTGCAACCTCTCTGTGGTGAGCATTATGTGGAAAATCTTCCTGCCATTCAAACATTACGTTGACAATTATCTTAAAGTAATGGCAAACAGTGGAAAGCTCGAAGAAAGGGACAATCCATACATACCTGCAAATTCACTTCCCAGAGCTTTTTAAGATTGTGGTCAAAACACATCACTGACCAGCCCGACGTAACAACCACCAAAACCTGCTTCAGTGGCTGCCCTTGATTATAAGTTCGATCAATAACACCAGTTGCCATAGCGACCGGGCGTCTCCCAGATGCAACACGGACTTTGTCAGGCAACAAGGTCACCTCAGCAAGAACACGCGCCTCACTAAACCCTTCATCAACACGCCTAGCATGAGGCTCCAACACCTAGGATGGAAAATCCATTGGTAAAAAAATCAGCAAACTCCAAAGAAAACCCCCATAAATCATATTGTTATTCCTTCACAATCTCGAAAAGATGCCGCCTTTATGGTACTATAGCAACTAAAGCGGCACAATTCATGAAATCCCATTGCATAGAATACCAAATAGCACAAAAACATAATCATTTCAGACCTATCTATCATCAGTTAATCCCTAGAGGGGGGAAAAAAGAAGAATATGCAACAAATTTAATAGGAAGTACCTGAATTTTCGCATCATGAGTAGCAACAAGAACTTCTTTCTTGCCGTCGCCATTGAGATCAGTGACAAGGGGAGGAGGAAGTCGATCAGCTTCGTATTTGATGGGATAATCATCCAAGAGATGAAACCAGGCCTCTCTAAACGAGAAATCTCCTTCATGCTATCCTCCAAGACAAATGGGTTAGGTTAATCAAGAAACTCAATGCAAAAGTTGGAACTAAAGAGAAATTAAAGAATAATCATGAAATTAAGCTGGCCTAGGGTTTTGAAGGTTTACCTGGAGAGAGAAGAAAATGGCGAAAGCACAGAGGATGAGAATGGCAAGATCGCGCTTTCTCATCTCACCCTCGCTCTCTCTCTCTCTCTATCTAAGTGGTCGTCTTCTTCGGCTTGGGCAGCCTGTTTCGGTGTTCTAGACTGATGAGCTTTCTCCAGTCAGCTCCCAGAGACTCGACTCACCGACGGGGATCACCTGTGAAGTGGAGCAGGCCGGGCAAAAATCAGGCGTCGGACTTTCTAATATATATATATATATATATATATATATATATATATATATATATATATATATATATATATTGAGGGGTTATTTGCCAAATTTGCCGTTTTGAAGGTCAGTTTTTTTCGTAAATAAATCGGAAAGGCAAAAGCATTTGAATACTTTGATAAGAGTTGAGAGCGATTGGTAAAAATTGAGATTTTTTTTGAAATGATTGGTAAAGATTAGAAAGGTTTGAAAAAAGTTGATAAATTTTTTTAAGGAGTATAAATAAATGAAAAAAAACAGTCATAATTGGTAAAAATTGAAAAAGATGGGGAAAGAATTGTAAAGATTGAAAAGATTAGAAAATTTTTTAAGATGACTGGTAAGAACTAAAAAAGATTGAGAAAGATTAATAGATACTTATTTAACAACGTACAGAACAAGCTCTAACTCCTAAACATCAATTGGTTACTGGCAAAACAAATTATTTTGGACAAAAAGAAGTGTGCAAGATTTTACTACCATTTATAAAGTTTTTAGACAAAAATTTTTACGAGTTCTTTTTTTAGATGTTTGATGCATATAAGTGATTGTATTATATTTTAAAAGCTAAAAGGCCTACACTTTTTAACTTTTCATGAGTAACTTATTACTAATCAATGTTGATGAGTGCCGATAAGTATTGATAAGCATTGATCAAGTTAATTATGGCTAAAATTAAAAGCAGATAATTTGACTATATGCTAATGAATTCTTATTGGTGCTAATCAGCACTAAATACCGATAATAAATACTTATACAACTTAAAAAGAACATATCCTAAAGTCTTATAATAATTATAATTAAATGATTTCTTGATTGTCCTCTTCAACTTTTTGTCTTTATGTTGATAAAGCTTCTTAAGTTCTTTGGGTTTTGGGCCATTATTTATGATGACGTATATGATAATCAATATAATGTAAACATGCTTTTTAAGAGTACATGCTTATGGTAATCAGAAGCACATGCTCTCCATACCAAATTAAACATGCACATACAATATCACCATCTAATCTAATCAACCAACATTCAAATCTAAAATTCCAAAAATCCAACCACCAGACATGAAAATTCTGATATAAAAGTCTTACCTATGAATTGCAAAATTACAGAGAAATGGATTCCAATTGACCTTAGATTTAAAAACCGTAGACTACTCACTACTCCATAAAAACAAAGTGGAAGAAGTTTAGATAGGAACTTTGTTTTAATCCGTACACTCTAAACTAAAAAATAATCCGAACTTACCTTT
Source organism: Carnegiea gigantea (assembly GCA_029747015.1). Classification (NCBI taxonomy): domain Eukaryota; kingdom Viridiplantae; phylum Streptophyta; class Magnoliopsida; order Caryophyllales; family Cactaceae; genus Carnegiea; species Carnegiea gigantea. The sequence goes on from JAKOGI010000007.1 coordinate 2,609,384, forward strand.
TTCGGCTATACAAATTTTGGACAGCTATAATCAACCAACATTGTAAATAATTATTAGAATTAAGCCATCCGTACTCTATGATACATTTCATCCAAAGCTCAAAAGCAAATGCTTCAAGAATGATCTGAAATTCACATTTCATTGGAAAAGCACATTTTTAGGAAAAGCACATTGCAAAATAGCTAAATCATAATGCGACTTCAAGCGGGATATATACTAGGAATTGTCGTCGTTGTTGTATACTCCGACTTCAAGCATATATGAAAAATCCTCGAACCCCCAACTGGGTAATCTACATGATTACATGATTGTACTTTACAACAAATTATAACCTGCATCTGGTACAACCACACCAACATCAGGTGTGCAAGAAAGTACCTGATCGAATATCACCTGAGCTTCCATGGATTGTAACTGCTCCAGAAATTCTGAAAACTCCAGAATCCACAATGCAAGGCCATGTTTTTCAAATGTATTCCTTGTCCTGACAGAAGCTCTCTTTAAAGGTGCGAATTCAGCTTTCAACTTGACCTTGATTTAATCACTCCATCAAAACGAAGTAATTTGAACTCACAGAAGTCAAATATTGAAATGGCCACTGATTTTAAATGGCATCATCTGATCTGAAAAACCGGAACATATGGTGAACCTCATAATTGCATGTCCTGGAAAAAAGAAGGGGGGGAGGGAAGAACAGCAGCTTTCCTTAAGAATTAGAGCACTGTTTTCCACTATGAAGTGACTGGCTGTTTTGTTTCTATGCTGAACTTCCTATTTTTCTGTTTTTGAAGGGGGAAGGGGGAGGATCTCACTTCTCAAGTAATCAAAGTCACAGATAAACAGAGACGACACAAAAACTTGCACCATCAACAAAAGGTGTATGGATTAAACTGTTTTGAGTTACCTGCTTTCACGTTCTTCACCTCCTCCCATTGCCACAGAGTCAACTAAGACTAGATTGAATGGTTCCAATCAAGCCCTTTTGTCCTCCCTTCTACATTAAACTTTGCCGTTTCTTTCTATTTTCCAAGTATGCGGCAAGTTGTGCACACTTTTTTCTGGTTTCATCCAGCTCCTTCTCCACTTTGTTGATCTACAGGAAGTAGCAGCCCAAACAAGATCCTCACTTCAGTAACATGAACAATCATAACATCAGACCAGAGGGTAAGATGAGAAACATACCGTTTGTTTCAATTCTTGCTCTTTATTTGCATGCTCTTCACAACTGCGTAGAAAATTCATTATATATATTGCGTTTGATTTTAAAAAAAAAAAAATCAAACGTCTGATCCATCTCCTTGTTTAACTCATGTGTAAGCTTAAGCTCTGGAACAGACGTACTGAAAATTAAAATACGAAAATATTTTCCATATTGCATTAGTTCCTGTTATCTGATAGCAGCTTTATTTGTTGTTATTCAGCATCTCCCTTTAAACACGGAATCGATAACAATTAAATCTATCACTGGAGCCTTTAACAAAAAGGAAAGGACGAACACAGTGTCTACGGCTTCAGCAATCATGCCAAGAGTGCTAATTAACAAGTATTTGACTCCTGTTAGAGACCCTGTCGACCATCCACTAGATGACATCAAACATACTATGCAAGGTTGCAAGAATCAATGTAGGTTCCAAGTTCCAACAAAAAGCATAGCTGGCAACGAGCCAAATGCATTCACATTTGAATTAGACAAAGATGATTACAATAGAAAAAACAAACCCTAACCCCAAAATATGACTGCTGGACAAATAAAAGGCCTCATCCAGCTACATTCATTTGCAGATTCACAGGAATATATTTGTAAACAACAAAAATCTTAAAATTCAAGATATAAAATTTAACAGTACATGCACTTTTATTTGAAAAATGCTAGAACAATATTCTTGCAATGTTTTGTTTCCTTATGCTGAGCACATGATACCATGACTTTAACTTATTCATTGATGGCACTAGCTTGTATGTTAATAGGGGGCCTAAACATATACTATACAAAATCATATCATGCCCCCACCCCTCCCACCCCAAAGGGGGGGGGGGGGGGGGGAAGCGATAGCAAGGAGGGCTGGTGGGCTCCTTCCATGAGGTAAAGGGAAGTTTTTCACATGCCAATCGGCGGATTAGGAATAATATATACACAATTTTAAAGAATGATAGTTCAGATTCAATTGGCTTTCAGACAGTCTTGAATCCGATACAAATAGAACCAATCTCACAATTTAAGTTCAATCCTACTCTGAATATGTTACCATTTGATCTCACTTGTGTACATTGACTACCTACAATGGCATGCTGTTGCACTTTCATCGTCATGTAGCTACTTGTGAAATCTACAGGTAAGTTGAGTTCACAAAGGAAGACGACAGAAGTACCTTGTAAATAGTTGTATATTCTCTTCACAAATCTCCTCGATTGACAATAAAGCTCCAGAATCATCCATCTGAACATTATCAGCAACGTACAATATAATATTGTTTCCTTATACAAAAGTAAATAGCGTTGATAGAGAATTTCCAATAATCAACAGGCTGAACACAAGATGTCCGCTAGTCAAAACAAAATTAAAAGCAGCAAACTGATTTCTCGTTAATATAGTCAAACTACTATTCTTGTTGGAACTATCAGTTAAGAAGCCAAATGAATCAGCAATCAAGTGCTGTTGAGATGTTGATGGAGAACCTCTAATGGCTTCCCAAACACAGGCATCAATTCATAGAAAGTACCCCACTATCTGTATCCCACCCAAGACCTAACTGTCTCACTCAAGCACAGTCCAAAATATACTAGCAGGAAAACCAAACCCAAGTCGCCTCCCCCCCCCCCCCCCCCCCCCCCCAAAAAAAAAAAAAGAAAAATAATCCAAACTCTTCCTCTTTTTCATTTTTTCTTTTAGGCATGATGAAAGAAGTTCAAATGGCACAGGAAGTGAACTATGTGGCAATGAAGAAAGAGGTGAAAAGAATATCCCCCTCTTTTGCATGATGATGGCTTCAAGATTGTGACCATGATGTCCAAGGCTCAATAGCTCATGAAAAGGGTGTCAAAACGTATTAGGATTTGCCCCACTCAAGCATAAAATTGCATAGGATCCTCAGATAACGTTAAGGGTCCGGACACGTGATTGAAGTCAAGCTGTTCTCAAAATTAAAAGGGGGGCGGCGGGTGGGATTTGGAACCTGGTCAATGGGAAGACAGACCAAAAGTCAGTCAATAGTCAATTCTAGTTGAAGGATTAGAATCAAAAAATGGAAAATTTAGAGCTATGAATCATTGGGAGGTGCATACTGATATGGAGACATGTCATCATCAACCCAGCATCTCTTTGTCATATTAAAAAAAAAAAAATCTCATCTAAAGGGGAAAAATTATCTCTTGAAAGATAAAGGCCACAGTCATATACACATGCCAGTGACAGCAAGATTTTGCCACAGATAGCATTTGCAGATGCTGGAAAAAATGGTTACAAGTGACAAGAGGCTTATCACAAGAATGCTTAATGCAACCGTAGATCACCAAGATTGTCAAACTACAGTACGATACAGACAGCTACTTACAATAGAGAGTCCAATCATCGACTTAGCTGATGAATTCTCTTCGCAATTTTCACTTGCATTTTGGGAACCTACATTATCCATATGGTGTCTTGATAATGATACCGGAGTAAGCCCAATAGATGGTCGACTTGAATATAAATTTTTCTGAGCTTCACTAGCTGGAAGACCGGCAACCCGCGGATTGCCATGCGATAGTTTTTGTATCTTCGGTGGGGGCTCAGCAGGAGTTCGATCATGATGCACACCAGGAGGTTGGTACCCCATAAAATGACAGTGGGTTTTCCTACATGATGCATCCGATTTAGATGCATTTCATAAATGTAAAAAACATTGCAAATAACTTTGAAACAGAAAATTCATTCGCCCTCTTTCATAGATAGAAATACACCCTAAAATATCTATTCAACATCCCAAAAGCAAATGTCACAACCTTACTCACAGATCCATCCAGAACAAAAATAGAAAGGCTTAGAAAAACAAACCAGTAGTCCAAAACCATTTGTTTCATCCTTGCTTCAAGCCGAATAAAGAGAGAGGATCTCTCGAAATCCTGCTTGTCATGGGCTGGTTCTATAAAATTGGCCTCAATGACACCTACCATATATGTGTCAAGAGTAAGGAACTGTAGGAAACACAGTGCCTCATACAACAGAAATGACAGGAAAACAAAGTGTTGCCAAGGTAAAAGCCAGCATACCAACAACACCATTGCCAACAGAATTACCATCACGTGTCACTTTCCAAAAAGGCTGCAAAACATAGATAAATCTTGTGAGCATTGTGAACTGAAACTGTTAGATACCCCATACGAATGCATAAGATTCAGGAATAGTCAGCAAGCCAGCACCAGAGACAGAGAACAATGAAAAAAAGACCCATAAGAACTAAGGGCATATTTAACATCATCGATAGTTAGATACTGCCCCATATAACAATATATATTGTTAAAAGGAAAAGTACACTCTCAGAGAGACTCCAGAATAGGAAGCTACACAACCATCCCACAGAGAAGTCACCTCCATCCTGTGAAAAAAGACTATCAACAAAATCAAATATAGCTAACAGAGAAGAACAGAGATTCTCCTTATCTCGATTCACAAATCTTTCCCAAGATGTGTTTCTACACTTCAAAAAATCTTCCAGTTCTCTCCCTCCACAATAAAGCAAATAAAATGTCCCGGCATTGCATTATTACTTACAAGAGTTTCACAAATACAGAGTAGCTCCAATTTTGAGGCCTAAGCAGTACAAATGAAGATCTATGCTTTTAACTGGGTCCTATGAAGCACTGCCAAATGCCAAATGAGCAGGATATGGAAGAACTAGGGTCCCTTAGAGGATCATACAGGTAGTTCAAATTGTAGGTCAGCAAAAGATAGAGTAAAAAATATAGCACACACCACATGTACAATATAAGAACCATGAGTGACAAAATTGATGGTAGGCCTGAGACCTGATACTACATTGTCAGAAACACTCATATGAACTAACACCAATAGATGCCAAATTTACAGAATAAATTTAAAAAAAAAAATAATCATCAGTTACACCACATTTAGGTCATTAATATAACTATCATAGTTAAAATAAAAAAAGGAACTTCATCATGATTAACAAACTTAACTGGTTTAATGATCTTAAAAGTTTGGACAAAATAAAATAAATTGTAGGAGTATCACCTAGAATTTCCTAATCCAAATCCATAATCAAGAGTTCCAGCTAACTTAGTTTCCTAATCCAAATCCATAATCAAGAGTTCCAGCTAACAAGGCCCACCCCGAGGGGGGCAGTTCTCAAATGTAGTAGCCTTAACAATAAGGCACAGAGAGGCTAGTTACATGGTGGCCCTTGAACGTAAAACCATGTGCTTCCCACTACTCCACAGAAAAGTAGAGGACATTTTGTAAATGTAGTCTATAGGTTATACATTTTTTCAGCATAGTAAGATGCTCCAGAAGTTAAGATTCTGCTACGGATGAAGACCAAAAGGTATTGAATCATAGAACAATTAGATAATAACATCTGAACTAGGTGTTTTAAGATCATTGCAAGATCAACATGGATGTATCTTGTGAATTTAAATTTTTTGAATCCTTTTTTTTTTGGGGGGGGGGGGAAGATCCCCATCTTACCAATAGACAAGGCGAAGAAGATGCAAGTTATTTTCTATTTCACAAGGATATGAGAGCAATTACATGTAAAAATCCAAATAATAACCTACCATGCAAGAAAACTGTTGGAAGGAGAAACTGACTTACAGTAAACCACCACTAGTGAAAGCCAAGATTTATCATCACCGAACATACCCTTATCAAGCGATTTTTGTGGTACACATTAAATCCAGAGACTCGAAGATCAGGGGCTCCTTTCATAATTCCAATGGTCGCTTTCACTAAGACCTAAAGAATAGAACATTTCAGTTTTAAATAGCATAAAGAAACAAACATTAGGAGATGAAAGCACATAAAATATCAGAGAGAGTAGTAGAGTGTGTTTTAAATGCAGCAACCGAGCCCAAAAATGTCTGCAGGATAGAAAGGACAGGTTCCAGGCTTCCAGCATATGGTGTTTAAATTTTAAATAGAGATCAGAGATTGCTAATCAACATATGCAAAACCACATATGCAAAACCATGATTGAGACAGAAGCTGATAAGCAAGCACACAGCTTAATGTGACAGTGTGTATATTGCTGTGGCCAAAAGCAATGGAGGAGCTTAATGCAATAATGTGCACATGGTTGTGGCTAGAAGGAATGCCGAAGTTGATTATCCCCCAGTTCTTTAAATTTCAATAAAGGATTTTTAGTTATATGGAAATGTCAAGCACAAGGTTATTTTCCTTTGGCACTTCTCCCCCCACCCCCCAAGGGGGCAAGTCAACATGTTGACTGATACAATAGAATCTCAATCCCTATAGTTGGGGATATGACTAACCTCTTTTGACCCAGCAGCAAGCTGCGGTTTGTAGGTCACAACTTGTTGATGCAGAAGCTCATCTTCAATGTCAAATTGCTCCAGAGGTTTCCCCCTCAACAAAATCTTGAAGTTCTCAAATTTCCTTAGGTACAAAATTGAGGCATATGCCTGCACAACAAATTGCATCTTTCACTAGTATGAACCAACAATAAGAGAGCATATGAAATCCGCACAAACCCCATCAGAGAGGTATATAGAAATAGAAAATGAGATAAAAGAAAAGAAAACAAACAAAAGGAAGGGAAAGTCACCCGCAATGAATAGCGGAGCCGATATGAGATATGAGATTGCAACTCCAAAGTTTTCTTGTACACTTTTGTCCCACTTCCTCGATTAGCTTCGTCCCTTAATTTTATGTCCTATATCAAAATAAAGTGGGTAACAAGAAAAGCTCAATTTAAATACACAGTGTCATAGAAATTGAAAATGAGAACAAGAAACCACAGAACGGTGGAGATACAAGCTGGTGCAAATACACAGATTATTTGCAGCCACACAAACTGAAATCGCTCGGATAAAATATGGGGATAAAAGTTTTATCTTCGCTAACTTTAAAGAACCATCAGCATTTTCATTTTGTCCCTTTGCTTGAACAGCAAGAACAGACAAACAAAGCAACCATGTTCACCATGATAAGACAATTGAAAGAGATGTGCAAGGAACTAGGCTCTCTTTCTTATGTTTAAATTTTTTGAGTTCTTCTCTCCTTCCAGTCTAGAAATTCTTGGCAGTAGAACTACTTTTTATCCATTTCCACACAAACATTGAACAACAGCAAATCAAAGCAGATAATACCAGATTAGACCAGAAATCCTTCCCAAAGGAGGGTTCTTTTTATGGTTATCCCTTTTTTGGTGAGGAGGGCATCGATGTAGTAGGCCCAGCCATACAGTTGAATTGTAGAAAAGTTGTTCCTTATGGGTCTTAGATTTGAAAGTGCCTCTGCTACCGTCCCCCAATAAAACAAATAGACAACACTCTGATGACACTTTTGTGCACTAAATTGTAAAGTTGGAAAATTGTCATGTGTGTGTGACTGTACAAAGACCCCTGTTAGACAGAACAATAGTAAAAAGGAATTTCAAGTACAATCAAGAGAACAGTATCAACAGGGGTGAGGGGAGGAACAGTATCATGAGATTTCATCTTAATTATTAGGTGAAAATAAGATTCTCATTTGGGTTCACAGTATTGAAAGACTCACATCGCCCTCCTTGGTTCCAGGCAAAGAAATTATGATTTCAGCTTAAAACAACTGTCTTTTATTAAAATTCAGTACTTTCAGATCTCTTTTTCGTATTTTCTTTTTTTTTGGGGGGGGGGGGGAGGGCGTGTTTGAACTTGAAGCAACAAATTGTACCAAAGAAGTATCTAAGCGACAAACCTTGTCATCGTCATCAAAGCTCAGTTCATATATGCCTTCATCATTCAACCAAAGGTTATACACTATTACTTTAGTTCCATGAGATCCAATTTCCTCGAACTGCAAATGATCAGATCAGTTAATTCAAAATATATCAATTTACGGTAAGGAGCGCGACAAAAAGCATGCCTCTCCCTGCAAGCACTTCACAGCCAAGAAACACAGGCACCTATACAGCTATACGTGACACGGATATAACACAACACCAACACACGGATAGGTGATTTTTCGAAAACTTACGATATGACACGTATAAAGGAGACGTAGTGATGAGAAAATATTTATTCTATTACCTATATGTTTATAATTTTGTTTTATGTTTTCAACCTTGGAGAGGGTCATGTTTGAAGGACAACTGTAGCAAATTGTTCGTAGTGTATGCATTCTACAACCCTCAATAGCAGAACCCGATTTCTTTACGCTATCTATATGTTTGGCATGCGTTTGAGAGTGTCTAAAGAGTGTCCAAAAGTTTCAGTGTCTGACACGTCTCAGACATGGAGATGTGAAGCCAAGGAGGGGGTCCGTGCTTCTTAGCTTCAAGGCAGCCACAAAATCTCTAGGCAATAATTTTTTTCATGCTCAAACCAACCTGCATCATAAGTTCCTCCTTCGAAGAAAAGGGGGACCAATCAAGGATGATTTTTAAGTTAGCTGTCCAATCATCCGCTGTGCCATAGATGATTGGCTGGGCCCAATTGTTAGAAATGTCAAAGTCAACCTGCAGAAAATTGGCAAATTGGAAATCTTAAGGAGAAGACACAGAAGAAACGATAAGAATCATATGGAAATGACTCAGCATTCAGATCAAAAGTTACCATAGGAACAATCACGTCATCTTGCCCTGTTAGCCTCAAAAAGGTATAGGATAAGAGCCCAACACTTTGTGCTCGGCTGGAAATTACAAACGAATAGCAAAAGTAAAATCAGCACAAGTAACAGAAGGTTGTGTTCAATTGACAGCAACACGAGAAAATGAAATAATGAATACCTTTTCAACATGCTCATAAAACCTGCTAAAATTTTCTATGCACTTAAATTATGCACAATGTTGCATGATGCACATTCAGTTAACCAGAGACTGGAGGAGATTCGATCCGGTGCTATGATCACATTGATTATCATGACTGGTGCCTCAGCTTCTTCAGATTTTTAAACAAGACCCTGATGCCTCTATCTACTAGGCTATTTTAGTCCTTATTTGCCTTCTTTTAAGCAAAATGACATAACCTTCTTGAGGTGCTTTTATGCTCAAGATTGTCCTTATTCTGCCCAACACCTCACTGAATACTCCAAATGGAAACTTCGTTAAAATAAATCCAACGTTAGACAGCTAAGATCCGTGTAAACGAACTACGAAGAACACTCTTAAGACTACAGATGAGGATAAGAACATGTAAATAATAATTAAAAAAAGTTTCCGGGCAAAAGTCTTAAACTTCCTCAAACTCGAGGTGCTTGCCTAAAAAAATCTCCTCCTATAAACTGAAGTCCAGATGAGGATAGAAACAGATTGCAGTGCATAATATGTGCAGAAATTTACAAAGCAATTAAAAAATAATGACAAAAAAGGAAGCGTTGCTCCATCCAGCACGTAGATATTAAGGTTTTAGTTGGATCCTTTCCTCAACTCACAACCAAAGAAAAAAAAATTAAAGACTTCCCCTATTCTTTCTTCTGTTCCCGGGGCCACTTTCAACCCTACATAAGAGTTTTTGGCTACAATATGGGTGACAAACTAAAGATTGGGGGGTTGCAAACCATAAGCAACAAACATATTCCATCAAATTTTATCCAAGAGAAAACAGAAATCCCTTTTTTGGGGGGGGTGGAGGGGGAGGAAAAGCTATGTATTAGGCAATAACACAAAGGGAAAAGAAAGAAAGGGAAATATTTAGAGTAGAGAGCTCTGAGACTCAATTAAGGAAGGGGAAAAGGATTAGGCCTTGTTTGGTAAAGAGCTTTTTGGCCTCAAAAAGCTGTTTTTGTGGGTATCAACTGTTTGACTTGGGTCAAAAAGCCCTTTTAGTTGTTTGGTTAAATAGCTTTTTGAATTAGCCTTTTGGGTACAAAAAACTAATTTAGAAAAAGCTCTTTGGAAGAGCTTTTTGCATCAACTTATTACTGTTCAACATCAAATTTACCATATTACCCCCTTCTTTTGACATAATTACATTTATGGTAGTTAGTACAAAAACCATACTCTTCATTTTCAAATGGGCTACATGTAACGTTGGACTTTTTGTTTTAGATTTTTTCGTTTATTTTTTGGTCTTTTGGGATAAGAATTGTGGAAGGTCATAATGTTTAAATTAATGATTTTAATTTTAAATTTTTCTTCAATTTAAGAAATAATGTAGATTAATTAGTATTTTGTGGTGTAGATCTTTCTAAATGTTATTATGTTATAAATTTCAATTATTACCAAAAATAAAATTAAAGTCAATTAAACAAAAAAACTATGGTAATAAACATCAAATGTTGGTGAAGGTATAATTGTAATTTTATATATTTCATAAGTCACAATCTACAATTCACAATTCATGTTAAAAAGAAAAATGAAAATGCAATAACAATAATTATGTTATTAAAAAAGTAATGAAGTTTTGTTATGGGGCACAAGTGAAATTTCACCAAATAAGCTTGTTAGAAATAGCTAATTTTACCAAACACTTTTTTCAGAAACAGCTAATGCAATCAGCTAAGTCAAACAGCTAATGCAATCAGCTAAGTCAATCAGCTAACAGCTAATTGCCAAACAGGGCCTTAGAATTATTTCTTCCCTTAAATTTAACAAAGTTAAGCACGCGATATAGTGAGATAAGTTGCACCTTTACTGAAAAAGGGCAACATTATGTCTCCTGTGCTCATTGGGTGCTACGATAATTGGACTTAAGCCATTTCTAAATTTAAAAGAGAAAATCTTCATTCATACAACAAGAACAAACAGAAGTCACGCTTTAATAGAGAGAAACTTACCCCGAACGAGTTGAACGAGTAAAAACAATCACGTCAGCACCAAGTCGCATGGTGCTTGTCTTAAACCCATTGCCATCTGAGAGCAATCCAGTTTTCAGATATCAAAAGGCAGAACCAGAAGAAGGGAGGAACAAGGAGGGGGAAAGAAACACTGGAGGAACAAGGAGGGGAAAAGAAACACAGAGGAAGACTGAGAGCCAGTCACCAGACAAAGACTAAAAGAGATGTACACATACAAAAAAGGGCTGTGCTTAAGGTGTGATGAAGAGTATGGATCAGAAGGCCTCTGTCCTTAAGGCATGAAAAAAAGGGCTTTCTTCACACTTTGTCTACAATACTTGACAAGACATTCAGAAAATTATAAAGAGCATGCCAACTTCAACCTATGAGGTCAATGGCATCACCATACCAGGCATGATACAGGTTCCACAAGTCCCCAACAGCTAGGGTTGCTCAGAAAAGGGTTCAAAGTGGGACCTAAGGTTGCATCCGAATGAACTTGGACCAAAATTCTTTGGTCATAATCCAGACACTGGTCCAGTGGACACAAATGTTTCTAGCTTCTGCTTCATCCTGACGGCTCCCTCACTGTCATCCTTTGTCTCATCGGTCATGTTCAAAAACAAACTCTGTGGACCCCTCCCCCGGTTCCTGCAACATACAGTGAAGAAGGGTTGGTAAGTTCCTTCCAACCCCCATCCTAGTCACACGAAGAGAGCAGCTAGAAAAGTGGGGCTGTTCAGAAGAGAAATGAGGATGCGGTAGAAGGGCCTAGCACCATCAGTGAGACATTGAGATTCCATATGGAATCTCCAGCAATATATGTTGGCTGTGATAACATCTGGGACGACAACAAGGATTGGAGGATGACCACAAAGAGGTGGAAGATAAGAAGGTAAAAGATGAAGAAGAGAAGGGGGGAGCAATTGAAGCGCATTGGAGCTTAAGAACAGCAGTACAAGCAACATAAGGTAAAATTGACAGGATGAGTAGTAATTGAAGTGTTTCTTCACTTTCTAGTTTGAATATGTAAGCCTCCTTACGGAGGTTCAAAATTTGGGGTTTGGGGGGGGGGGGGACTGATTTAGTTATTGCCAGACAGAGGAAGGACAGAGAATGTAAGTTCATTAGTGATGGTAGAGAAATGAAGGCCACAGGAGGGCACTCCACGAGTCAATCTTCATCTTACCTCAAACAAAGAAGCCTGTTACACAGTCCAATTCTAGAATGTTCTCATATCTCTAGTGTGGACCAGTCCAGACCTGAATTGACGAGCTTGCCTATACCATTTTAGATTCAAAAAGTCCAAGTTCAGAAACATGAACACCCCAACCCAACAAGGCAACAATTGATAGGAGATCTAGTGGGTAGATGAGGGATTGCCGGAGAGTCAAAATCTAGAAGATGTCAGCTGGCAAGTGTATTAATCACATAATATTCACTTCTTTTTTGCATGTAAAAAGTAGAAATGTACTCATTTTACTGCCTTTGAAGATCCTCAAACATTGTGAATTAATCATAAAAACTTCAAAACGAATTAAAAACAAAAGAAATTGAAAAACTTACACTGTCCAATAGTTGTATTTGATTTCTTTGATGAGTAACCCAAGCTCATACATTTCCTTATGCCCTCTGGATCCATACCGCCCCCATCATCTGAACATAACTTGCTATATTTTATCATTGTAGCATAATGCAGCACAATCTACAGCAACCCTCTAGTGCCAGAGTGTCAACACGCAAAATTTAACTGATCGTGGAATAGCATAAAATTTTATGTTGTCAATAATAAGCTACCTTGAAAAAGCAATGCTGGAGAGTTATCCTTTACATTGAGAATCTTATCAACCTTCACAAATGTAGCACCATTGGGTATCTACACCATAAGCAAGGGCACGGATAATAAGAAGACAAATTAGAATTATAAAATCAAAGGCTGCTGACAGAGCTATTTAATTTCTTCCCAAATTCTTTTGTATGGCTTAAGAATTGAGAACAGTGCATCACACCTGAAAATGAAACTGCCAAATGAGGACATATTTTTTAAAAATAAAAAACATTTGAGTTACTGGATGTGAAAGTAAGAGATCAAAAGAAAGATCAACCGAAGCATCACCTCCTACTGGCACATATTTGAAAAAAGTGGAACAAAAGTATCGTTGATCCAAGAATAACCCATAGTCTAACAAAACTTGAGTCAATGATTCCACTGATGACTTTCGCACAATAACACAACTATGCTACGGTGCTCCAAAATCAGCTATCCCTTAGATGCCTATTTGAAAGCTAAATGGTCGTTGATTGGCAGCGCATCCAGATCCAAGATAATGGTTGTTCTCCTTTCACATGCAAGGCTCTTCCATGTTCCACCCACCCTAAACATCCAACGCAATGAGAGCAGCATCATCCAATCCCAATGCCCATTCTAATGCTCAATCAGTTTGCTTGAAAAATAAAGCTTCAAAAATTAAATCCCCATAAACTTAAATTAAGCAGGGGACAACGGGTATATTACTATCACCGAAAATAAGTCTCCTAATCACAAAGTCCTCCATGGAAATTATAGTCAATTTACATATCCTCGCTGCACTCATGTCCCAAATTAACACAAAAGGTCTACTTTATCTTATTGTAGTTCTTGCAAATAAAAAGACCACCTTAGTCACTTCACCAACTGGACAATCTACAAGGGTAAATATTATGTAAATACTTGATGTCAATCCAAGAACCCAGATAATTCTGTCATCAAAAGGCCAATAACCAGTACATAACTAGAACATAAGTCTCACGTGCCCAGTACATTCCCAACCTTATTTTATAACAATAAAGCACTAGTAGAAGGGATTTGTAACTTCCTGATCAAAAAAAAAGAAGGGATTTGCAACTAAGCAATAACACAGCGCGCAATACAAGACAAGAATCTCGTATAGTCAGGGACAAATACAAGGGGGCTCACCTCATCCACGGCATTATCCAAGAGCTCAGCAATAGCTGCAAAACAAAAATTTGAAATATATTGTTAAGTATCCGGCAGTCTGGTAAGGTGGCTGGCGAAAGTACTTGCAAAGAATGAAACAGCAGCTGACCAACTGCCTAAAACAGCGCCAAAATGGGACTACTTCTGTGGAGTCCACCGGTAAAAGTTTATAGAATTGGAACAGACCAGGAAAAGCTCTTAAGAAAAGAAGTTCTCTCAAACAAACATCCCTTTCAAATTTAATAATATTCTCTTGTCATGCAAAAACCCTTTGGCCCAAGCACTCCTCAATTCCATTCATCCCAACTAAATGAGTCACGAGATACTTTGTTGACTGAGGAAAAGTTGCCCAGTCTTGTAAGCAATGAGAAAGAATTAGGTGTCCGGACTCTAAGTAGAAAGTTCAGAATCCAATAGCTCACCTATTTCCCCTCCCAAATGGAAGGAAAAAGGAAAGAAAGAGACATGTGCCAATGTAGCAACGCCATAAGCACCAGCAAAATGGCGATAAATTCATTTTGTGAGCTACGCTATGTGACAACCGAGGATCATCCAGCTGACCATTAAAAGAGCTTATTGTGGGAAACAATATTTGCATAGATGTCATCCCCACATAATCAATGGTGCAGCATGCTCATTCCAGCTGAACAGCTGCTTGAAGACCTAGCTTTATTGAAATGCACATAATAAAAAGGTGGTAGCATTTTCCTTCATCATGAACATAATATTTACACGAACCATTGGCCATTGGCTCGCCCCCTTTCAACAACACAGCAAGTGCAAAGAACTGCACTCATAATGTGTGAAGTATATTTGAAATTACATAACCCCAACACCATCAACATCACTAATGCACTTCAAAAATCCGAATCAAATTAAGACAAACTTAATTCCAAACATATTTGAACATACCACCGAAAGCCCATTTGTGAGAAGTTGCATTAGAGTGAAGAAACTTGGGATGTACACGGGCATGCTCCAATTCCCCTGCAAACCCATAACAATAGCACACATTACAGGCAATAAAAATATCAAATTAGGAAAGAGGAGAGAAAAAGCTTTACCCCGAACGGGAGCAAAAGAAGAAGGGCCAATTTCATAAGAACCAGCTTGCCAGAAACTTCTACATTCAAGCTTCTGCTTATTGAACTGAGAATCCGTCGGATTAACCGTCAATGCAGAAGCAGAAACCTTCGATTGTGTAACCTTTGCATTGCCTAAGATTTTGCTCCTCGGCTCAGGTATTTCGCGATCCTCATCGTCGCTGATATCAATTTCCACGGCATCGACGGGTACTTTTGCAGATGCAGGCCTCATTCCAAAAGTTAGAGAATCTGAACTTGGGAGGAAGGCCAATTTTGCATTCAATTGAAAAATTAGGGTTTATTTAGTGTTTCTCCCTCCGATTGAGCTGGGGGGGATTTGACTGATGAGGAAATAGATGCAATCAAAGAGAGGGTTTATCAAGGGTTTGAAATTGCCTTTCGATTTAACGGCTTTACTGACTATCAAAGCTATGGACGCCTCCTGGTCGATATATATGTAGTGTACCGTCCCGTGTGCCAATTGCACTCCGAATGGATCTCGTCTCATAATTAGTGTTACAAGAATCGGACCCGTGCAAGGCACGGAGGCTAAAGTAGAATTAGACAAATCATAATACAGACTTCGTTTTAGATCATCGTAATTATTATTTGTCTCATGTCGTAAATAGTGTTATGATGATCATATTATATTGACTGATTCAAAAATTTAATTATATTATCAATCTAAGAAATGAATAGAACAATTTAAACTATTGATCAAATAAACTCAGTTAAATTTGTTTGATTTCATCAACTGTTAAACCAGGTGAGTCGTGGTTATACTATATTTTACAGTTGAAAAAAAAAAAGCACATCCCCAAAATCTGCAAATGCATAATTTTCAAGTCATTTTTTGAGTCAAATGCAATCTATAGTATCGGTAAAACTTTTTTAGGTGCATATATACTTTATTCTTTTAATTCTCTTTCAGTGTCCATCACATGTCCTTTCTTTCTTCTACTGACTCGCTGGACCCTATGCTAAGAACAAAGTAGTAGGGTTGCAACCACAATATAAGATAGAGAAACACGAGGACACAGGCGAGATCGAATGAGAGGGTAGGGATGAGTATGCGAACTTAGGCCTTTTCCACCAGTAGCCTTGCGAGGTAAATTAGAGGAGAGAGAAAGGGGTAAGGGAGAAGGAATATTTCCATTGGTTGGCTTGTAGTATAATCCTCACTAGGGGGCTCGTGGATGGGAGCTACCTCACAAGCAAAGGTGGCTTGCTTTTTGATTTTTTTAATGTTTTTTGACTAATTTTTTTTTATTTTAAAAATAAAGTTGTGTGTTATAAGGTGGGTCAATGGATATTATTTTATTTGGTGAGTCGAAGTGGTGAGCCTTTCATTGAAGAGAGTGAGGATTGTGGGGCAAAAAATTGAATAAAGGGTGGCAGTGGTAGGCTCCTACCGGTGAGTCAAAAAATTGGCTCACCACTGGGTTTGCTCTAAGAAACTTTTAAGGTTGTCTGACTCACTCTTTCCCATATTTGACTTTGGCCCTGTATGTCAATCAGCTGTTAGTTGTTTGAATTGACTGTTTGCATTAACTATTTGAATCAACTATTTCTAAAAAAAAAAAGTTGATAAAATTATTTATCTCTAAAATGATTGTGTATTAAAATTCATTTATGCCATTTCTCTACATTACTGTTTAGTTGAACATGATTTATTGACCATTTAATATTTTTTTTCAAAAAATAATTAAATTTATGTCATGAGTAAAAATTAACTTAATGCTTCAAGCCCTATTTTCGTACTAATTCTACATAATTTGTATTCATTATTTATCTTATTTTTTTTCAATTCTTATGTATTCATGTGATACGCTCTACAACCTCATTTTAATATTTATTTGAGGATTTTTTTGGTTGTGAACAGAAATTTATATGATTTTTAAAATATTTTAATATTTTCAAGATCTTTTTCTTTGTTTTTCACAGTTTAAAATTTACATAAATTTCTAATTTGATCTTCATTAGATTGTGTTCAAATAAAACATAATGTCAAATGTCACTAGTAACTTTCATAAATCCAAAGTTATAGTACAGACAAATGGAAGGAGGGTGAGACTGATCAAATAATGTAAAGCATAAGTACTAGATATTGACATTACATTCAACTATAAAAAATAACACTCATTCTTGTCATTTTAATAAAGTATTAGGTTGTTTTTTTACTTCACTAATGGTGTATCTTATAATTATAATAAAGTATTAGACATTCTTGTCATTTATACAAACATTCATTTACAAACAACTACTCACCTTAACTTTTTGTAAATTGGTTTTTTGGACTAAAATAACTATTATAAAAAGTTGTTTACCAAATACTAAGTTGGCTTTTTGACCAGGTCAAAACAGCCAAAGACTCTCCAAAAACCATTTTTGTATCATAAAATTAATGAAAAAGCCAACAACCAAGCACCCTTTTAATTTTTGACCTCAAAAGTAAGGTTCATCGATACTTAAATGGATCATTCCAATGCACTTATTATTATGAGGCGTTTGGTTAGTGGTAATAGAACAATAGAATGAGAATAGGCGAGGAGTTGATATATTTTTCATATTCAAGATAGGTGAAACAAGAATGAGAATGAAATAGAAAATGAGATAGAGAATTCTATTTCCACTAAGGGCCTATTCATTTTCAGCATTTTGCAAATGTTACCTGCTCAAACCTGCTCCAATCTGCTAACTGCTAGTTAAATCTGCTTCAACCTACTCAAACATGCTTCAACCTGCTCAAACCTGGTCCAACTTGCTCTAACCCACTCCAACCTACCCCAACCTCATCGAGAGAATGTTTGGAATATTAAAGAACACTAGGAATATCTTAAAAGACAGAATGTCTCAAGTGAGTAGAAAACGATAAATTGATATAATTACATCATATTGTGCATTACACAATTTCATCCAAATGTATCAAAAATGGATACCAATTTTATCGAGGCCGGCAAACATTACAACCATCCCCGACATTGGGTTGCATGATGCGCGAAACAAGCAAACAATGAATGAACGTAGAAATGCAATAGCTAATATGATTTCAACATAGAGAAACAATAATTACAATATATGCTAATTTCAGTTATAAAGAAAGGCATATGGTTATTATAGACTAACGTTTGGTAATGTATTACGATGACATTTAACTTTTTTGTTACATTATTTTCGTGAATTTATTATACAGTAATTGCTACAAAAATGTGATGTATTCAACATAAGTTATTATCGATAATCATAACATTAGAAGAATCACAACAAAAACGCTCCAAAACGCTCCAACCTACTTCCAACATGCTCCAACATGCTTTTATCTGCTCCAACCTGCTTCTACCTGGTCCTACCTGCTAATTGCTAGTCAAACCTGGTCCAAACTACTTCAACCTGCTCATATCTACTCTAACCTGCTAATAGCTCTTCCAAAACACTGAAAACGAACAGGCCCTAAGTTATCATCATAGGGGAGATGGTATTTGTGCTTGGAAATTTAGCTGTAATTATTAAATACCAATACCACTCTTAATCTCACATATCAAACATGGGATCGGCAATACTTTGAGTTACTTCCACTTTGAATTCCCGCATGGCAAACCAGAGGGTGGATATTAACAAAACAATCATGTAAGGTTTCCGCTAAATCACAAAGTCCAAATCTCAGTGGTAATATGTTGAAATAACCACCCTAAAACATAAGCTTGTCGCGGTCAAGAAATTGACATATTGTCATCCCACACTCAAGTTTAGTTTTTTAGCATTAAAAAACTCGTATCATTATCATCATCAACATTTGTAGTTATTATTATTGTTATTTGTTATTGGTGTTATTACTGCTGCTATTATTATGTAAAAGAAAATCAAAATTTATATGCGAATTGCTATAAAACGCCGACTTGTTTCCAAATTTTACGAAAATAGGCCCTATACTGGGAAGTGTTGTTGATATATAAAATGCCAACATGCAAGAAAATGGCAACTTGAGCAAAATGTTCTGTAATTTAATGGCAAAATAGGGTGAAGGGGGAAAAAAAAAATTAGGGCACTTCAGGGGGAATATAAATAAGTAAAATTAGAACATAAGGCAGTTGGGCTAATCCGACCCCTTTGGCTGTCACCCTGCGCAGAGATCTGGTGTCAACGAAGCTCTCTCTGTTCTTCCGTCGAGGTATCCTTGATTCTCTCTCATCCCTATTCAATCCTTCAACGATTTTGCGTTTCCCACTTGTTAGTTTATGATATGATATTTGCACTAGTTATATTAAACAAGTTTTAGGGTTCAGTAGACGAGATTCCGTATTCTGGGTTGTTCTTATTTTCAGAGATGATCTATGTGTTTAAACAATCCGAAAAAACACTTCATTTTTCCTACGAAAATGAACTTTGTGGTGCTGCTTCGAATGGGAGCAAAAGGGGTAAGTTGTCGGACTATTGTTATCTGCATTTCCAAATCACTGATGGTCTGGAATTTTGCATATGGCAGTGATCAACTGATATATCAAACTCAAAAATTTATATCTGCATTCCCATTGTTTGTAACTTTGTATCCAAGCTTCAGCTTCAAATATTGAACCATCATGAGTAAATGTTGGAGAAGCATCACCTGTTCGTGTGCATGAATCAAGAGTCATAGATGTGAAATTGGAAATTTGGGTACTTGAGATATGATGTCTTAGACCAGCTTTATACCCAGATAACTGCCACTGGTTGTCATAGTTATAGGAACTGCCATTGGTTGAGAATTGAAATCTCATCTTACCCCTCCCTATTTTTCTTTACAATCCCAGTGACGTTGATGTGCTTTTGAGCTTTGTTTTTTTTTTTTTGGTTTGGGGGGGGGGGGGTCAGTAGGATGAATGAATCGAATTCCCATTCGGAAAATGATAAGCATAACAAGGAGGATAGTGCAAATGGTTAAAGATGATAACATCACATGGAAACCCTTCAGAGAAAGACCATCGTCCTTATAAAGTTTATGCAACTTTTCAGCTGAGAAGATAGCTAATACTGTTTGATATTCTAATGTTTGGATGGAGCGATTATGAAACCAGGCAACTACGATTGTGCTTATGGAGGACCTGATTACACCCATGTGTTTAGTAGGATACCAAGTATTTGTGTTTTCGCTCATCTAATTAAGTATTGCCTTTGTCCCCAATTAGGCTCCCTTCCACTCTTTAAATTCCTCATCCCCTTCCCCTGTAGAGGAGGGGGGCTTAAATGAGGCGTAAAGTTTTGCAGATTACAACAGGGAAAACGAGGGATTGAACCTATGATCTAATGTTCTCATGCCTTAATCTTAGCACTAGGTCAAGAATTAATAGGCTCATCGACTTATACTAGAGAGCTTTTTTATTCTCCTTTTCTTCTCCTCATTTCTGCAAGCTTCTCAATAGGACGATACTTTCTCGCCTACATAATTGTTTGTGCTTCAATGTTATAGACGTTGGTTGGTTTATTGAATTATCTACAGTCTCCAACAAGCTAGTCTTTTATTAGCCTTTAGCAAGCTAGAGTTCACTTGTTAGCTTCCACAAAATGCCTCATTTTCACTGTCGTGGGCCTACATGGTTGGGATAACTGGTTTTTGGCTTCAAAATGGGGATTCGATGAGTGATTTTAGTCCTCTCGAGCTTTTGAATATATATCGTGGCCCTACTGAATTCGTTGTTTTCATGTCACTGTTATTGAATCTTTGATATGATTGCACTCACATACACAAGCGAAGTGTGAAGAAGAGGTGAGAGGGGAAGATAGGGATAGATGGGGGCGTCCATTTTTAGCTGTTGGCTCTTAACTTGTGGGAGGGCTTGTGAATGAGATTTTAGGGAATGTTTGCCTTTCAACTTTGGTTATAGTCTTTCCGGGTGCTTAAATGCAAGTACGCAACAAACTGTCCTTAGTTCTTGTTAAAATCAATAAGAGTAAGGATTGTTCTGTAGAATCTGTACTTTGTATAGATACAATTTTTGTACACTTTACAGATACTGCACATAAGGAGCAAGAGTTCATATATGTGTGGTCTTCATTTTTGTGTATTAGAAATACTTCGCTGACTGATGCTAGAGGGGGTATTGGGTTCCTTTTTTTTTTTTTTTTGGGTGGTTGTAGTT
This sequence comes from Carnegiea gigantea, assembly GCA_029747015.1. Taxonomy (NCBI): domain Eukaryota; kingdom Viridiplantae; phylum Streptophyta; class Magnoliopsida; order Caryophyllales; family Cactaceae; genus Carnegiea; species Carnegiea gigantea. The sequence continues at coordinate 2,630,489 of JAKOGI010000007.1, forward strand.
GTAGTTGTTGTGGGTTTTCTACCTAGTTAGTTTTCTGATGTCTTTCTTTTAGTTTAACAAGTGTCCCTCTCAGATTCAGTAGACCTATGCTGAAACATTGTTGAGTGCACATATTGGATTAATGCGCGTATTGAATGAAACCCAGCGTGAAGTTGTTCTGGTTGACAAAGCAAAAGCATTATTAAGCTTTTGTCACCTTTTTAGTGTTCACCCTGCCACCCTGATAGAACATATAATTGGCTCTTTAAAGAAAAAATAGACAGTGCATTAATCCTGGATTGTTACCAGTAAGGCAATGGACTTCTGTGCTATTGTGATACTTTGATCTTTTCAAATACATCCAGTGCTGTTTGGATGCTGCTAAATGGAAATGCCTGTCCTGTGCATTGAAGAGGATCCTTCTGTCTAAACTGGCATGACAAGTAGGATGAGTTGGCTGATTCATTCCGGTAGCCTGTTGCCTGGTGGACTTACAACTCACAAGTGTAGTGGTAGAGAGGTGAATAACATGTCCCTCCTTCTGGTTTTGAAATGTTGATTGTAGCAGTGCACCATGTTGTCATTGTTGCTAGTTTGAGAATGTTTTACTGCTCAAAAGACATGTGCTGATCACAGTCCCTTTACATCAAAATATGCACGACTTGCCCTCCTGGATCTTTAGCTCTGTGACAGTTATATTTTTGCTGGTTTCTTTCTAATTTGAGGGTTAAATGATGCATAACGCCTGAGGAATTGCAGATTTTGTGGATAGCTTCTATGTTGGATGTATACAGTCCTTGTGTATGAAGCTTAGTTTGCATCTAACCTTTTACTCTACATACCAAATATGTGTTATTTTCTTTGTCAAAAGGGGGGAAAATTTTTTTTCTCTAAACTATTCTGAATTCCTGGTATTCTTCTGAAGCTGAGATATCTTTATTTCAAGCCTTATTGGGGGCTGCTTGGTAGCATGAAGTCTCACTATTTTGTATCCATGAAGTCACAGAATGAATTGACATGATTGAATTGGTTGTCTGGTTGTCTATGAAGCAAATGGAATACTGGGTCATAAAGACATTAATTACGTTGTTAAGATCAAAGGTTCTTAAAAGAATTATGGTGCCTTCTACAGCTACAAGACCATGGCGACAGATGTGGATGTGGATCCTGAAGAGCAGCTAATGATAGGAAAAAATTATCTAGACGCCAAGCAAATTGATCCCGAAAGAGAGAGATTTCCATGCTGCATTGTATGGACACCCCTTCCTCTTCTTTCATGGCTGATTCCTTTCATTGGCCATGTTGGCATATGCAGAGAGGATGGTGTAATATTGGACTTTGCAGGCCCCAACTTTGTATCGGTTGACAACTTTGCCTTCGGCTCAGTGACTAGATACCTGCAAATAGATGCAAAGGTTTGTGTCTGTCATGAATTTGTCTGTCATGAATTTTTCTGTCTATATCCCTGCTCCTGCACTGGAGAGCCATAATTTTCTGGAACCTTCATCTTGTTATCTTGCAAAAAGGTTGGGATATGTTACACAATATGATAATTGCTATTGACACACACAAAGGCATGTGATAATTGCTTATATAATCACCTGGGGAGGGGGGAGTGGATATATTTCATTGATTCTTTTAACATTGTGTACCAAATATTGCTGACTCTTCCAAGATGTATTGCAGCAATGCCGTGCAATTTGCCTCAGAAATCGGGAGCCCCAGAACTCCAGTGGATCTGAAGGGGAGATTTCGAGATGGGATGATGCAATTCGGACAAGCACCCAAGAATACCAGCACCGTTCATACAGTCTCTTGACTTGCAACTGCCACTCCTTTGTGGCAAACAATCTGAATCGCCTGGGTTTCGGAGGCCGTGGGTGGAATGTGGTTAGTGTTGCAGTGCTGATGCTCCTTAAGGGTCGGTGGGTAAACCGAGCAGCCATACTGAAAACTTATCTCCCTTTTATCATAGTATTTTCTTTATGTGTTGCTCTTGGAGGGTGGACTTTTCTGAAATTCTGGGCAATGTTTGTGGTTCTTCTGGTTGGTTGGTTTGTTATTGGTTCATATTGTTTTAGGAGTTTGATCGAGTTGTGACAGTGTAAAAGAAAAAGGCTACCCACTTGTGGACAATCAACAAGCTTTTCACTGTTTCTCCTGGACCACAAGGGATGGGTACTGTATAATTCGGATTCTGGGTTTTGGCTGTGGGCTAGTTCTTCTGCTTCTTCCTTTTTTTGGGGTTGGGGGGGGGGGGGGGGGGGGAGGACATGTTTAACCTCCAAAATTTCTTAATTATTACTGATCAATCTTAGTTATTGGTTCCTATTGGAATCAACATGTTTGTCAGTGGCGACTTGAAAAGTAAGGTTATTTATATCTGAATTTTTTCAAACTCCATGTAAATGGGATCTATTCTAAAAGTTGTAGTTGTTACTATAATCTCAGTTATGAGGCCCTAATAAAGGTGGGGCAAGTCCATGCACATCAAGCCTTCCTTCAATTGATCTGAGACTCTATTTGTTTGTCCATAACAATAGGTGCAACAATTGTTTCTCAATAGTTGCGGATGAATGGGTGAGCCTAAGTTGTATCCTTCTTGCTTCGTTCACACTAGAGATTTAGGCCCGAGAACATCATGTGCACCAATTGATTCCTCCCCTCACCGGAGTTGAACCCTTGAACTACTAATACGGACACATAAAACTAGCATTGGGATCTTCGAACAAAAGAAAAAATGTAATGACCGAATGCTGCTATCTACTTTAAAAATTTGAAGTTAGCTAAAGTATATTAGATGTAAAGTTTTTTAAAAATATTTTTTATTACCTTCAAATGACAGACATTTTAGATGGTTTTGACAAGTTGAATAAACTTAATATTTATCTTTAAGATAACAAGATGCGCATATTGATAAAGTAGATAATTTGAATCTTGATCATAAGCTCTAAAATTTTCATCGGCTAAATTATTTAGTATTTAAAGAGATTTACCATAGACATAACATACACAAGTGATCGATGCATCATGTTCCTTCCATTTTTTTTTTCTGTTCCCGAATGACAAAATATTATGTTAGACAATACATAATTAGATTGATGAAAATGAGTTTTAAAAAAAAGAAGAAACAAACAAACATACGAAGTATCAATTAACGTACATCCGTACAGAAACGACATATTCCGTCAGTGGCAGAGTGTGTAATAATATCCGAAAGGGAAGGTCGTAGTTTCAGACGCAAGACAGAATCAAAACGCAACGCTCCTTCCCTATCAGGGGGCGCGGCAAGTTAAGCCAACGCAACCTCCAAATCACCACAAGGGTTTCTTGCGCATCACTCTTTGCCGCTTCAAAATCACAGAGAGAGAGAGAGAGAGAGAGAGAGAGAGAGAGATTAGAAATGGCGGAAGAAGGACAAGTGATCAGTTGTCACACCGTTGAAGCATGGGAAGAACAGCTTCAGAAGGCCAATGAATCCAAAAAACTGGTATATTCTCGCTCTTTGTCTTGAGAAGATCGTTCAATAATCAATGATTTTGTTTGTTCATACCAACTGATGTGAACGTATGATACTGTAATGCCTTCAGAAAGTTAGAACTTAGAAGATTTTAGATGTATGTGTGAATCTTTAGATTGTGATGCCAAAGTCGGGCCCATTTCTTTTCGAAGTTTCATGAATTTGAATGAATTTTTTTAAAATCACGTTGCATCACATCGAACGAAAAACAACGAACTCGATGTCGTTTCATATGATTGTAGATTGCGATGCTGAAAGGTTTTCCGGAATAAACTAATTTCGCGTGGAATCGAAATGATTGATTCGTTTGTTTTATTGTCCAGGTCTGATTCGATTTGTCAGATCACAAAATATATCGTTATTCGTCAGGAATCCTTTGTTGTTTTATGGAAATTCGATCTGATCGAATTCTCTAGGTTCTGTGTGTTACGAATCTTAGTGTATTATGATAGCAGGCGTGTCTTTTGAGGTGTCGTATTTGCCTGAATATTTCGTATGTCCTTTTGTGCCTTTGTTTGGTCTGTACATGTTGGAAATGATTAGTTAATCTAAAACGACCCATTTTATAGGAATTTTGTGGAGTGGAGATGATTAGTCTAGAAAACTCAGATATTTCTTATAACGTCAAAAAGTCATAGCTCTAAGATGTCTAGATAATTCTAGTGTACAACAAACTATCAAGATATTTCGGTGGGATCGAAATATCATCTTAGAGAAAGTATAAATGGCCATTAGTTGTAAATCCTTAGGTGTGGAGCAAAGAAACTCCCATGGAGGAGCTTTTCCCTTCATGATGTATGCATCTCCCTCTTGTAATACTCTCCAACTATATCTTTTTCATAGCAGGTTCTATTTTGATATTTCGGTCTGCTGAATAGTGTATTTTTATTACTTGAATTTTTTAATTTTTGGATGGCATTTTGGAGGGAGATTTGTCTTTTGGATGTAGTATATCTTCTACAGTTCTATATGTTGATCGTGGAATTTGAACTTGATTATAACTAGTAGGCTATCGAGTTTGAAGAAGCAATAATTATATATATTACTAATCTCGAAAGTGTATGTGCCATAAATCTTTTTATTATTCGACTTTCAGGATTAGTAGGAAATTATAATTTTATATGAAAAAGTCGAGTTAGGTGCCTTAAGGTACGAAAATACATAACTATCATCCTTTATCTATTCCTATATATAAATATCCATTCCAATTTAACCCTGATTGGATGGCTCAGCTGGTGAGACATTAGGATTGCATCCCAGTGTTCACAAGTTCGACTCCCCATCAGGGCCACTGGAGGTTTTCCTGGTCGTTAACTTCAGCCTTCAGGGCCCCTAGAGATTTAGTTGAGATGCGCACAAGTTGGTCTGGACAGCCTTGGTCATCCCAAATTAAAAAAAAAATCATTCCAATTTATACATGACCGTGTTATATATTGACTTCATAATCTGGAAAGTGTTGGTCTTGCGCATCCCTTTCACTGATCAAAAATCATGTGTGGCCAACTTTCAAAGCAACTCCAGCTAAAGTAGGGTTTGTAACTTGTATTGTTCAGTTATCTTTTAATGCTTGATTTCTATCTCTGAAGTCTCAACTGATATCCTGTTCAGTGTCTTCTCTTCTTTTCTTTTTCTTTTTTTAACCTCGTCTGAATTGTATATCTGACTTGGGGCAGATGGTGGTTGATTTCACTGCTTCATGGTGTGGACCATGCCGTTTCATTGCACCCTTCCTGGCTGAGCTTGCAAAGAAGTTTCCACAAGTCATCTTTGTTAAGGTGGATGTGGATGAGTTAAAGGTTTGTGCCACTTAGCTGCATCTTTCTCAATCAGCTGTTTGTAACTAATGACTTTTGATTTCTTCTAACTTGCTGTTACTAATTGACTAATCATTTTTAACAGCAAATCGCATCTGATTGGGCCATAGAGGCAATGCCAACTTTCATGTTTCTACGAGATGGAAAGATTGTTGATCAGGTGGTCGGAGCGAAGAGGGATGAGCTGCAGCAGACTGTTGCAAAGCACCTTGCGGTTGCCTGAATTCGCTGCTGATTCCAGCTGGGTGTGGTTTTTAAGTAGTGGCAGTCCACAAGCCTCAGTTGTTATGTGGTACTCTTTTTGTTTTGCACTTTGCTGAACCTGGTGTTGTTCTGGATCTTCTCATGGTTTCTTTTTTTCTGTCTCAATTGCCACTTTGTTATTAGTCTTGGGTCTTCACAATTAAGTTCTTCCTTGGGTTCTCTATCTTGCTTCCTTGTTCTTTATACAACTTGTCAGTTGTCGTGTGCGCATTCATCTCATGGCCATGGATCTTAGCTCGTATTAAATATTTGTTAAGGTATCACGATGTATTAGTGCAGGCTAGTTCTTCGGGAGATGGTGGTCTTACGAAATAGTTTGGATCAAAACTTGATTATTTGATAGGAAAGATTATAATGAACTCAATTTTGAATTTTGAGCTCAAAAATCTTTCATGTAATTAACATTTATCTCAATTACGACAATTCAGTTTTTGTTCGCCCTAACGAAAATGACCTTTCACTAAACAACGCAAATTTGATACTAAGATTCATTTTCCTTGGAAAAATATTTTTCATAAAAAATGAATTTTTGAAAAATACCATTTTAATTTTCCCTAGCCAAATACCACGTTTGCTTATGTTGCAATGTGTGAGGTGAAGCTTAAGTTATCTTTTCTTTGGTTATTATTTACAAGCGGCGATCCTTCAGAAACTCTGAGGCCAATAAATATTCTGGAAGTGAAAGCGCAATTGAGCCTTTTCTGAGCATTGATTTCTGTAAAATTTATCCTATTTGTCACAAGAAAAACGTGCATGCACAATTCTGTGTTTACTACTGCCTTTGAAGTTCAGCATCTGATTGCAGAGTCCATACCAGCACAAATATTGCAGTACGAAAGAGATTGAGAAAAGCTAAAATAGAACACCAAAAGCTATTTGAATTTCCACAAGAACATTAACAATTCGTCTACAATGTCATTTGTAGACATTAACTTAACACTGAGGATAGCGTGCTTCACAATTCTCACTAACCTAAATTAAAAACTGGTGTTGATTTATCCCCAATCACCAACTAACTGGTTGTGGGGATTGACAAATTCTGTAGCTGTTTAACAGAAAAGAAACGGAAGGAAAAGACCTTTTCTAGCCCCCTGTTTAAAGGCCGGGGGCTAGACCCACGAATTTTTTGTGGGGGTACAATTTTTGTTCACTCAACAAGCTCGCTAAACCTACAACAAAGCCACTTGACAGAATGCAGAATCGAGCACATTGTTAACCTGATCTCACTGCCTCAAGCCTACTTTAGATAGCTATGCTTTTGACCTACCTTAGAAACTTACACTTGACGTCGAGTCACCTTTTCTCCTTGGTCTTGGGGGGTGATTGAAGTTGCTATCCTTCTAGACATTCTGAGTTGTGATTGTCATTGCAATCAATTGTGTGAGCTTGTTTCGCTAGCTATGGTAGACGTTGAGGGAGCACAGACGGCTTCAACTGACAATCGCTTGAGCACGTTTGGACAAGGGTCTTCTCCAAAGTTGCTGTTTGCTATAACCACTGCACATCTCTGCTTTCCTATGCACCTCTGTCAAAGGGGAAAGAGAACCCAAATATTTCACATTTGTCATAATCTTTACCATAATATATGGAGAGGGGGAAAAAAAGCCAATGGTTTAGTACCTTTTCTAGCACATTATATGAGGTAGGAGCATGGCATGTCCCTTGCTCGAAACTCCCGCAAGTTCCAAGTGGAGTCCCAAAGCTTGCGAATTTGATAGAGGAAATGTACTGGTTGGCAGCACAGTGCAAGTGGACCTTGGGTGTGTGGAATTCCTCTGTTCTTCCAAAGCTATCAATCTGCCAGTTCTTAATGTTAGGGTGGTACTCAGCGACCTGTGCACAAACTGTGCTCACTGATCTTTTCACAAGCGAAATTTTGGTTGGATCCCCACCCATTTCCTCAAAAATAACGAGCAAATTATTAGTGGGTTTCAACCAGGATCGAGGCACGTGATACCTGCACAATCCGAAAATTTGGAGTTTGCATGAAACCAAGCAAAACATTTAAATGCATAATTCAGTTCCATAGTAAACAATATGTAATTTACATCATCTTAGTGTATTTACCATCTTTGGGAAGGTTTGCCACACCCAAGTTGACACTTAGGTGGGCGGAATGTTCCGGCATATTTGCAACCGTTGCATTCACCATTAGCAAATGTTGTCCAATATCTGCCAATACTTTCCCCATTGATCCAAACCTGACCCTTTCCCATGCTTTGCATGTCCAAAGCCAGTGGCTCATCACCTTCAGGTGCATCAAAGGAAGCCTGCAATATTTCCCACCTAAAGAATTAGAATTGATTGATGTATATATCACAGTAGGACCTGAAAAATTCATGTCCCAACTATGATCAGGTCTATCTCTCACTAAAGTGGATCCTAACTTCATGAATGGAAAAAGTAAAATTAGACAGCAGAACATGTACAATACCATCTTTTCTTCTCTTTTTTTTTTTTTGGTGTTACCTATTATTTCGACTTCGAAAGTCTGATATGGCTGACTCACAATGTAATGGCATAGGAAAATATCAATTTTTCATACCTTGTGCCACATCAATGGCTGCTGTTTTTGCACAACTAATTTACTGTCCATCCACTCAACCATGGATATACCATTGGGTGAGGCAAGATTCATGGACTCCCCCTTCAGGCCAACCTGAATGAAAGCAACTTGCGTTATTTAGAACAGGCCATGTTTAGCATTTGGGAAGATAGTTCAGTTAACGTTGCACGTTTTGCACTAATGTCCACATAGTTTGAAAACATAGGAAGAATACTACAAAGTCTATAGTGTCGACCCTATAGCCTAGGAGTGCATCTAGAATAGTATCTGACCAGCAGGCCAAATCCTCAATCTGGTAAACAGGTGCCATATTAAAAATCCACCTGGAATTACTAAAATACATAGGCTGTTGTTTTAGGATTTAATTACCTGATAGGTCCATCTTTCCCAAGACAAGTCGCGCTTTCCTTGATCAAGGCCATGTAAAACAACCGGACCTAGGATTCCTGTATTCCAAGCCTCGAAATGTCCTCCCACATTCTTCAGTAATCAAATACAGAAGACATCAGACTGAAAACAAGAGAGAGCCAGGAAAAAGATATTTCTACATTCATGGAGGAGAGAAAACGCAGAAAACAGGGAGAATACATACTGGCAAACCAACTGCTATACTGAGTAGTGCAATTTCATTTGTTCCTGGTTGTAAATTCACTTTTTCACTGAAGGTGAATTTTCTATCCTTCCTTGCCCCAAAGGCAGATCCTACAAGCAACAAGCAAAGCTCACATCAGATGAGAAAAGTATCTTTTATAAACTCATATTTCCCAAAATAAGTCAAACTATGATGTTATCGTACCTGTGAGCTGCCCATTCACAAAGACATGAACAGCATGACCTGTGGATTGGACTATGAATGTAGGCAGTTCCCCTCCACGTAAGAAAGACTCGGATGGATTGATATCAACACTGTGAAAGTGCCAGAAAAGTCTTCAGGGTGATTTCATTGATAAGTGCATACTTAGCCAAAGGAAAAAGGACAAGAGACGTCATCTTTACCTAGTTTTGTACCAAAGATAGTCAGTGCTATCCCTAGTAATATTTATCTGCTCCAAGAGACCAAAAGCTGTCATATCGGAGCTGTCATCTAGAGTAGATACGTCTTCATTGTAACTTTGCCATGCAAATATTTGTGCACCAGTTGGCTGCATTTCCATGTGTGATGTCTGCACTCCCACCTGTAATCATCTCCGACGAAGTTAGGACTGATGAAGAGAATAAAATAACTCCGTCTGCAATTTAAATTTCTAAGTAATTCTTATGGTGTTGAGGCAAACATACCTTTGCAGTGTTGAATGCTACATTTCTGCAATCGGGAAGAATGCTGATAGACCAGGGAGGCAAGTTATAGTGCATATTATTGAACAGCACTTTTGCAGCAGACTGTGTATCGTAGTTTGAAAGGAAGGCTGCGCACCCTCCATTTTCCGGATAAAACACATGAGCCTGATGGGAATTTTTATATTAGCATGGGATTATGAAATATTTTGTTTTAGGTATGCTTGCAAAATGAGTAGCTGGGAGTTATATAACCTGTTGAAGGGGGCCCAATGAAGTAATAACAGGATCAGCTGAAACCAGAGCTGGTTCACATAGCTTAATTGCCTTGTGAAGTTCCTTTAGGTGACCATATTTTGGTTGCCTGATCAAACCTATAACAAAAAGTCTTCATGTTAGTCCACAATGTTAGAACATGATGATCTGGTACTATTAGACAACTGGGAAAATTGTCAAGATTCAGATCAAACATGATTGAAGGCCATGTGGTTCAGTTATTACCATATTCATCAAGAGGAGCATCGTAGTCATAGCTGGTAGTGATAAACGGACCTCCGGCTGTTCGTCCAAAATTTGTCCCACCATGGTACTGTTTCCCATAATAGATGTTGGAAGTAAGTTTATTAAACCTATTTTTCAGTACCTGAGAAAATTGGTCCGTGAAGTCAGTCAAGGAGCAATACCATGTAGTAATTCACAAAGGATCCCCCTGTCTGGATAAACCGAGCAACTGCAAAGGCCAAATCTTGCACCGGTCTCTGGTGATTAGGGCCACCAAATTCAGTGAACCTACACGGAGTTTACACATCAAGATAGTGACACAGTTAATCTCTGCTAAGATAAATGAGTTCATTGTCAATAATCACGCAGAAATAATCATACCAGCCACTCCAAGCCTCTGTCCAGAGCTTGGGTTTGTAGGGCCTGTTAGGTGTAAATTGATGACAGTAGAAGCCATTACAAGTATTGATCTGCCCCAGCAACCAATTCGAAAGAGCTCAATCCAAGAATATGGAAAAAAGATTAACTCGCTTTTCATAAGCGAAGCTTTATACATAAGAATCTATGCTCAGACAGAAACGCATTGAGCGAAATCAAGATTCAAAGCATCGAAACCCTAAAAAGGAGCTTACTATCGGATCTGGAGCAGCAGTGTCTTTGCACATAACCCAGGGAACACCTGTCTGAGTGCTCAGAGCCATGTTTGCAGCCCAGCTCATGTAGTTATCTCCGGCCTGTCCGAATAATGTTCTCTGTCTTCCATATTCATTCTCAATCTAGCCAAAAAGGATCAAAATCGGAACACAACAGCAATTTAATTCACTAATCAAAGAATGTTGTCTAACTATTACATAATTCAATATGTTCTATATACCAGAAATCACAAATGTAGTATACAAACAACTCAGAGACATTACCTGCGAGAGAATAATTGGCCCACCCTGAGACTCAAATAGATTGTGACTCTTCATCAAGCTCACAACCTTATCAGTGAATCCTTGCATTGCTATCTGCAATGTGAAATGCATATTTGCCATTAGGGATTCTGCTTTTCTTTAGAAATTATTGCTTCGCAACAACAGAAACTCACTCAAATATAAGATGATACTAAACAGAAACTGTAAGTCTGATTTCAGAGTTCAGACCTTGAAAGGTTCATTGTCGGTTCTGAAGCTGATGCCTGGAACATACTTCAGCCATACAGGAAATCCACTGCACAAGACAACAAAGCTAAATTAGAGGATGAGCAACTTAAACAGTTTAACCATTTCCTACCCCTAGGATCCCAAAATAGTCACACCAACTACCTAGTCCAGAAATAAAAGGTGCTGTCATTATCTATAGCTAGGCTCTTCATTTTCCCCTAATATATAATGTGTATTCGACACATGACACTTGAACACAGATATAAGGGACGACGGACGACACTAAATTATTTGACAATAGCCAAGTCTGGCAATTGGACATGTATCTATATCAGACACTCGTATACTGTGGCCAATAAACATATTCATGCATACATTTAAACAAACCAACAAACAAGACACTTTCAAGGCAAATTGATTAAAATCCCAAATGCAGTGATTAATGCGCAGCACCACCAAGGTTCGAGCTTGGGTAGGCTCATAATTCCCTTGTTGACTTATGCGGGTGACTAACAAGCCACTTGTGGGCTTGGACTTAACCAGTGCCTATCTTTCGGCCCACTCTAGCCCTCCTAAAGGTAGCCCAGTATTGGGCCCAAGAGGAGGGCCTGCCTACCCATGTAAAAGAAAAATGCTTTGATTAATTAATAAAGTCATAATATTGAAAGAAAAAGGGAATGGAGAGGCAGGCACCCAAAATTCCATTCTGCACAAACATAAGGTCCAATTCTGAGATGAGCATAAAGGCCAGCTTTCTGAACTGTCTTCAGGAATCTGACGAGGTCATATCTTCCTTCAAAATTATACTGAAACACACAAAATATATATTGCACCATAAATGCAAAAATAGAGGAAAAAAGTGCAAAAATAATACTTGTTACAAAAACATAATAAATAAAAATATACGCAGAAAAAATAAAATAAAGAAGGGTCAGAAGTATGAGTACATTGCCAGGAGAAGGTTCGTGAACATTCCAAAACACATAGGTGTCAATAACATCAACTCCTCCCTCTTTTGCCTTCATTATCAGATCTTCCCACATCTGGGCACATACCCACAAATTATTCACCCCCAATTAACAAAAAACTGACTTAAATTCACAATGCAGAAACTCAAACAAATACCCAAAAAAACCCGCAACAATTTTTCAGAGAAATGTACCTCAGGAGTGCTTCTAGGGTAGTGAATAGACCCAGAAATGAGAATTCTCCTTTGCCCATTAATCAAAATTGCTTTTCTATCATATGTAACACCACATTGCACCAATTGCTCCTTGATTACCAGCAACATTAACACCCATAACAACCCCAAATTCATCTTCTTCCCCATGAATCTATCCGCCATTTTGCCCTCAATCTCTGTCTCTAAAACAAAAATGTGGGGGGTTTTTGGGGAGAGAAATTGAAGGAGGTGGTTGAATGGTAGAAGAAGAAGAAGAAGCAGCACAGAAGCTGCTGCGGTTCAGTTTGGCTGCGAGTGTGACGAGTGAGAGTCCTCTCTCTCTCTCTCTCTCTCTGCTGTTTGTCTTGGGAGGAGGAATTATATAAGGCGCAATTGACGCTTTATTATTAAGACGGCTTTGCGGAATTCACTATGTCAAAAATTGTCAAATGTGTGATGTGTGTGCATCACTATTCATACTTGTTTCGGGACTTTCCGGTTTTTTCAAGCACAATGGGAAATGAGAGTATGCTTATGTGATGGTAAGAGTTACACATTGGACGATCCTCTTCATGAGCATTGAACCTATAAAAAAGGGCAACTCTGGATTAGAATTCGGGGAACGTCTCTCCGACGATCAAGTCAGTGTCAGGTCCTGCGAAAAGACAATGTCAAGGAAAAAAAAGTGCCTTTTAGTATTGATTATACGTAATAAATTATTCTTCCCCTTCTCGAGGTGGAAAGTGAGTATTTATAGTCCTTGTTACCAGGTGTAAAATTGTGACTTCATACGGGACGTTTTCCTAGCACGCCGCCGGATGACTTCCCGTGCTGGGCCCTGAAATGACATATCAGCATCCAGGAGTGACCGGGAATGATCGTTGTACCTTAGGCCCACGAGTGTATTTGTGGGGTCCAGCTTGGGTCCTCGTTATTTCCGGATCAATGCTTGCTTGGCCTCTGATTGTGAGTTGGTGCTCTACTGTAGCCTGTAGGTTCCATAAAATAAATACAAAGAAAAGAAAAGGAAAAGGGAAAGGGAAATCTGACAAAAAAGATGAAGGGAACGCATTAAATCCTCTCCACTTTGCCACTAAGAAAACCATATAAAATATAGAAATGAATTGTATCAGTAAGGTATGATTTTGTGCAGTCAAGGCAAGATTTATGCCCGGATTTCAGTCCACTTTGTACCCCCCCCCCTCCTTTTGGGCAGAAGGATGTACAAATGATGATGAATGTGAAATATGATTTGTTGATCTTGGATCCTTTATTTTACTGAAATTGAGTTATTATTGGTTCCAATAAGAGATACAACTCTTTCATTACAAATTTTCTCCGTTCACAAAACTCAAACCAGGAAGATTGTTTAAGGAAAACGAGTGTGAAATCACTTGAACCAATTTGTGTTGGTCGAATGTGAAACATGATAAGTATCTGGTGGGAATTTATAATTTATTCATCAATTTTATCAAGACATACTATTTTTAACTTTTTGTAAGTACTTATTATTAACGCTTAATATTGATCAATACTCATGACTATTATGAGGAACTAATTAGCATCAGTCAACATCAATCAATAACCCTCAACAGTTAGTCATATTTGTTAGTTATAATTTTATAATAAAAAAATTATAGTTATAATTTTTAATATTGAATACTCAGTAGTATTGATCAATAATACCTGTTACATCAACCAGCAATTGGTGGGACTAGTTATATATGCTAACCTAGGTCGAAGTTGTACCTATTTTTGTAGTGGTTGTCTTTAATTGGGGGGACTCATTACGTTGCTCAATTTGCTCAGATTAGCACTATAGAATAAGAACTGACAACATTATTCTCCAACTATGTCTTACTCCTATTATCTCTTACTTCAATTGGTGGGACCCATTGCTCCTATAACCCCTTACTAAAACAAAAATCTGAGCCTTACAGTTAGAATCCAGGAGTGACAAATGACAAGCAATCAACATGTCAAATGAACTCCATTTTGAGGGGTCATTATAGATTAGGCCACAGCTTATGAAGGCCAACAACTTGGCCCAAATGCAAAATTCAAATTATATCAAATTTTAAGCGGCTCGAGATGCATAACTTGTAAGATAAAACAGAGAGATATATATCAGTATAGTTTGTAAAAACGACACCAAACGAAAGATGATCAATTTTTATATCATACTATTAAAAATACATAGTTCTATAATCCACTTAAATATATATACAGACTGAGACTTTCATATGACAAATACGCGAATAAAAAAACATCATGTGGCTTGATTTTAGGTATTGGAGCAGAGAGGGTGGTTAGCATGAGTATGACAAAGTCAAGGAAAGGTGAGAGGATGGTAGTGCGGATTAGGGTAAACAAGAAGCCTTTGGAATGAGAATGGACCTCCACATGTATTGCTTTTGAGCTTTGCCTTTCACTTTGGTGGGCTATGTGTGTGTGAGTTTAAAAAAAGGTCCATTGGATGCTTTTAGTCTCATGGTAAGTGCATGTTGGTTGGTCTCTCTCTCTCTCTCTCACCAAACATAATTACATCACATTCTCACTTAACAAATCACTTTTTTCTCGTTTTGAATGTCCGCTTTTCAATCTTTATTTCTCCTAATTGTTTTCTTCTTTTGAGTCTCAGTTGGTGATGCCGAGATGAACGGGAGAAACTTTGATAGAATTTTGACAAATAAATTGTTAATTCCCTATCTATTCCTAATCATTTGCCACTTCTTAATTTCAGGCTTTTGGTGTTGACATCCTCCCTAATTGTGCATACTTTCATAGGATTTCTCGTCGGAGACATTCTTGCTTTTATTGCGTATTTTAATTTTTGTTCTTGGTTATTTGTTAAAAAGAATAGAAATAAGATAATTCATGATTTGGGTCATTTACAATCCTACAGTTTTAGTAGAAGAGTATGGGAAATGGATGTCCCTGAAACTATCATTGATAGAGCATCTAGGGATATGTACGACTCCATTGGTTCTAATATATGATGATCCCGTTTGTCTATAAAAAAACAAAAAACAAAAATCCATTTAGAAATGTTTTTTAATTCGTACAAAAAAAAGGTTTTTTTACTTGGTATTGGCTAACTAGTTATGTATCAAAGAATAAAGGGAAATTTCAACGGCTAGACATAATAGAAAGTGGCAAGACTAGATTTACCTTAGTTGAGGGTTGAATGGTTGACATATGTGATTGGGCTTTGTTAAAGAGATACAAAAACTAAATAGCCCATGTATATTATTTATAAGAATTAATCAAAATGAGGTTATTCTCCAATTGAGTCTACTTGGTGAGCCTTCGAATTCGCATTATTTGGTTAATCTTTAAATGAAGTTTATGTTAACAGATAGAGAGGTTTATCAGAGATCCTCTCACAAACACTTTTGATGAAACGATAATGTCATTTCAATTTTGTAACTAATTATATGATTTTTAACGATTGTTAGATTAATCGTCTTACAACAACTTACTATTAGACAGTGTCATCAAAGAGTTCGCATTCGTTGAAATCATTTTTATTATCAATTGATCCATAGTGGTTTGCCACAACAGTTCATTAATTTGGACACCAACGTATCTATACAAGAATCTCATCTTTGTGAATAATTAAAATCAGTTCTTGAATGAAATTTTTTCACAAATTGATCAAATTATGAGATTTTTTCCTCCTTTCTTTTCTTTCCCTTTCCCTTTTTTTTGTTGGTTCGCCATTTATATAACAATATCATCCTTTTTTTTTTTCCCTTGTTTTTTTTGGAAGTGGAACAATGTGATATTATTTTGAAATGTCTTATATAAATGGGGGGGGGGGGGGGAACCATTATCACCGAGATAAAATTCGTAAATTTACTGCATCATCTGCCACAAAGAAGCTTTCTGATGGACTGGTGGATATGCTGCCTGGCTTGGTGGCATGCGCAGAAACACGTGACTGTGGGGTTTCAACCTGTGAACACCAGCTGGAGCCTGGAAGGGGGGTGACGCCTCGTCGGTGCACGTGCCAGTAGGGCCTCTCATCACGTGTTTGGCGGGAACTGTTAAATGGCCGTTACTAGGGATTTATAGGACACCGTTATTACCCGACAAAACATTCATGGCCGCTTCGCCATTTTTCCGTTCATTTCTTCTTAGTGATTAGTGACTGTGACCCCAAATTCGTACTTAACCTTTTTTTCCCCCCTCCTTTTTCCCCCCTTTTCTTTTTGTAACCGTTATAAGTCGTTACATCCATCATTTTACTTGTATCCTTCGTTCCTTCAAAAATTTCATGTCGAGTGATTTGTTGCATATATTTGATCAATTGTTTATACCGTTCCTAACTTAGACCCTATTCTTTTCGTAGTTTAATAGACCCAATCAATTCATTTCCACTCCGACACACCTTCCTCCCTTTCTCACATCTTCTCATACTTTAAAAAAATACCACTCCTTTCTACTGTCAGTCACTTTCACTCACTCCTTCCTACTTCTACATATAATTATTATTTTCTATATTTTAAAAACTTTTATAATTTATATAATTGTGTATACAAACAGTCTGATAGTAATTATGAAAAGTTTTATTTATTTTTCGGATGTTATGAAAATATTTATTAGCCGTACTGAAAATTATCGATGACGTAATTTTTGTTATATATATTGAAAAAATAATAATTTTTTTCTACTTTGTTGAGCAAATGTTAATTTTTTGTGACTGGTAGATATTTTTGATTTGATTATGTATATGAAAGAAATGCTTAAATGCTTTTTTGTTGGTTACGAAATATTTGTTATAGGTCATCAAAGTATAGATGGTTGTTGCTTTATGTGTAACAGATATATTTTTCGTTCATTGTAATTTGTGGCCAAATTTGCAGATTTTTTTCAACATAATGAAGAAACGTGTAAATTTTTTTGGCGTTATTTGTACTTCGTGATAGAAATTGCAGATGTATTGTATGTGTATTGTGAGCATATATTTTTTTACGTGTGCATTAGTAACAAAATATTGGAAGTTCTTCACATAAATTGCAGATGATTGTTTTTCGTGTACTAAGGGTCTATTCTTTTCGTCGGAAAATATGGGTTGGTAAATGGATGAAGTTGGTTAAGATTGGTAGAAGTCGGTTAAAGTAGGTTGAAATTAGTATTTTTTTTAATTAAAGTGGATTGAAGTTGATTTTTTTTGTTGAAATAGATTGAAGTTAGCTGAAGTAAATTGAATGGGTTGAAGTGAGTTGTTTGTGCGGGTATTATGGGTAGAAGTTGGTTAAAATAGTGAAAAATGTGTTGAAATTGATTGAAGTTGGTATTTTTTTATTGAAGTTCGTGAAATGGGTTGATGTGGGTTAAAGTTGATTGAGGTTTGTCAATTTGGATTTACCAACGAAAAGAACAAGGTCTGAATACATGTGTATTTTTTTCGTTGTTCGTATTTGATTAATATATGAAAAAAATACATCCATAATTTGTTTTATGAATAACGAAAATTATAATTTTTTTGGGTAACAACGGCCACGAAACAATACTTCGTACCTGAGTTAACATAGAAAAATATTTTTTCAGTCTAAAGAAATTTTTTATTATCGGTGATTAATATCACAAATAAAAGATTACATTAAAAAAACAAAAATACGTAACTTACATTAACTC
Source organism: Carnegiea gigantea (assembly GCA_029747015.1). NCBI lineage: Eukaryota > Viridiplantae > Streptophyta > Magnoliopsida > Caryophyllales > Cactaceae > Carnegiea > Carnegiea gigantea. The sequence goes on from JAKOGI010000007.1 coordinate 2,648,358, forward strand.
TCATACTTCATTTAACTCATTCCCACTCCTCTCCCCTTTTTTCACTCTCACCCATCCCACACCTGCAATTTCCCAATGAAAAGAATAGGACCTTAGTTGATAAGTCGTTATTTGAACAATTTACAAAGCAGTCATTCAAACAACATAATAATAGTAAAAAAACTCTTACAAAATTACTGCCTTTTCAATCAGCTAATTGTACAACCATTTTAGAATAACTTGTTAGATTCGTCAATATATAATACGTCAATTAATCAAATTTTTTTTAGGTTAGGAGGTAACATTTTGCTGAATTGGGGATCTATGTTTGCCTCAATAAATTCATTGACATTTTGTAGGAAATATCCACTTACATTCAGTTAGAGTTGGAACATCAATTTGGATTCTAATCAAGTCAATCAAATTAACCGCACCTTAATTAAGTCTTGAATCTATGGCAAATTTAACAAATCTAAAAAGGAGAGAATTTTTAGAATTGTCGACCATAAAGATCATATATATTTATTTGAAGGAACTGCACGTAATTTAGTTGCACAATTGCCATTTATAAATTTTACATGCACTAAGATGAAGTTAAGGGTAGTTTAAGACATAAAATGCATGCAACATATTACATCCTAATGCGGAGGACATGACTATACGAGGAGTTTATTTATTAAACTTAAAGACTAAAGATCCATGTGAACGGGAATTAAACTTAAATATTTTAGATACATTATTAGTTAAGCTAATTAATATTAATTATAAAAACCTAATATTAATTTGGGTGTTTGACAGACAACTTTTTGGTTAAAAAGAGCTGTTTTAACCAAGATTTGCTATTTGATCAAGTAAAAAAGCTAATTTGGGTGTTTAGTGAAAATGCTTTTTATAAGATCTTTTACGTCCAAAAGGCTAATTTTATGAGTTTTTTTTAAGAGCTTTTTGAATAATGAGCTTTTTGTCTCGTAATTTTATCAAAAACAACTAATCTTATCAAACAGTTTTTCAACAAACATCTAATACAAACTGCTAACTCAAATGGCTAATAGCTAATATAAACAGTTAAGAACTAATAACTGTTTACCAAATAAGGCCAATATTTTTCTTATTTTCCTCATTTTCCGGTAATCATGAAACAGTATTGTTGTGGTCCTATAGATCATCGGATATAAAGCAAGATTTAAATATGACTTTCTAAAGGAGAGGGAAAAAAAGAAAGGAAAAAAAAAGGCTATGTGGGCAATTTGTTATCCACCCAAATTTCTACGAATCAATTTCTAAAAGAACAACATGACTTTAATGTTTAATTATATCATCAGTATTAATTATTGAGGCAACGTCAAGTTTTTCTTTCCATTTTTTTTTTTGTTTTTTGGGAGCGCGTGAGAGAGAGTGAGAGAGAGAGAGAGAGAGAGATTCATTATGTCTAATTTCTATGATGTTGTTATGTTAGTGTTATTTAAAAGCTAAACATGTTAGATTATGTGCATGTAATTTTGTATAGAGATAATCTTCTTTTGTTTGTACCTCTGACAAACTACCCCAAAACCTCATCACGTGTTGGATAAGCCATGGGCCTCAAGTTATAGGCGTCGGTGGTCATATGGTGAATTTTATTTTTTGTTATAAGTGGCAAGATATCAAAGAATGAGATGGTAACTTTGATAATTAACGGTACTACGAGATAGGGACTGTTATGTAATCAATGTTAGTGTTATGAAACATGTTAGTCTTGTTAATATGTTTTGTGGGTATGGAGCTTATAAATTTGGTATCGTTCACTTAAACAGACATTGTGAGACGTACATGTACATTCGCCTGCATACTTAGGTTGTTACAGTCAGTCTATAAATGTTTTTGGTGACGGTTAGTTTAGATGGTTTAATGATTAATTGTATTCATCTCCTTTTCTCTTACACGTGCAATATAACTGATACTAATATTTTCTATCTGCCTATACGAACCATTGAAAGAGAGGGGGAAAACAGGTAGTTAAAAGGGCATAATTAGTAGTATGTTGGTTTGATTAACTACTGAACCAAATTAATTAACTGCCAATATGATTTAAGTGATAAATGTAGAGGTAACAACATTGTGCTTGTGCATGCTAATACATGCTTGATTTGGTTGCTGCCCTTCTAAGTATCAATGGCGGCCCATGTAATCATTTTCAGAGAAGAACATCATGCCTAAAAAGCTACATTTACTACGACACAAAATTTTGGCCCATGGGCCATGTCCATTTTGCAATAATAATTAGTAAACACCCAAAAAAAACAAAATGACAAATGAAAACATATATTTGGGTCTTTTCTTTTCGTTGAAAAATAAGAGTTGAAAAATGGGTGAAATTTATTGAAGTGGTTATTTTTTTTGTTAAAGTGGGTTGGATTTGGCTGCAGTGAGTTAATTTGTTATGTGATGGATAGAAGTTGATTAAAATAGGAAGTTGAAGTTAGTTACAGTAGGTTGAAGTTGGTATATTTTTATTGAAATTTGTGAAATGGATTGAAGTTGGAAAATTAAGATTTACAACGAAAAGAATAGGGTATTTGTCTAACGGTTTTCCTTTTCACTTCCCAACTCATCATTCTAGTTTCTAATGCACTGTTTGCTTTCATTATTCATGTTCATGTGACCAGCAACATGGAATTTTCCTCGCTTGGTGAAGCAGAAAATATTCCTTGTCCTTGATAGCATGTTATAGGCTAGGACAAGGAGCAGTCACTTCTTAATTAATGATGTAAATTAATTGGTTGTTGATCGAAAAAGAGGAAGCAAAGGTTGGTTATTCAACAATATAGTTAGCTTTATTGGTAAATTCATAATATTAATGCAGCATAAATTGTAGCCAAGAAGATGGATGATGAATGCACACGTATAAGAATGACAGTGGCATGTAAGAATATATTGTCTCATTCAAATGTGTATCAGCTGCAATGAAAGGTAAAATTTATCCATCTAACCTCAACATTTTGTATTTAGGATAAAAAAAGGAGGTAAATAGTTGATAATCTAAGTAAAGTAGTATATTTTTTACAATTTTCATCTCGCAGATAAAATCGAACTCTCTGTCCATAGATTCTAATATAGGTAGGTGTTGATTGCACTTATTTTTTTTTAAAACAATATTTCAATAATTGACTTATCAAGATGGGCATATAGACGCTCAAAAAGCAAATAATGAAAGCAGAAATATGAGAATGCCATAGGATTGTTTTTTTCCCATTTGGATTGAAGAAAAGGTTACATGTTTACGTTACGTTAGTTAAGACATTGAAAGTGAATAAACAGACTAGAATAATTACAACTTTCAATGTGAGTCGTGCTTTTAGAATATTTAGAGAGATCTAAATATTAACAGTCTTATTCTTATAAAGTAGAGAGATCGAACCCAATACTAAAATGATAAAGAGACTAACAGTTTTTAGTCCAGTTTGAAAATAAGTTCAGAAGAACAGTCCTTAGGATAGATGTTGATTACTTTAGCTAGATAAATTGTTGAAAGTAAATGTTGTTTTAGTATCTATTTTGAAATTTGATTAATCATATATATATATATATATATATCGATTTGATGTGGTTTGGATCGCCCTGATGGTTAAACATGGGCTTGAAAGCCCAACTTCTATGCATCCACTGGGACTGTCTGAGTACTGATGTATTATTCTGGTGAACCCGAAACCCAGAAAACAAACCACAGCCTCTTTAGCCAACATTTGGACTTCAAATACAACGACTCTCTCTCTCTCTCTCTCTCCAGTCTCTTCGCAGTTCGGCCTTCGGCGCCATGGAGCGCGAAACTTAAAGGGTGCGATCAAATTTTTCTGAAGGCTTGTCTTAATCTGAAAATATAATTGATGAATGCTTAGCTGAGAAGCGCGAGAATTTTATGTTGAGCCCGTCAGGTATCAAAATTGTAAGAATCTTTTGGTATTAATTTGTGCACCCCAAGTGTTTGATAAAAGGTTTAGCTGAGTTCCATCATCTTTTGCTGTGCATGTTTGCCATTTTCTGTAAGAGTGGAAGGACTCATTTCGAATTTCCGTAACTGCATTACAATGTAGATACGTAGTAAAGTAATTGATGCTTCCATAGCTCCATAATCGAGACTTTTATCGCTGGGAATGGTTTCAAAAGTGTGTCAAAGATCATTTTGCTAAAGGCTTACTTCGCTCCTACCACTGTCCAATCAAGGAATCCGTGAATCAACCTTTGGGATGCGATGAAACCTTTTATTGGAACCATTTGCATAATGGTTCAAGTCATTGGTGTGCCCATGGAGACTGCTAGTTATGGAGAAAATGAGGGTGACACTCAATGTTTCACACTACCACCTGCTTGATTATGATTTCCCATCTCTATCCAATTCCTCCCCTTATCCAAAATGGGGTGTAGAGAGACCGGGCCCGGGGGGGGGGGG